>QLSR01000189.1:28226-177322 GCA_031780015.1 Citrullus colocynthis
CCCCCCCCCCCCCCCCCCCTATTATGAAACTAATGCCATTTTCATACGCATTGATGGCACTCTAGTGGCTCCCTTTGATTACCACACCTCATAAGAATATTGATGGAGTAACTATCTTAGGTGGCATTCTTGATGGTCAAGGAACTAGCTTATGGGCTTGTAAAAATGCTACAAAGACTTGCCCAACAGGTGCCTTGGTATGTAAAATAATTAAATTAATCAATCAACAAGACAATCGTTTACTAAGTTTATAATTATTTGTATTCTCTTAAGACAAGTTTATGTTTTTATTTTAGAAACATTACGTACAAGTGGCCATGTTCTTACCTAGAAAACTATTGATTGTACCCATAACATGCATTTACATTTCTCTTGCATTAATTAATTTTCTTTTTACTTTTATGTCCAGACGCTCAAATTTTCCTATTGAAAGAATGTAGTGATTAGTGCATTAACATCACTCAAAAGTCAAATGTTCCACATTGTGATCAATCATTGCCAAAATGCGAAAATGGAAGTGTAGCAAAGGATGCACAAGAGGCTGGGGTGCAAAATATTACTATGAAAAATGCTTTATTTTCACGCACTCAGAACGGAGTGAGAATCAAAGCATGGGCTAGGCCAAGCAATGGATTTGTTAGGAGCGTTCTCTTCCAAAACATTGTAATGGACAATGTGCAGAACCAATTCTTATTGATCAAAACTATTGTCCAAGCCATACAGGATGTCCGGACAAGGTATGAACTTGATAAATTAATATAACTTCTCTAGTTAGGGGCTACTTTTTCTATTTAACAAAAGTTATTGTTGTTGGTATGGAACAAGCTTCAGGAATTAAAATTAGCGACGTGACATACCAAAACATTCGTGGAACATCAGCTACAAAAGTTGCAATAAAATTTGATTTTAGTCCATCAAATCCGTGTAATCGAATAAAGTTGCAGCACGTAAAGCTTAGTTATATGAATCAAATAGCCCAAGCAACGTGCAACAATGTTGGAGGGATTGCTACAGGTCTTATTCAGCCTACTAGTTGCTTCTAGCATTAGTATGTTATATAGATCCTTGGATTTCCAATATTTCAATCCATCATAGGTATGTAATTTGAGTTTAAAAAAACAAAGAAAGAAAATATTAATATTCTTTTTCTCTAGAAGAACATAAATAAAATGTTTAATTATTCTTTCATATGATAAATGTATAATATTAATTATTTATTTTAAAGGTGATATATATATTTTTTTAAGAAGGTTGTCCTTGTTCCAATATCTAACGA
The DNA here is from genome assembly GCA_031780015.1 of Citrullus colocynthis. Taxonomy (NCBI): domain Eukaryota; kingdom Viridiplantae; phylum Streptophyta; class Magnoliopsida; order Cucurbitales; family Cucurbitaceae; genus Citrullus; species Citrullus colocynthis. Next base: position 29,503 of record QLSR01000189.1, read on the forward strand.
ATTGTGTGTATATATATATATATATATATAAAAGAAAATTGTACTGGAAAATTTGATGAATCATTTAAATTTTTTATATGAAATTTCTAATTGGATTAATATGAGGATAGTTTAATTTTATTTAGACTATTGAATTTTATTAGATTAAAAATGAACGATTGGACTAAAAAAGCTAAGGAGAGTTAAGTTTGACCAGGATTTCACCTTAAAAATATATCCGTTTTCTTAAAGATTCATTTGCCAAGACCCCACCCCAAAGGAAAAGACTTTCGTTAATATTTGGTCATAATTGGAGTGACTCTTCTAAAGTAACCTTGAGACTTATTATGTGGTTGCTTCTACATACAATATTATATATATGTGACAACCTAACTAATCATTTCCAATATCTCAAGTCATTATGTGTACGTACTTTTTGTTTGCAAAAATATGTATATATTCCTCTCTTCCATCCAAATCAAATCCACGATTCTAAAATAAATCACCCAACTTATCGTAATCTAAATTCAATTTTTTCAAAATCTCCTCAAATATCAATTCAATTCATAAACTTATCTCGATAATTCGATTTTTGTCATCATATTATCAACATAACATTGAAATAATTCAAAATAATTAAATTAAAAAAGACCTAAAAATTTAGGATGTCAAAAGTAAAGTTTAGCAAGCAGAAACTAGCCTTAAATTTTATTACTAAACTTTATTTATAAGTTGATTGGAATAACAAGTTTATATGCATTGTGTTGCAGAGAAGTAAATGCTTATCTTATAATCTATATCTATAATCTATAATAGTCAATGTTATTGAAATTGTAACATATGTCTCATAAAACTCCACCTTAATTATATAAATATAACAAATTATCAAGAAACACTCAAAATCCAATTAGCCAAGAAGCTATGGTTTAGGTATGCATTACTCTCAACTTTTTATTTCTTCCTTATATTTTTCTATTTGAGACTTTTGAGATTTGATATATTAAGAATGAAATTGTTATGCTCATAGTTTTTCCGTTATAATCCATTATTTACTCTTCACAATCAAAATAATAATATCGCTTGATAACATTTTTTTCCTTTCTTTTCTCCCTTTATTTTTATGACATTGTCATTACTTAACAAATTTAGGCCAAAAGGGTACTTTGAAAAATAATTAGGAAAATAGGGTACTTTTTTGTCTTTATTAGAATGCGTCTCTTAAAGAGACACATTGTTTATTTTTTTTTAATTTTTTTAATCAGTGTTAACCGCGGCGTTAAACCACATCAGATGCATCTTTTATACAACTTCAAATTTCCCTAATTTATTTGTGTGTGGGGAAGGTTCTTTATGGGAAATGTTTAGATTTATTGGAATTCTTGGGAAGATAATATTTTCCAGTCAACTTTACTGGAAAGAACCTCATAACTTGAAGGATAATAGTTATTTTCTTGAAAGAAAAATAAAGAAGGAAAAAAATGATTCTATCAAATATTCCGTAAAGTTGACTAACATAATCAATTTTTTTTTCTATTTTTATTTTTTTATTTTTTTCTTTTTAATTTCATCATTCCTTTCCTTCCTACTACCTTCCTACTTTTTGTAACGACCCCAAATTGCTAAACTAGCCTAGGTCATCACCGTACTCAAATCACCATTTACATCACTATCCCTTTATGCTAAAAAAAAAAAAAATTTCGGCAACATAACGGTGCTACCACAACAATTCCCAAATTTTTCCTATAACCTGTTTCAAAGAGACATTCCCAATAAAATTTAACTCAACTACTTCTCAACAAAATCATTCCACTCACTATAATGAATCAGAGCCCAACACAGGATCATTCGAAATACCACAATCTCTTAAATTAACGGAATAGCAACTCAACGGTGAAACAAAAAACAACTCTTTAATAATTTAAGCTCAATCCTAACTCTAGATAACCACACCATCCCAAGGTATATAAATTAAGCAAAATCCAATTAATAAAAGTTCTCATACAAAAACTCCTAGCGAGAGAATAAAAACATATTAGCAACCTAAGTACTCCTCTTTGGGCTTTCTTAGGTTTCCTCCTCGGCATCACCAAAGTCAACTAGCCCGTCTTTTCCTGCAAATTCTATTTTTTTTTTTAAAAAAAAAGGAGGGAGGGGTCAGTATACACTTATTTTAAGCCTACTCTTATCTTTGGAAGATGACAAGCAAAGTAGGCGGGTGATTGAGAAAAGATGGCCAAGAGCCTTTGGCTTGAGTGGCTATGCGTTGGCTGGATTGAGGTATGCGTCCATGAGAGTTAGCATGGGTGATGGTTGGAAAATAGGTGAAGACCTTGGGTAGCCAAGCCGAAGCATGAGGGTTGATGCGTTTGCTTGTTGAGGCATGCGTCCGTGATGTTGAGCACGAGTGATGGTTGGTGCTATGCGTTTGTTAAGGTCATTGGGCAAGTGGCCATGCATTGGTTGATGTCAGCAAAGGGTTGCATCGGACAAGCTTGCGATCAAGAGAGCCTTTGGGACAGATGCATAGTGCTGTGCGTCCAAGCTAGCATCCAAGTTTGCTATGCGTCCAAGCTAGCATCCCAAGTAGGCCAAAGAAGGTTGTGTTCGTATGATGAAGGAGTGACTTTTTTTATCGAAAAATAAAATAAAATAAAATAAAAGTGGAGGTGGAAGTAACTCGGCAGCTCATTTAAGTATGTAAAGTTGAGTTTCCAATCATTTTATGCATATTCATAAGCTTCAATTGATTCCATTTTTTAGTTGAGCTAATGAAGAGAGGTAGAAGAAGGTGTCTAGGGCAAATTTGAGTAGAATTTTGGTCGGTTTTGTGGTGTAATTGAAGCTGGAACAGAAGGTTTGATTTCTGTCGCGCAATCTGAGCAAGGTCTGGTATTTGGAGAATAGCGAGCTGTGGAGATCGAGTTTAGGGCTGAGAATTTGAGGTTAGTAAGTTAACTAAAATTCTTAACAATTCTTATGAAGGATGTTTGAGCTGAATTTGAAGAGAAACATGTTAAATGTTAGGTGGAAGCGACTGATACGGATTTTTCGAGTGATTTGGAGCAACTCGAAGTAACTTGAGAATATCTGTCGAACGAATAGGAGTTAAGTTTTGAAATCTTGAGGTAAGTTAGAAAACACAATTCTTTACAAGTTTGAAAAAGGGAAGAAGTTCTAATTTGGATTGGAAATGCGACTTTTAACAGATAGAAGTGAAAACAGAAGTGAAGGCAAAAGTTGTGGGAGACGGGTATCACTGGAAACGCAGCAACACTAAAAGATTGAGCGTGAGCAGCGAGACGGGTGTCATTGGTATCGCTGGAGGCTTTATGTCTCACAACTCTTGCTCGGTATCATTGGTATCACTGACCAAGTAAGTCTCGCTGGTCTCGTTAGTCATGGTATCGCTGGTACAATTTTATCTGTAACTTAGTTTCACTAGTAGTCTCGCTGGTTGTATGAAATCTCGCTTATTAATGGTTATTTTGATGGAAATTGGTCTCGGTGGTGAACCATTGAATAAGTGTAAATGTGTAAAGGTTGTAAGTTATGTAAAAGGGAATTTTAGGGAAGTCTAACACGAGCGATGTATTATTACAGGCCGTGAGGAGCTAGGAAAGGTGTATAACCCACTAAAGGCTCGGGACAAGTTGTGAGTGACATTTGTATTTGAAATGTGTTTACCTTGAACCAAGTTTCATTGTTGAAAGATTATGTTTGGAACGTGATTATATGATTATGCTTTTACGAGTTTTAACGTGTTGCTTATGTGTTTTATAATGAAAATCATTTGAAGCATTCTATTGGTTGAATGAGTATATGAAAAGCATGTTGTTATTAATTTATGATTTAATGGAAAGCATTGAAGCTTGTGAATGAAATTGTGAAGATTTGAGATGTTAAAACTCATGAATTTATATTATGCCATTTTATTTTTAAGCATGATGATTATGAATATTGTTTGAGAAAAGACTCCCAATGCTGAAGGACACAGAGAAGGCATGTGGGTAGTCGGGATATGAAAATGATTCCCAATGTCGAAGGACTCGGAGAAGGCATATGGGATATGAAAATGGTTCCCAATGCTAAAGGACTCGGAGAAGGCATATGGGTAACCTGAGTATGGAGGTAACCCTCAATGCTGAAGGACTAGGAGAAGGCATATGGTTAACCTGAGTATGGAGGTAACTTCCAATACTGAAGGACTTGGAGAAGGCATGTGGGTGGCCAAAATCTTGTATATGGGGCCCAGTACTGAAGAACTCGGAGAAGGTACTCGGGTAGCCTAGAATATGATATTTATGTACATATAGAGAGATGGTAAACATTGGGTGAGTCAAGATTACTCTGCCCTAACTAAGGATGTTTTCGACGTTGAGTAGCATTGAGCCTCGCTCTGCCTCAACTAAGGGAAATGGATTGAGATAAACGGAATTTCTGAGTATTTTTTCCTGGAATGAACATATTCGATTTGATAATGCTATTCAAGCATGTTTTGTATTGTGTATAATTTTGAATTGATGTTTTATATGTATTGTTTAAAATGTTTATACTATGATTAGTTTCCGAGCTAAAGGTAGTTTTTACAAAACTAGTCACTCACTGGGCAACCTAGCTCATGTTTTTCTTGTTTTTCTATTTTCCAGGTATCGAGCGAGTCCGGGGTGCTTAGTGTCTTGAGCATGCTTGTCCAGGGAGTGTTTGCCTATGGCCGCATGCCCAAACCACCCTCAACCACCTTGTATTTATGTTTTGCAAGTAGCTTAGGAAGTTGTTTTCATTTTCATGTTGTTTTCCTTTCAAGTGACATTTCGCCAGTTTTCATATGCAAGGCTGCCAGACTAGTTTTTGCTTAGAATGTACTATAGGGGACCCCCACTAGTTGACTCCCCGACCAAGTATTGTTGTACTCTTTGCAAACAAGCTTTCTTGCAATTGTCAGTCCTCAATGCTTTATTCAATGATGTTTACAAAGCTTTTCCTCTCTCTCGTTTTATAAAACCATTTTCTCTCAAACGCGAGTAGAGGCTACATCATACCCCGAGTTTACCTGCGACCCACGGTTTTGTACGGCTGACTTGCTCGCCGGGTTAGAGCAGTGCCGCACAATCGCCGTCTCGTATTCTAAAGTGAGCGATTGTGACAAGTGGTATCAGAGCCTAGTTGGCTCCTTGGCTGTCAAGTACCGCTATCATGTCGACTGTAAAGCAACTGAGCAAGTCGCAGTCTGAGCGACTTACTGAGATAGAAGAGCAATGGCTATATCTAAGGGAAGTTCCCGACGATGTGAGATTCATCCAAGCCCGACTAGAAGGGTTAGATGAGAAGGTCAGAGAAATTGACGCTAAGGGTCGACTCTTTGGAACACAAAACTACACGTCCTGGTAGTTTCGAACGTGGGGATAGCTCCACAAGCTCTGTCGCACACATGGAAGAGCGTGTCGAAGAGCTCGATAGCTCCCACAAGGTCATGTTAAAGCTGTTTAATGACTTGACTGACGATTTCAGAGTAACAGTAGAAGCCATCAGGGCTGAGATGACCGAGATGAAGACTCAGGTCAACTTAACGATGCGAGCCGTGGGGAACCAAACCCCGAATCAAACGCTTGCTATGCCCAACAAATTCAAGATTCCGGAACCCAAGGCCTTTAGTGGGAACCGCGACGCTAAAGAATTGGAGAACTTCATCTTTGACATGGAACAGTATTTTAAAGCGAGTGGAACCGTGTCAGAGGAAGTCAAGGTCACGTTAGCCTCCATGCATCTCTCCGACGATGTAAAATTGTGGTGGAGATCCAATGTTAATGATGTCGAAGATGGTCGATGCACCATCGATACGTGGGGAGATTTTAAGAAAGAGTTGAGGGCTCAGTTCTTCCCCGAAAACGTGGAGTTCATAGCAAGGAGGAAGCTAAGGGAACTCAAACACACGGGAACCATCCGTGAGTACGTGAAACAGTTTTTTACTGTTATGTTAGACATCAGAGATATGTCCGAGAAGGATAAGGTGTTCTGTTTTGTTGAGGGCTTAAAGCCATGGGCCAGGACTAAACTCTACGAGCAGAAAGTACAAGACCTGGCCTCCGCCCTAGCTGCTGCCGAGAGACTGTTAGATTACAGTGGTGAACAGACGCCACAAAAGAAGAACACGGCGCCCCCGAATACTGGGTACAAGGCCACAAAATCCAACCCTCCGAAGAGCTTCAATTCGGAAAGGAAGTCGCAAGCCCCAGGAACAGGCCCCTCCCGGGGGCCCTATCCAGCCGGCCAGAACCAACCCAGACCCATCTCTTGCTTCTTATGCAAAGGCCCCCACCGAGTAGCCGAATGTCCACATCGGGGCGCCTTGACGGCCTTACAAGCCTCAGTTCAAAGTTGTAACGAACCCGAGCCAGAAGCAGAGGCAGAAAGAGAAGAAGATGAGGAAACCCCTAGAATGGGAGCATTGAAGTTCTTGTCTGCAATTCAGAAGAAAACTGCCCACCAGAAAGATACAGTAGAAAAGGGGCTTATGTTTGTTGACGCGAGCATCAACTCTAAACTTGCTAGAGGCATCCTAGTAGACTCTGGTGCAACACACAACTTCATTTCGGAACAGGAAGCCCATCGCTTAGAACTCAAAATTGAGAAAGACACGGGTAAGATGAAGGCCGTTAATTTGGAAGCCCTGCCTATCATTAGGGTGTCTAAGCGGGTACCTTTACAGCTAGCTGGGTGGTCTGGGAATGTCAATCTGGTCGTGGTACGTATGGACGACTTCGACGTCCTGCTCGGAATGGAGTTCCTCTTGGAACACAAAGTCATCCCCATGCCCTTGGCCAAGTGCCTAATTGTCACCAGCGGTAACCCCACAGTAGTCTCGGCAGATATAAAGCAGCCTAGTGGAGTAAGAATGATTTCTGCCCTGCAACTGAAGAAAGGTCTCGGTCGAGAGGAACCCACCTTCATGGCTATCCCGGTGGTCGACGAGATCACCGAGACCGAGTCCGTCCTTCCAGAAATCCAAGAGATCCTGAACGAGTATGTTGATGTTATGCCACAAAGTTTACCAAAGTCTTTACCTCCGCGGCGTGGGATTGATCACGAGATTGAACTTATCCCTAGAGCCAAACCTCCAGCGAAGAACGCATACAGGATGGCCCCTTCCGAACTAGCTGAGCTCAAGAAGCAGTTGGACGAATTGCTGACTGCGGGATTCATTCGCCCTGCGAAAGCACCATATGGGGCCCCAGTGCTGTTCCAGAAGAAAAAGGATGGAACTCTACGACTGTGTATCGACTATAGGGCCCTAAACAAAGTAACAGTTCGAAACAAGTACCACTTACCGATCATCACGGATTTGTTTGATCAGTTGAACGGATCCCGATACTTTACGAAACTTGACCTCAGGTCAGGGTACTACCAAGTTCGCATCGCCCAGGGAAACGAACCGAAGACCACCTGTGTGACTAGATATGGGGCCTTCGAATTCCTCGTGATGCCCTTTGGACTCACCAACGCGCCAGCCACGTTTTGTACACTGATGAACCAAGTGTTCCACGAATATCTCGATCAGTTTGTAGTGGTCTACCTCGACGACATTGTTGTGTATAGCCCCACTTTGGAAGAGCACAAGGTTCACCTCAGATTAGTCTTTGATAAACTACGGCAGAATCAACTCTATGTGAAAAAAGAGAAGTGTGCTTTCGCCCAAGAGCGTATTAACTTCTTGGGCCATGTGATCGAACATGGGAAGATCAGGATGGACAGTGACAAGTTGAAAGCAATCCAGGAGTGGAGAGTTCCTGCCTCGATGCCCGACTTGCGCTCTTTCTTGGGTCTAGCAAACTACTACCGTCGTTTCGTCGAAGGATTTTCAAGAAGAGCTGCCCCCTTGACTGAGTTGTTGAAGAAAGACACCACCTGGCAGTGGTCAGCCGAATGTCAGTCGGCCTTCGAAGAGCTTAAAGCGACTATGACGAGGGGCCCTGTCCTCGGTCTAGTTGATGTCGCTAAACCGTTTGAAGTAGAGACAGACGCTTCAGACTATGCCCTCGGAGGCGTCCTTCTCCAAGAAGGCCACCCCATAGCTTACGAAAGTCGGAAACTCAACAGTGCAGAAAGAAGATACACTGTCTCTGAGAAAGAAATGCTGGCCGTGGTCCACTGCCTTAGAGTCTGGAGGCAATACTTGCTGGGATCATGTTTCGTAGTTAAGACAGACAATGCTGCGATCTGCCATTTTTTTAGCCAGCCAAAATTAACATCAAAGCAAGCGCGGTGGCGAGAGTTTCTGGCCGAATTTGACTTCAGGTTCGAACACAAGATGGGGAGAAGCAATCAAGCTGCCGATGCCCTTAGCCGAAAAGGCGAGCATGCATCCATGTGCGTGTTGGGCCATATTCAAGCAAGCAAAGTCAATGGATCGATGCAGGAAATCATCAAAGAATTTCTACAGAAAGACCCTTCCGCTCAAGCCGTAGTATCCTTAGCCAAAGCTGGCAAGACCAGACAATTCTGGGTCGAGGGAGACCTGCTGTTGACAAAAGGGAATCGGTTGTATGTTCCTAGAACAGGGGACCTGAGGAAGAAGTTGTTACACGAGTGTCATGACACCTTGTGGGCAGGCCATCCAGGATGGCAAAGAACCTATGCATTACTGAAGAAGGGCTACTTCTGGCCCAGTATGCGAGACGATGTCATACAGTACACCAAGACCTGCCTCATTTGCCAGCAAGACAAGGTTGAGAAAGCGAAAATCGCCGGACTCCTCGAACCCCTACCAGTGCCATCTAGACCATGGGAGAGTGTGTCCATGGATTTCATCAACCACCTACCTAAGGTGGGCGAGCAAGAAGCCATTTTAGTTATCGTTGATCGATTTTCGAAGTATGCCACCTTCATAGCTACACCAAAACTATGCTCTGCTGAAATGACAGCCCAATTGTTCTTCAAACACGTGGTGAAGCTATGGGGAATTCCAACCAGTATTGTCAGCGACAGAGATGGCAGGTTCATAGGCACATTCTGGACCGAACTATTTTCCTTCTTAGGGACAAGCCTGAACATATCCTCGAGTTACCATCCCCAAACAGACGGCCAGACAGAAAGGTTTAACTGCCTGCTAGAAGAATATTTGCGTCACTTTGTCGACGCCTGACAAAAGAATTGGGTGCAGTTGTTAGATGTGGCCCAGTTCTACTTCAATTGCCAAACAAGCTCATCGACAGGGAAGAGTCCCTTTGAAGTTGTAAGCGGAAGACAACCCTTGTTGCCCCACATTATTGATCATCCGTACGCAGGAAAGAACCCCCAAGCCCGTAGCTTTACAAAGGAGTGGAAACAGACCATTGAGATTGCACGAGCCTACTTGGAAAAAGCCTCCAAACGCATGAAGAAGTGGGCGGACAAGAAGCGACGCCCCCTTGAATTTCGAGTAGGGGATCAGGTTCTGATCAAGCTGAGACCCGAACAGATTCGATTCCGAAGCCGAAAGGACCAACGCCTCGTCAGGAGATATGAAGGTCCAGTAGAAGTCCTGAAGAAGGTTGGGAACGCTTCGTATAGGGTGGTGTTGCCCCCATGGATGACAATTCACCCAGTAATTCATGTAAGCAACCTCAAATCCTATCACCCCGACCCCAATGATGGTAGCCGCAATGTCACTGTTCGGCTAGATATCGACCTCAAGCACACATACGAGAAGGAAGTTGAAGTGATCCTCGCAGACAGAGTCAGGAAAGTTGGAAGACCTGTTCGGAGAGTCCTCGAGTTCCTTGTCAAGTGGAAAAATCTCCCCGCAGAAGAAACAAGTTGGGAACGCCTCGAAGATTTGGAAGCGTGGAAGCCGAAGATCGAAGAGTTCAAGCTCCGCCAGTCGACAGAGACGTCAACTGATTAAGTGGGGGAGAGTGTCTTGAGCATGCTTGTCCAGGGAGTGTTTGCCTATGGCCGCATCCGCGGCGAGAATGCGTGAATGCAGAGGAAGAAGGAAAAGCTGGGGGCGGCGGCTGACCTGTGAGGGAGAGACTATTTTCTTTTTTTTTTCTTTCTCTGCACGCAAAACGAGAAAGATTTATTTATAATAAACCCTAATCCCTCTTCCCAATAATTTCACCTTTTCCTTTGCCCCAACTAAATAAAATCTCCTTTTCCTTTCCCCAAACAAAACAAAATCTCCTTTTCCTTATTTTGTTTTGTTATTATTTATTTACCCCCTTTTTTTCTGAAGATAAATTATCTCTTGCCAAATTCCAAAAATTTCCTTAAATCCACCTAAACCTCACCAATCACTACAAATACCAATTTTACAACTTAATTCCTTAATTTAAATTAAATTATCTTTCCCACTGAAAATTAAATTCCTCCACTTTCAACAAATTGCAAATGATGTCAGATGACTTACATTAACTTAATAGGGGACTTTACCTCAATGATTTGGGTTGTCATAATCTTCCCCCCTTAAGAAACTTTCGTCCTCAAAAGTTTTACTGTTGGAACAACTCCGGATGCTTTGACCTCATTTTATCCTCTCATTCCCACGTTGCTTCCTCACGCTGGTGGTTTTGTCGAGGACTTTCACCAGTGCTATCTCTCGGTTGCGCAGGACCCTCACCTCCTTGCAAGAATTTGCACTGGTTTTTCCTCATAACTTAGATCTTCGCTCAACTGTAAAGGCTCGAAATCGACCATGTGGGATGGATTCGCCATATACTTTTGAAGCATGGAGACATGGAACACGTTGTGAACTGCGGAGAGCGACGGTGGCAAGGCCAAATGGTAGGCCATGGGGCCAACTCGTTCCAATACCTCAAATGGTCCAATGAACCGGGCTTAACTTCCTCTTTTGCTCAAACCTCAAGACACCCTTCATAGGTGCCACTTTCAAGAATACCTTATCACCTATCACAAATTCCAGGTCTCGCCGTCTTACATTGGCGTAACTTTTCTGCCTACTCTGAGCTGTCTGCATCCTTGCCCTAATCTTCTGTATAGCCTCGTTGGTGAGTTGTACTAACTTTGGCCCCAACAGTCTTCGTTTTCCAACTTCATCCCAGCAGACTGGAGTTCTACAACTCTTACCATAAAAGGCTTTAAATGGCGCCATGCCAATGGTAGCTTGATAGCTGTTATTGTAGGCAAACTTCATCAGGTGTAAGTGGGAGTCCCAACTTCCAGGGAAGTCTAGGGCGCAGGCACACAACATATCCTCTAGTATTTTATTCAAATGTTCCGTTTGTCCATCCGTTTTGGGTGAAAAGTCGTACTAAAATCTAGTCGAGTGCCCAACGCAGTCTGGAGGCTTTTCCAAAAGTTGGACATGAAGCGAGGGTCTCTGTTAGACACTATAGAAACTGGTACTCTGTGTAACCTGACAACTTCCTTAATATGAATTTGTGCCCACTTACTTACTAAAAAGGTGGACCTTCCCGGAATCAAATGTGCCGACTTGGTGAGTTTATCTACAATGACCCATATCACAGTATGACCTTTCACCGTTTTGGACAAACCTACTATGAAGTCCATAAATACATTCTCTCATTTCCACTCGGGTACTGTCAGGGGCAGCAACAACCTTGCCTACTTCTGCCTCGGGGCCTTCACCTGCTGCAAACCAGACATTTGCTAATGAATTCAGTTACTTCCCTCTTCATATTGGGCCACCAGTAATGACGTTTCAGGTCCTCATACATCTTGGTGCTGCCCGGATGTATCGCGAACGGGGAGTTATGAGCCTCTGACAACAACTCCTCTTTAACCAATTGCTTGCTGGAACATACAGACATCCTTGGTATGAAAGACCACCAACAGCGGATACCAATAACTCACTGATCTGTCCTGACTCCACTTGGCGAAGTTTCTCCTTAAGGTATGACTCCACTTTGTCTCAAGGTGGGTTGCACTGATAGTTGAGCTAACTGGGAAGTAACTTCTCCTAGTGCTACTGCAATGCCTGCTCGCTCAAGGTCCTTGCATAGTGGGGTCTGGTCGGTAATCAGAGCTGCTGAATGAACTGCCTTTCTGCTCAACGCATCTGCTACTACATTTGCCTTTCCGAGATGGTATAGGATTTCTACGTCATAATCCTTGATAACTTGTAGAAATACAAGTTATTATAGCCCTTTTCTTAGAAAAATAGAGAATAAATAGAGAAGCATGCGGTAGTTTAAGCTAAATTCTACTAATAAATCTTCCTACGCGTTCTACTCTTCTACTTTTATGAAGATAATAATTTTACCACTTTTTGAGCCTAAAACGCATGTTTCAACGCAGGAATGCAAACGATGAGTTGACTGCCTTTTAACGCAAGACTGTGCCTTAGCAACCGATGACGCGTTGACATCCGCCAAATTTCTCCATGAACGCATAATCACCAAAAACGCAAGAAGTGGAAAATCAGATCAGAATCTTGAGAGATTGTCGGAAGATTGACATACATAATCTGTGGCTAAAGTGGTGGATCTAAATTGACCTGAGAATTACGCAATTAGGCGAGATGGACGCATGGTATCAATTTCGCCACCAATCAAGCAGATCTACCACTGATTGCTAACGTTACATCTATAAAAGGGCAATCCTGCAAGATGAGAAATGGTTGTTCATTCTCGGAAGAATTCCTAAGTGACAGCAAAGTTCTCTCTAGAACACAACCGGAGATGAATAGCTCGAGAGAGAAGAGTCTTCCCTCCACCTGACCACTTCACAACAGAACCTCACGCTTCCATCTCGGTGACTCAAGATATTGACGCCCTTTTCCTGCTTTCTATCTTGTTTTTCTAGTTTGATTTTAGATTTGTGTCAAGACATTGAGCTATCTAAAGTTGTATTCCGTTCATCAATCTATATTTCCTCCATGTCTACTCATTTCTCTACACTTTCCGCTTTTTACTTTGAATCAATGAGTAACTAATCTATCAAGGGTTAAGGGTTGCGTTAGCATCTAATTAAGAACCCTAGTGTAACTATTAGATCTTGTCAATTGTAATCTTAATCCGATGCTTATGTCCATATCCATCTAGCTAATCGATATAAGTAGAAATAATCAGATTGCTTGAGAGGGTAAGTGATTGTGGAACTCAATTGACAAGGCTAAGTAGTGTTGCCTAGACATAGGAACAACCTTGGCACTTAACACTCTCCTATGCATTATAGACATATAACGCATAGCGGCTGACAACCGGGAGAAGAGTCGCAAGTATGAATAGACTATCACTATGAGTTTCTGATGTTAGATGTTAACCAACCCTAACCCCTGTTTTTACCCATTCATTAAATTCACCTAGGTGACTTTGCTGTGTCGCATGCCTTTTCATCTTCCACATTTTAGTTAAGTGTACATGTTATCACTTTCTTTAGATTAGAAACAAACATCTCTCGCGAATTATTCTTGGTTACCACTACAACGCATATAATACACTTAAATATAGAATCAACATAATCCTTGTGTTCGACCTCGGACTCACCGAGAAAACCTAGTCCTTTGCTTATACTTGGGTAAAGGATAGGAAAACTTGACAGATCACAAACGCATAACATTAAGCATAAGTAAGACGCATAGTATGTTAAACGCATAGGAAGCTTAATTATAATAAATAAACACAGTAACAAGTTCTATACTTCAGCATTGCATGCGCAACAACAATCCTTTACTAACTCCAACCATCTGCGTTGCCTCATATTCAACTCCTTCTGAGTGAAAAAGTACTTCAAGCTCTTATGGTCTGTGAAGATCTGAATCCTTTCCCAGTACAGGTAATGCCTCCATATCTTCAGAGCGAAAACAACTGCCGCCAACTCCAAATCGTGGGTCGGGTAATTCTGCTCATGGCTTTTTAACTGTCAAGATACATAGTCAACCTGCCGTGATGCATCAACACGCAACCCAACCCCTTTTTGGAAGCATCACTATACACAACAAAACTCCTTGACCCATTTGGAACGGTAAGTACTGGTGCAGAAACTAATCTCTGCTTGAGGTCTTGGAAGCTCTCTTCACAGGCCTTACTCCAAACAAAGGGAGTACCTTTTCTGGTCAACTGAGTCAATGGCATGGCTATACGAGAGAAATCTTTCACAAACTGATGGTAATAGCCAGTGAATCCCAGAAAATTGCGTACCTCACTAACTGTTGCAGGGCGAGACCAGCTCGTAACCGCCTATATCTTTGCAGGATCTACTGAGACACCATCTTTTGACACCACATGCCCTAAAAAGGATACCTGTTTCAACCAGAACTCACCCTTAGAAAACTTAGCATACAACTTATGTGCCCTTAAGGTTTCAAGAACCTTTTGCAAGTGCTCCCCGTGCTCTACCTTTGTTTTTTAATAAATCAATATATCATCAATGAATATGATGACAAAAGTATCAAGGAAGTCTTTGAACACTCGGTTCATCAGGTCAATAAACGCCGCAGGGGCATTCGTCAGGCCAAAGGACATAACGATGAATTCGTAATGTCCATATCGGGAATGAAAAACGGTCTTAGGGACGTCGCTATCCTTTATCCTCAACTGATGGTACCTTGAACGAAGATCAGTCTTGGAGAAAATTGTGGCTCCCTGCAACTGGTCAAATAGGTCGCCAATTCTGGGGAGAGGGTATTTATTCTTGATGGTCACCTTGTTTAGCTCCCTATAGTCAATGCAAAGGCGTAACGAACCATCCTTCTTCCTCACAACAACACTGGTGCCCCCCAAGGTGACACACTCGGCCGAATAAAGCCCCTGTTAAGCAACTCTTGCAACTGCACCTTAAGCTCTCTTAGCTCTGCTAGGGCCATACGATAAGGAGCCTTGGATATGGGAACCGTACCCGGCTCCAACTCTATAGCGAAGTCAATCTCCCGCACTGGTTGCAAGCCTGGAAGGTCCTCTGGAAAAACGTCCGGATAATCTCGTACCACTGTTTCTGAAGTCAAGGTGGCCTCACCCTCTCTAGCGTCTACCACACTGGCCAGAATACCCCATGTACCTTGGTTAAGCAATCTGTGGACCTTTAGAGCTAAAATAACCTTGGGCAGGACCACCGTCCCTACCCCCATAAATTTGAAGCTAGTCCCTGTAGGGGTGAAAATCACCTCTTTTCTTGCACAGTCTATACTAGCATGGTTAGCAGCCAATCAATCCATGCCTAATATGATGTCAAAGTCACGCATGGCCAAAACTATTAGGGTAACCTCTAATTCCCGATTTGCTATCTCCACCAGGCAGGCCTTTATCTTTTCTTTGCCCAACAAGATCTCCCCAAATGGGGTAGAAACCGATAACACAAAAGGTAAAGGTTCTAACTCTAGCACAGCATGCTTAACGAATGTAGTAGAAATAAACGAATGCGATAAGCTGAGTCAAACAACTCTAGAGCATGATGCCCCAAAATAGGGAGCGTACCTGTCACCACCATGCCTGATTTATCCGCTTCCTGCCGAGTCGTAGCACAGGCCCGATCATGCTGCTGCTGCACCCTACTAGAGGCCCCGCGAAAGGAGCTTGTATGTTGCCCCTTCCCATCTGCAGTTCCCTTCCTTAGACACTTGTTAGACATGTGCCCCTCTTGGCCACATCGAAAGCAAACTCCCGAGCCTGGTAAACACTGCCCCAGTGACCTCTCCCACAAGAACCATAAACTGGCTTTTCTCTCTCTACCAAGCCTGAGGTCGAAGGCGGCTGTCTGAAGTGTTGTATGGGCCTGTCTGCTCGGTTCTTTGGAGGAAACTCTGGAATCTTTTGATCTAACTTCCTTTTCTATCCTGAGAAACGTCCTGATCTCATAGCTCTGACATACTCTTCTCCAGCACGGGAGAAAATTCTCACTGCCGCTCGAAATGCTGTTGCGTAACTGCTGGGTTCCAAGGCTTGTACGAGACCCCTTAACCCATCCTTCAGACCTTGCACAAAGCATTCTGTCTTATCTTCCTCAGTGGCCACCATTTTGGGGGAAAAACGGGATAACTTGGTGAACTCTTGCTCATACTCCTCAACGGTCATGACCCCTTGCTTCAGCTTCCTGAACTCCACCTGCTTATTGTACCTTGTGTTGGTGGAGAAATATTTACCATAGAATCTTTCCTTGAACTGAGCCCAGGTAATCGATCCTCCCACGATAACCACTGACCTCTCTGCTGACTACCACCAGATCTCAGCGTCATCTATCAAAACAAACACAGCACAATGAAGCTTCTGGTCATCTAGGCACTTCATATACAAGAATATAGTCTCGATGGAAGATAGCCACATTTCTGCCTTGGTAGGGTCCTTCAGTGACCCATCAAAAGTGTGCAGATTATACTTCCTGAAGTCCCTTAGATGCTTTGCCTCCGGGGATAGGTCCTGGTAGTGCTGATGTTGAGCCGGCATCTGCGGGGAGTGGAACCTGCTGCTCCGGTGCCTGAGGTACAGGAAGCTGTTGTGCTAACTGTTCTGCCACAGCAATGCGAGTTAGCTCCTGAATCTTGCCTAACAGGGTGGCAGTAACAGTCTCTCCTATTTGAGCTGCCATTGCAGCGAAATCAATCAGGGCCACTGGTGGGGCCTACGCCTGGAGTGGCTCGGGTGCGTTACGGGGCCGTCCCCTTGCCCTAGTCCCATGCTCTCCTAACCCCACAGTATCTTGTGGTGGTTGAGGTCCTTGCGGTGCGGGAGGGTCCTACTCCACAGGGTCCTGGACTTGAGGGTTTGGTAGCCCCCTTCCTCTACCTCTCCTACCCCCCCTGCCTCCTCCTATACCTCCACGAGACATCTCCTAAAATTGCACACAACAGCTGCCATTAATTTCCTTCTAAAGGGTGTTATGCCAATCATACTAATGTAAGGAAGAACCAGCAAGTGTTCAAGTAAAATTTTCTAGAGATACATACTTGGAATGCGTACCTGGCAATGATGAAGAACCCCTTGATGGCCATAGGGACAATCTGGACTTACATAGTAAATCAGTCTACAGAACCAATAACTCTTGGCTCTAATACCAACTGTAACGACCCGACTAACAACTATCTAATCTGACCATTACCCTGTGCATGCAACAATTCGAAGAAACGACACTAAGCGGAATGGTAAAGAAGAACCCATGTTTTTCATGAAAATTTCTACTTGTTTTAAATCAAGAATTTAGCAATGACAAATAAATGAAATTTTGGTTCGGGGTACCCCTAAGGAAAACAATAAAATTAAGCTTTATAGATGAAAATCGGCATATACGAATAGGGAGATGAATCTCAAAACAAAACTAGACAGTTGGACAAAATTTCATAAAAAGAAAACATGCAAGACTAAGCGGAAGCTGCTACGAGTCCTGTGATGCCATCAAGGTTTCGTTCTGTCATTCGCCGGCAGGTTCCTCCATTTACCTGAAAAAAATACATAAGAAGAAAGGATGAGTAATTTTATTACTCTGGAAGTAACCTTACTACCGAGGTCAGGCTAGGCACCTATGTCCAATAAGTGCGTCAAACATGTGAGACATACATATCTATCACACATCATATTTCTATAAGTGAATGGTTAGATCCACCCCACTGTTGGTCATTGGTGCCCACAAACTTCTAGTGAGTCCTGAAGGAGACACTTACCTCTGGTGATCTCGAAGGAACACAAACCTTTGGTGTACCCGAAGGAACACAACCTCTGGTGAACCCGAAGGAACACAGCCTCCTGTGGACACTCAACCAACGTATGGGAGACACCACTACTCATCGTACATGACCAATAAAGTTCACAATCATTCCATCACATGAATTCATACGCTAACAGTAAGGTTCATAAACGTTTAACAGCATAGGTTTATACACTAACAGGCACATATAATTTTAAGACGTAGAAATCGCATACAGGCACAGTATCTCATAAGTGGCTCTAGAAACCTACTACATCATGGCAACTAAACATATGGCCCGAGGGCGGTTCAGGTAGTAAGACTACTTACCTTGAGCCTAGGTCCAAATTGCTAAACGCACCGTAGGTCCTTGCAAATACTCCTAAATAAAATTGGAAACAAAATTCCTAGCTTGAGTTAATCACTGACCTAACCCATAAACGAAACCAAAATTACCTCAAGAGAATCCTTACCTAAAGGATGGTTTAATCTCGGAGTTGCCGCACCTGCTTCCAACTCTCCAATTCGTGCAACAGTCTACACACTCCAAGAGAAAATACATTTAAAATTTCTAAATCCACAAGAGTAGCCAAGGAAAAACACCACTGTCGTCGCCCCCACCGTTCTGTCATTAGGACGCATCGTCACGAATGCTGCATGGATCCGCCGTATGCATTTTGTCCCCGATCATTCGTCCGCTGACTTTTTGCCTCTTCATCGATCGCTACCGTTCGCGCATGGGAGAGTGTCATCCGTCAACCAACCGCTAACGCCGGTAAGTTGCCACCATTCATTTTCTCTCTTTGGCTCTCACACGATTTCCTCTATCTAGATCTCTCCTTTCGTTTTTTTTTTTTTTTTTTTCTCACAACATCGTTTTTTCCTAGATCTCGTCGCTATCATCTTTGGGCTCATTAAAACTCAATTTTGGTTTTGTGATTGCGGATTTTTCATGGCCATCTAGCAAGTTCAAGGTCGTTTTCGGCAAGTTTTGGGAAAGGTGTGTGGGATTTTGGAGCCATTTGGCATTTGTGGACGCTATGAATTATGTTTTTAATTTTGGTTTGTGGTTTATGTTCATGTTCTATTACTTTATTGAAGTTGGAAATGATTTTGGACTAAGCTACTTTTTGGGTAATTTATTTGGAACCTTTGGGAGTGAATCTTATGTTTGGTTGAAACCATAATTTTGTAGGCTAATTTCAATTTGTGTTTAGGGGTTGATTCATTACCTTTTTATTCTAGATAAAAAGGATTTGGTTTGTTAGTTCGTGTGGGCACATATATAAGGGAAGTAATCTTACTATTGGAATTGTCCTTGTGCCAAGCGATGTAGATAGCTGATTAAATTGTTTAGTTTGGATGAAATTGAGAAGCCTGACATGATATGATTTATATTATTTTATGAGCATGATGTTAATAGCATGTGAATGATGATGTGAAATTAGCATGAGCACTTTAAAGCTTGTGTTAAAGTAATGGTTTACCCTCTTAGCACTACTATGTTAATAGCAACCTAAGCCTATAGGTTTCCTGCTATATTGCCAGAAACCGATTGGTTTCCTACTACGTTATCGAGTGCTGATGGATGTTGTACTATGTTTCTGAGCCTTTGGGTTACTAGATGCGTGCTAGGTTGGGTTGTTGGGTTATATTACTTACTAGATGGTCATTCAAGATTAGTTTATTTATGCATGTTACACTAGTATGTTGCACTTATTGGATATAACTGCTTAGCTGGACCCCAGTAGTGGAGTTACTTGTTAAGTATTTTGTACTCATTAGACTGATGCTTCCACACAAGTTTTCATGTTTTCCGTTTTAGTATTTGGGTTTTGTCATTTGAAACCAGAACTATGTTTTCTTTTATTTATTTCTTTATCGATACTAGAGATCTTATGCCAAATTTTCTATTTTAATATAAAGATTTTTTGTTATTGAATGTCAACAAATTTATTTACCTCAATAAAGATTCCTTAATTTTTAAGTAAATATTACAAAAAAATGTGTTGTTTTAGTTGTTTGCATGTACAAAATGACAGTTTAGTTTAGTTCGAGTTCTAAGAAGTTGGGTCATTACTTTAAACACATTAGTTGCCAAATTTTGTTGCGTTCTTGTTTGTGTATTTGTACATCAATTTCCACTCGTTTTTAATTAAAGAAAAATAAATTGTCCAACTAACTTCTTGTTTGAAACTAATGAGTTTTTATTTTATTTTATTTTATTTTTTATTTTTTACCTTTCAGAAGTATTTTGGTTGAAATATTATTTCACTTACTATGCTTTTAAGTCTCATCCTATAAACTTTCAATTATCTAATGGTCGGTTTGTTTTACATATTCTTTCGTCGAATTTCAGACAAACATTTAATATTATTAGCTATTTGTTTTAAACTGACTTTTTTTTTTATATTTATTAATTAAAAAGATTTAGGTTCTCAACTAATTAACTTTATATTTGAAACTAATCAATTTTTTATCCTTAAAAACATTTAGGTTAAAATATCATTTTAATTCATTAAAATGACATTTATCCCCTATACTTTGTCTCATCCCATTTTGGATCATGAACTTTTAGTTGTCTAAATTTAATTCTAGTGCTTTTAATTAGACTCAAATTTAGTCATTATTGTTAGTTCTTGTCTTAAAATTATTTGCGTAATTAATTGATCATCTAACACCGACACCGACACCGACTGATTACCTTACCGGGGCTCAATGAGTGAGCACCTTTGGATCGATCCTCGGCATATAAATGACAATATGGTGGGAACTAGAAGATCGGAGAAAGAATCATAACTTCTCGCTTTCTCACACCCTTATTAGAGTATTATCGTCGACGGCTTTCGGGCAGGGACACCAACACCTTTATATTTTTGTCTTAAAATTATTAAACCATGAACCTTTGACTTTCTACTCAGATGGCCATACAATTCAGCTTTAGAATATACTAGTTTGGATCCCACTAGTTAGAGTCATTTACGTGCATATTATTAAATAGTCTGTCTCCATTAGTGGGATTCCTCATTAAATATATCTAAAGTCTTGCCTCTAAAATTTTTTAAGTAAAGTCAAGAACGTATAACACACAACAAGGTTTTTTGTTGACGTGTCATGGATGAAGTCACGTTTTGCATCATAGTTCATATTTTCTAGAAACCTTTTCTTAGTACCTTTATTAATGTTTTAAAGTTTTAGAGGTAACCATTTTGAATATTTCATTTATTTAAATACTTCTTTAGGTGATCCTAATAGAAATTTTATTATGGTTGGAATTAATGGTCTCAATGATGCGTTTTGCCATTTTAAGATTTTCTAAATGTAAACATAAATTTTCGAGTTGATTTCAAAATTTGATTTATCATGCTTGTAGTAATGACTCTAGTTTGTAATTGTTGGAATGGCTTGATATTTGATATATTTAATTATTTAAATATTTTCCTTCCCCACCTAGGGTTTAGAGAAGTGCACTATATAAATTTAGGCATTATGCAATTTTATGTGGCATTCTGTAATCTTGTAACATTGTCTTTACAAAATTGCTCTCCCTCCGTCTTGTGGACGTAGCTAACACATTGTTAGTGAACCACATAAATTTGTGTGTTGATCTTCTCTATTTTTACATTTATGTGTATCCTTTAATTATCGATTTTGTAACAAACTGGTATCAGAGCCTAATCGTTAGGGTTTCGAAATTCCGCATTTGTTCGACAATTAAAGAATCATTGGTGTGAATGTAAAAATTGACAAATTCACCGAGAGGAACAAGTTTAGTATGTTGTTAATGAGATCATTAAAATTTTGTCTCATTGAACTCTAGCTGCCAAGCCCTTTTCCATTCTCTGCCACCGTCAATTGGTGACTGAGGTAGATCTATTGCTGTCATAAGGGTGTTCTATTCATGCAGTAGCCATCGTTTGCAGGTTTGTTGTTGTTGTGGTTTGTTTTTTAAACTCGTGGAACCTCTGTTTTTTGCCATGGGTGTTCTTGGGCGTCGTTTGGGGCTCACAATCACTATTTGTATTTCCTAGTTGTTTGTGGTTCGCAGCTGTCATTTGTGAATTATGTTGTTTGTGCTCCATCTATCGTTTCACACAAATATGAAAAATTTAATCAAATATGCATAACATTTGTGTTTGCTAGCATCATTCATGGTTCAACGTCTCAGATCTGTTGTGTCATCGTGATCTTTGATTTATTAAAAGAATTAAAAATACAAAAAATAAAGAAAAAGGTTAAGAAGATCTTCCTCGATATCCGGTTTATGGAAACCGCTTCTTTGAAAGAATGGAAAGAAGAATTTTCTTAGAATTTTTCTAAGAAAATTGGGAAAATTAGTAAAGGAAGATTTTTAGAGTAATCATATAGATTATTGTGTTCTATGAAGGCTCCCAAAGGCCCTATTTATAAAACTCCATGGGTTACCCCTAATTCTATTAGGATAAAGAATGGGAAGAAGAATTTTCTTAGAATTTTTCTAAGAAAATTGGGAGAATTAGTAAAGGAAGATTTTTAGAGTAATCGTATAAATTATTCTCTTAGGGAGTGTCTTCTATGAAGGCTCCCAAGAGCCCTATTTATAAAACTTTATGGGTTACCCCTAATTCTATTAGGATAACTCCTTTGCAAAATTTTAAATCAAATATTTAATAATATCCAATATTAATGAATATCTACCCAAATAGTATCTCATATTAAATGGTTTAAAATATTTGGATATTATTTAAATATTTATTTTGTTTCATAATCTTTAATTTGGATCTCATCCAAATTAAATAATTAATTATTTGACTTCAATTCAACTCAATTAATTAATTCTCCCTTTATCTATTTTATGCAAAATCTTTAATTTGGATCTCATCCAAATTAAATAATTAATTATTTGAATCCAATTCAAATTAATTAATTAATTCTACCTCTATTTATTTATATGGATTTTATCTAAATAAATAATTAATTATTTGAATCATATTCAAATAAATTAATTCTCCATATTATAAAGTTATAATTTGAATCACATTCAAATAAAATTTATAATAAATTATGCAATTAATTATATCCAATACAATTAATATTTTCCTCATAAATTTGAACATTTCAAATTTTTCTTTCAACATAGTTGATCCTTATTAGTCCATAATGAGCTAGCAAGGGGACCTTATGGACCTACAGATCAGAAGCTCCAACGATATAAGATTAATCGGCTAAACTCATTAACCACATTAATCAATATTCGTTAATTGTGGGTACGCTTCACTAAAGACCCACAGCTGCACTCTTCAAACTGCATATATATTTCTGTGTCCAAGGATATAGATCAATAATAGCAAATTAGTCCTTCACAAGTGTTCGTAACACTAGCTGGGTCAAATTACCGTTTTACCCCTAGTTACTTCCTTAATCCTTAAGTACCATTGCTTCTCTAATGAACAACCTATTTATGGTCCAATCATTAAACAGAAACCTCTTTCGGGCCAGTGACATGGTAAAGCCCTTTGTTCAAGTCCCAGAGACACCACTTAAAGGAACACTTATTTATTTACCCTACAAATGGGAATGAGTGAATTCTATCTTGAATAATTATGTCCCTAGCTCCCCACTCAGCATTGTCCCTAAGATGGTAGGAATATTGAGTCGGCAAACAACCACTCTCACCCATACAAATCAAAGGACAATCCTTCATGAACAGGAGTTCATAATATACTCAAGATTAAAACTAAGTTGCCTAGGTCATCCTATTGAAATAGAAACCTAACTAGTCAACGAAATTACATCTAGTGATTACTATTTCATGGTCCAGTCTTATGCAAACTCATTACATAGGTGATGCGCACTTTTCGTGTAAGCAACTAATTTGTAAACACGTTCAAAAGCTCTAAGCGAATTAATATTAATAATCTCATATTGTAAATTAAAAAAAAAAAAAAAGAGAAGGAAGAGGAAACAAAAAGGGAAAGAAGACAAAAGAGGGAATTAGAAAAAAAAAAAAAGAAAAAAGAAAAAGAAAGAAGAGAAGATAAGGAAGGGGAGAAGTCGGTTATAACTTTTTATTGAAGGGAAAACTTCGCCGACTTATTTCTCTTCATTTCCAAACTCATTTCTATGCTATCTTTCAGCTGCACGTCGTGGAGAGGTTGAAGAAGAGTTATAGGACAAATTCGTGCAAGGTTTTGACGATTTCATGGTAAAACTGAAGCTGAAACAGAAGCTTCATCTGCTGTCGCACAGTTCAAACCAGGTTTGGTGTTTGGTGAATATCGAGCTCAAGAGATTGAATTTTGGGGTGAAATTTTAAGCTTAGTAAGTTAACTAAATTTTGAACAACTTTTATGAAGGATGCCTGAGTTGAACTGGAATAGAAACATTTAAACTTTTAGCTGGAAGTTACTGATACAAAATTTCTATGCAATCTGGAGTAGCGCAGATAATACTTGCAATATCTGACGAACAAGGACGAGTTAAGCCACAAAATTTGAGGTATGCTAGAAAACATGTTTCTCTACAAGTTTGTAGAAGGAAAGAAGTTCTAAATCTGGCTGGAAATATGACTTTGAACTGACAGAAGTGAGAACAAAAAGAAAAAGAGGAAACTCTGCTGTAGGGTGTCGATAGGAAGCTGGTATCGCTGAGAAATTGGAGCGTGATTAGCGAGACGAATCTCGCTCGTAGTGCAGAGGAGGTTTTTGTCTCACAAATCTCGCTGACTCTCGCTCGGTGTCGCTCTTCAGGTAATCTCGCTAGTCTCGCTTATTCTGGTGTCGCTAGTGCCGTGTACCTGTTGTGTAATTTCATTAGTAATCTCACTAGTAAGGTGAAATCTCGTTGGTAATCTCGCTAGTGACATAGAATCTCGCTTATTATGTTTATTTTAGAAAAGAACGGGAGTCTCGGTAGTGAATCATGATTAGAGTTTAAGTACGCACATTTAACGATCATGTAAAGGAAGTTTAAGGAAAACGTAACGTGACGAATGTGTATTTACAGACCAAGAAGAGCTCGGAAAGGCATATAATCTGCTCAGGGCCTAAGGACAAGTTGTGAATGACACTTTTCTTCTTTGAAAACGAAATTTATTAAAAATGTTTAGTTTGGTTTTTTTTTATAAGATGTGGCTTTGAAATGAACTGTTTTCTTGAAAAGCATGATGTTTGATGATATTGTTCACAAGGCATGTTTTATCCGTTTTCTATAAGATGTTGAATGGCATGTTGTGAAATGTTGTTTATCGTGATATATGTGTTGAGTTTTACTCCGCCTCAACTAAGGATGTTTTCGACGTCGGGTGCGTTGAGTCTTGCTCTGCCCTGACTAAGGGAAAGTTTTGAGAACAAACTGATTTTCGTGTACGATCATTTTGGCATGAACATATTTGATTTGATTACGTTGTTGAAAATTATGATTTTACAGAAATGATTATTTAAATCACGTTTACGTAGATGGTGTTATAACGATTTTAACATGCCTGTTTTCAAACAAAAGATGGTTTTACAAAATTAGTCATTCACGGGGCTTTTAGTTCACGCTTTCCATGTTTTCTTTTCCTCCCAGGTAGCAAGGACGTTCCTGGTGCATTGCCTACTCCAACTCGCCCTGCATAAGCTTCAAGTTTCTAGAAAAATTTGTCCTGTTTTGAAGTGTTGTTTGTATGTAAACCTTATATAGGTGGCATGTAGACTCAACTGTGTTATTTACTAGGAGTTGAAACATGGTTTTGTATAAGGTCTTTACGAATGAGTTATAAATTTGAATTATCGATATATATAAAATTCCTATTATGTTATGGTTTGAAAAGTATTAAGGAGCAATACGTATGTTGTAAACAGTACAAGATCAGTGGGTAGAAGTGGATGGTATGCGTCCCAAGAGGGGTGATGTATGCTGTCCTCACATCTCCTTTCAGGGTATGTAAGTAATTTGGGAGGGGGTGTGACATTTCGTGTTAACCTCGAATAATCAAATGTATGAGTTCTAAAGGTTCTTTGGCTCTATAACCTTTTCCACTAAAAGATCTTTTAGTCTTTTTACCTTCAAGACAAGATTCACAAGGAGATAATGAATTATCTTCTAACTCATTTAGAATTTCATTCTTTACTAATCTCCCGATCCTATCGAGATTTATGTGACCTAATCTCAAATGCCAAAGATAAGTACTATTGTTACTGGGAGAAATTCTTTGTCTTTTAGTTTGAGTATTAGTAGTTTTAAACATCTCAAGATTTAAAGTGCTTTTGCTTCAGTTGGTCTTAACACATATAAATTATTTTCTAATTTAGTAGAATAAATACGTACACCATTTTTCAAAATGAAAGCTTCATTAACAAAAAAAATAACTGAGTATAATTGTTCAATTAAACAGGAAATAGATACTAAGTTCATTTTTATTTCAGGAACTATATATAGATTTTCTAAAAATAAAAATCTATTTCCAAAACACAACTTTGCAACTCCCACTGCACGAGCTGAAATGGCGTCTCCCGTTCCAACCTTGAGTGTCATTTCATCCTCCTCGAGCTACTGGAAGAAACTAATTCCCTGTAAAGAAGAGCAAACGTGATTAGTGGCACCTGAATCAAGTATCCAGGCATTATAGTCATTTTCCACTAAACAAGTTTCTAAAACAAGTAAATCATATTTACCTATTTTTTCCTTCTTCTTCTCAGCAAGGTACTTAGGGAATTGCGTTTCCAATGACCATCCACATTGTAGTGGAAGCACTTGTCCTTGTTAGCCACCTTGGTCTTACCCTTGTTTTTCCTAGCAGCGGGAGCCTTCCTCTTTCCTCCTTTTGTTTTCTGGATCTTCTTAGAATTAGAAGATGAGGGAATAGACTTAGTTCCAGATAAGTCTATAACTCATTCGGGAGGGTTGTCATGGTGTACACAATTTTATTCATAACCACATGGCTATGAAATTGGAGAAAGCTCTTCGGAAGAGATTCTAGAATAAAAAATACCTGACTCTGCTCATCAGACCGCGTCATTCATTTCAGCAATATTTATTTGGACCATCAGGTCAAGAACATGTTCTCTCACCAATTGGTTTTCCTTTATACGTGCATTATAAACGTACTTGAGGGTCTCATGTCGGATCTTTGAGGATGATTGTCCAAATATTTCCTAGAGGGACTCCATGATTTTTCGTGCATTCATCATGGCCTCATGTTTCTTGTTGAGTATGTCAGACAAACTCGACAAGATATAGACTCGGGCCTTGACATTGGCCTTTGTCCAACTATCATATGCATCCCTGACATATTGGGATGCTTTACGTGCGGGGATAGGAGGACACTCCTCCATTAAGACAAACTGTAGATCATCTATAACTAGAATCGTAGTCAGGTTAGATTTTTACGTTGCGTAGTTTTCACCGATTAGTTTTTCATTTTTAAGCAGTATGACAATTTAGGAAGATATGCCGAATTATAAATGATTAACCGTTTTAGTTATCTTTGCCTTAACCCATTACACAAGCAAACAAAATTACAAGTAATCCAATCAATTTAGCAGAAACAAGCAATCAAAGAAACCCTAATAAACTCTTGATTTAGTTTTTGCAACAATGCTTCAGAGGTTTAGAGCAACAACCACCGAAGAGGGATTAGCCACTCCTCCTTTGGAGTGAGACAATTCTTAGCTAATTCTAATGCTAGAATAACTCAATATAGACATTAGCGACCATTGTTTGGTCAAGGATTCATTAACTCTTAACTCAGCCCTGTAAGTGTAAACCTCCCACTTTCAGATCTCAGAGGTAAGCATCAAGAAGCTATCGTTAGGAAAGACAATTGTTGGTAATTAACCTAAGTGAACCTATCCTTTTCAGGAGTTCGCGGTATTTTGAAACCTATGATCAGGCCCTCCGAAGGGATAATCGCTCTAGGACGACACGTGGGAGGATCATAAGAATCTTACGGTGTGACCTAGGGTTGGAGACCGAGGGATACCTTAACACGTGTCCCGCTCCCACTTAATATAAACATTTTCCCATTCACCTTGTTATTGAACCATACAAACACTTTCCAAAGGGAGGCCGCTCCCAGGGCAACACGAAGCTGAGTATGGATCTTATGGTGTGAATAATTAGGGACGTAGGAACAAAACTTGATATAAACATCTCGTTTTCTAATTTTCCTCCCACTAAAATGTCCTTCCTTATCTTATGGTTATTTAATTTAGATAAATTCTGCTAACTCAATCTATCTAAGTCTACGCCTATTATAATTTTTATAAAAGGTCTTTACACTAATGTTCTAGGTGAATTAAATCATTTAATTAACCTAGTGACAATGCATGCTAATAGGCCTTAGGTTAATTCAATTTAGGTTCCAATTCGGTTCCCAATTAGAAGGTGTTCCGTAAACCGTCAACTTAAATACCCCAATCTTGACAAAATTGAAGTTGTAGAGTTCCTGTAACGACCTGACCCTTTAATAGCTAACACGTCGTTACGTCATGCATGAACATAATGAATGCGTTGGGAACTAAGAGACAAACGATATCACACATTTTAGATAAATGCGGTTTAGTTTATAAAATGGTTGAATTCTTGAAAGTTTATTAAACCAACATAGAGGAGTAAAAACGCTTTAGCGGGGCACCCCTTAAATCGTTAGGCAAAACCTCAAGAAAAGAAAACCGGACATAACCATATCAAAAACAAATAACAAACGGTTTAATGTATGTAAATACTACTACCCTACAAGTCCAATACGCTATACCCTAGACTAAGGTGCGGAAGCAGTGTCGACAATCCCATGGTACTATCATGATTTCCTCGACCATGCGCCTGGCCACCATGCTCCTTACCTGGGAGAAAAACATAGAAAAGAGTGAGCAATCATACTCAGTAAGAGGCCCACTACTAGGCCTAACTATAACCCTTTTTGTCATGTGCACCCGTGTACCCGGCATAGGCATAAACATAGGAAGCGACCCGAGAATATGCAGTGATTACATTTGTAACATGGACGTAGGTGGTGATCCCGAGGGACACCCTTCGTAGCATAGTACATTAGGGGTATGGGGCACGACAATAGGGCAACCTGTAACATGTCATGACATAACTAATTCATCGCAGAGATTTACAGAGTCATAGGCACATAAGCATAAGAACATTACTTACAAACTACAAACTTGGCATACCGAAACAATCATAGCAAACCACATCCGCGACAAAAGTTCACAGCGACATTCAATAGTCAACAACACAATTAGACATTAGGCGTCACTAAAACCCAGTAGTAAGTCCCTTACCTGCGAGACTGAGCGAGACAGCGAGACTCAGGGAGACTGCCTGTGAGACGTCATGACTTCCCTACACTGCGACAACGTGCTATGAAGGCTGTGACAACGCGTCGCGGAGAGGACAAGCGACGCAGCGATGAAGATTGTGATGACGTGTCGCAAAGAGGGCTGAGACGCTGCGGCGCGAGGACTATGATGATGCGGCAACGAGGATTGATGATGAGGCAAAATGCAGGCTGTGACGATGCGACACAATGAGGACCGAGATACTGCAGCGCGACGAGGATTGAGATGCTGCGGCGCGACGAAGACTGAGACGCTGCGGCGCGAGGACTATAATGATGCTGCAACGATGAAAGCTGCAAGGATGGCGACAGTGAGGGCTGGGATGTTGCGACTGAGTGACAGAGGATTGTGCGAAAAATGGCTGACGAGGAGGTGATTCGAGAGAGGGATTGACCTTTTTTTTTTCTTCTTCCCCTTTCTTCCCTTCTCCTAAAAACGCCCCACGGTCAAAAACTCACCAGGAGATTTTTCCCCAACCGAAAAGCCGATTTCTCCTAATGATCAAGGATTTCCAAACCCCCCTTCGCGCTCCTTCTGCCTGCATGATTCTTTTGTTATTAATATATAGTATTATTATTATTATTATTATCTTTTTTTTTAACTTAAAGAGAGAAAAGTGATTTACCTAAATTTTGGGCCGTTACATTTCCCTTATAACCTAAAGTCATATTTGTCCTACTTAGTCATATTTTAAAACTATTTTAAACAAAGTAAGACAAAATTGTAATCTTATTAGAGTTAATGTGATCTTAGGTCTAAATTAATTTTAAACAATTTAAAACCAATTTCCTAAGATTTTATGTTTGCATGCAATTCTTAATTATAGATTGACGGTTACTAATCCTAAATTTTATAACTATTATGAATTTTAATGACTAACCTTATAACATGTTTCTATGGTTAAATTAATTAACAATCAAATTCTAACTAATTAACCTACCATATTACATGTATTTGATGACATAATATAATAATTATATTAATTTATGGAGGTATCATGCTCAATGCAAATTGATTTTTATTTAAAATATAACACTTGTATTAAACAAATCATGAAAATCAATCATACTTTAACAAAACATTAATAAATATCATTGTTTATATTAATTTAATTAATGTCATACATCATACTTTTTCAATTTCATATATTTAATATATCAACATACGTTAAATAACTCATGAAATTATTATCATGCATTAAAATCATAAAATATAACATTTATAATATACTAAGATGCATGAACATGTTTAACCTATGGTGGGATTTTGACTAAATGGCATACTTTATGCAACATTCAATTTAATTTAAAACATATATCACAAGTATAATTAAATTAAATAAAGCAAAATTGACCAACATATTTGACATATCCTAAAAATTAAAGAAAAAAATAAAATTACAATAATGTTACTTTCCAAGACATATCTTGGTCTTCAATTTCTTCTTTGGCCATCAAAATTTAGGGTTTGAAACACCTAAATTTAATCATTTGATATTTCAACCGCACATGCTTTGATGAAATTTGTCAGATTTGATGACGCACTGCAGATTTTCCAGATTTGAAAAAATTCCAGATTTTTTAGATTTCAATATTTCGGGAAACCAACGTTATTTCGGAAAAACAATCAATTTTGCAAAGCTTCACATATCTCATATATGAACAATTAATACACCCACCATAAAAGATTTTTAATTCAAATCAAGAATCAAAGATTGGCTCTGATACCAATTGAAGAGAATTGAATCCCAGCGGAAGTGTGTGATCATGTTCTTTGATTTATTGAAAGAATTAAAAATACAAAAAGTAAATAAAAAGGTTAAGCATCATACCTTCGCCAATCTATAACTCTTGAACCGATTGTCTTTTCCTTATAGTTTTGCTTTTCCAAGAGATCTTCCTAGTTATGACTCTGGCAAATATCCGGTTTGTGGGAACCGCTTCTTTGAAAGAATGGGTAGAATATTTCTAAGAAAATTGGGAGAATTAGTAGAGGAAGATTTTTTGAGTAATCGTATAGATTATTCTCTTAGAGAGTATGTTCTATGAAGGCTTTCAAGGGCCCTATTTATAGAATTCAATGGGTTACTCCTAATCCTATTATAATAACCCCTCTGCAGAGATTTTAAACCAAATATTTAATAATATCCAATATTAATGAACTGATAGATAAATGAGCATGCAGCGAAAGTTAATTTGATCAATTTTTACTCTAAGATGCTCAATTTAGAGGATTAAACATGCAATAAAGAAGAAAAACCAAAGTTTCAAGAACACTTACCCTTGAAGCTCCAAATCTCTTTCAATTCTTGATGAATTTCAGCACCACTTGGTTGTAGACCACCACAAGAGTCTTCTCTACTATTCTCTATGCTTAGATTGGATGGTGGGATCCAAATTTGTGGTGAATTTGAGAAAGAATGAAGGTTGGGAAGAAGATGAACAATGGATGGAATTTTGTAAAATTAACCCTTAATTTCACAAAATTCTTAACCATTTTGATGTCAAAATCATCTCTATTTATTAAAGAATAACATGCAATCCAATTGCATCAAAATTTGAGAACACAAAATGGTTAATTTGTTGGTTAATTGTGAAGAAGATAACCAAGCTCCCAACTTAGTTAGTGGAAAAATCCAATCTTCAAAAATCAATTTTAAAATCAATTTTCAATGGATTTCCAAAATTGAATTAAAATTGATTTTTAATTTCAAAAAATAATTAAATAATTTAATACTTAATTAATTAAATATTATTTAATACTAAATAATAAAATAATAAAATAATATCATTTTTCCCACTTGTCCCGATTTTTCTGAAAAAACCGATATGAATCCATATTCATATGATTAATATTTAAATCATATTTAAATATTATAACTAACTCTATTTGCACGTTTAATTTGTAATTAAACATCGATATGTCATATATATCTGACTTTCATTCCTTAAGCCAAGATTTGAACTG
The DNA here is from genome assembly GCA_031780015.1 of Citrullus colocynthis. Classification (NCBI taxonomy): domain Eukaryota; kingdom Viridiplantae; phylum Streptophyta; class Magnoliopsida; order Cucurbitales; family Cucurbitaceae; genus Citrullus; species Citrullus colocynthis. The sequence goes on from QLSR01000189.1 coordinate 61,326, forward strand.
TTCAAACTTATTCATCGCATTATCTAAGATTTTAGTCCATTTATGAGCTAGTAGAGGGACCTAATGGACCTACAGATCATGAGCTCCAACGATCCAAGATTAACCAGCCATACTCTTTAACCTAGTTAACCAACATTCGTGAACTAACGGGACACTCCACTAAAGCCCGTAGCTACACTCTCCTCACTGTAAATATATTTGTGTCCATTTGATATAACCATCATCTATAAGTCAACTCTTCACAGGTTGTTCATAACTTCAGCTAGGTCAAATACCGATTTACCTCTGAGTTACATCTTTTCTCCTTAAGTACCATTGTCCCTCTAATGAACAATTGATTTAGGATCTAATCACTAAATTCTTTCCCTCTCGGGCCAGTGAGAGGATGGGGCCCCTTATTCAAGTCCTGGGAACAACACTTAAGAGAACAACCTCTCTTCTATCCCTAAGTTGGGTAGGAGTGAATTCCGTCTTGTAAATTTTATGTCTCCAACTATCTACCCGGTATTATCCCTGAAATGGGAGGAATGTTGAGCAGCGCTATTGAACTTACTCTCACCTATGCAGATCAATGGATGATTCTGAATAAATAGGAATTCATAGATAGCTCAAGATTCAGATCAAGTTATCTAGGTCATCGATAAGTGAAATTAATCAGTGTTAATCGTAAATGGTGTTAATACGTAACAGTGATTATTTCAGGGTCAGTCTTACACAATCTCATTATGTAGAATACCCCGCTCACATGTCTCTACATGAGCAAATCGGGATCACTTCATTTATGACACTTTACAACATTTGTAACAATCATGAAGCGGGTCGTATTCAATAGTGTCTTCAAAAAGAGGTACCTAACCTGATCTATGTACTATTGACTATTGAGGCTACTTACTCGAACTTGATCCTATTTATGTCTTCATATAAAGTCCAAGTACTCATGATAGTAGCCAAGGGTTCGTAGTTTAATTGGATTTAGAGTTAATAAATAATTAATTCACTTGAATAACTTCATATGTACTCAAATTCGCCTATTTACAAAAACTACGAGTTTTAGGACATACAACCGAACATGAACAATTACCCAAATAATATCGCATATTAAATGGTTTAAAATATTTAGATCTTATTGAAATATTTATTTTTTTTTTCAGAATCTTTAATTTGGATCTCATCAAAATTAAATAATTAATTATTTGAATCCAATTCAAATCAATTAATTAATTCTCCATCTATCTATTTTCTACATAATCTTTTATTTGGATCTCATCAAAAATTAAATAATTAATTTTTTGAATCCAATTCAAATTAGTTAATTATTTCTCCCTCTATTTATTTATATGGATTTTATCCAAATAAATAATTAATTATTTGAATCATATTCAAATGAATTAATTCTCCATATTATAAAGTTATAGTTTGAATCACATTCAAATAAAATTTAGAATAAATCATGCAATTAATTGTATCCAATACATTTAATATTTTCCTTCATAAATCTGAACATTTCAAATTTTTCTTTCAACATAGTTGATCCTTGTTGGTCCGTAGTGAGCTAGCAAGGGGACCTTATGGACCTACAGATCAAAAGCTCCAACGATATGAGATTAATTGGCTAGACTCATTAACTACATTAATCAATATTCATTAATTGTGGCTACACTCCACTAAAAACCCACAGCTGCACTCTTCTCACTGCAAATATATTTTTGTGTCTATGGATATAGACCAATAATTGTATATTAGTCATTCGCGAGCGTTCGCAACACTAGCTAGGTTAAATTATTGTTTTACCCTGGGTTACTTCTTAATCCTTAAGTACCAGTGTTCCTCTAATGAACAACTTGTTTACGGTCCAACCATTAAACAGAATCCCCTATCGGGCCAGTGCGAGGGTAGGGTCTTTTGTTCAAGTCCCAGAGACACCACTTAAAGGAATATTTATCTACTTACCCTAAAAATGGGAATGAATGAATTCCATCTTGTATAATTATGTCACCAGCTCCCTACTCAGTCTTGTCCCCAAGATGGTAGGCATATTGAGTCGGCAAACAGCTACTCTCACCCATACAAATCAATGGACAATTCCTCGTGGATGGGAGTTCATAATATACTCAAGATTAAGACTAAGTTGGCTACGTCATCCTATTGAAATACAAACCTAACTAGTCAACGGAGTTATATCTAGTGATTACTATTTCGTGGTCCGGTCTTATGCAAACTCATTGTGTCACACCCCCTCCCTAATAACCTACTTATCCTAAAAGGAGATGTGAGGACAGCATACGTCATGTGATGTATACCATCCATTTCTACAAACTGATCCTCTGAGTTCACAACATACATATTGCTCCTTCATACATCCAAAACCATAACATATAGAAAGTTATATACATATCGATAATTCAAACTTTCAACTCATCCACAAGGCACTTATACAAAACCCTATTTCAACTCCCAACAAATGAACAAATAGGTCTACATGCCACCTATATAAGGTTTTATATACATACAACTCTTCAAACAGGACAAATTTCTAGAAACTCGAAGCTTAAGCAGGGCGAGTTGGAGTAGGCAAAGCACCAGGAATGTCCTTTCTACCTGAAGGGAAAAGAAAAAGTTGAAAACATAAGTTAATAGCCCAGTGAGTGACTAATTTTTAACAAACTAATTTTAGTTCGAAAATTATCAGGATTTAAACAAATTCCGACAGCATGAGTAAAACATAGAATCATCTCATATTCATTGATTAAATCATGTTTAAATGCCCTTATCAAATCATACATGTTTTTTCAGCATTTCATAAATAAATCAGTATGGTTACAATACTTTTCCTTAGTTGAGGCGGAGCAAAACTCATCACCCCAACGTTGAAAACAAATAAGGCTCGACGTGGAGCAGAACTCAACGCACCAGCATATAACCTCTATGTGCACATAGGAACATGGCGGGTTGCCCAAGTACCTTCTCCATGTCCTTCAGTATTGGGTCCCGGGGAAACTCACGTGCCTTCTCCATGTCCATCAGCACTGAGTCTCCTCTAAAACATTTTCCTTTAAGGAAAGCAATACTTTATACAAACAGTTCATATACAAATCTTTCATGAGAAAACAGGGCAATTCTTAAATCAATAACATTTCACAAACATACTTTTCAATACCGTTTAACAAAACATAAACTATACTTTGTAAATTGATTGATCACAAAATCATAAATAAATTTGAAAACTAAACTAACATGTATAACGAAATCATTAAAACAAGAAAAGTGTCACTCACAGCTCTTTCTAGGCCTTGAGTGGATTATACACCTTCCCTATCTCCTCTTGGCCTGAAATAAACCTTTTTCCTTACATTACGCTTCTTTTTACTTGATCGTTTAGTTTGCATAATTAAACTCAAATCATGATTCATCACCGAGCCTTCCCTTTTCCCAAAGTAAACCTAATAAGCAAGATTACCAACGAGAATCCCACATTCCCAGCGAGATTACTAGCGAAACTACCCAACAGGACACATTACTAGCAACACCAGGATAAGCGAAACTAGCATGACTTACCTGAGGAACGATACTTAGCGAGAGTCAGCGAGATTTATAGGAAAAAAATCTCCTCTACACCACCTGCGAGATTTGTCTCGCTACTCACTCCCCAATTCTCAGCGACACCAGCTTCCTTGCGACACCCGAAAGCAGAGTTTCCTCCTTTCCTTTTATTCTTACTTCTGTCAGTTAAAAGTCATATTTCCAGCAAGATTTAGAACTTCTTTCCTTCTGCAAACTTGTAAAGAAATATGTTTTCTAGCTTACCTCAAATTTTTGTGGCTTAACTTGTCCTTGTTTGTTAGATATTTCAAGATTTCTCCACACTACTCCAGATTGCACAGAAATTCCTTATCAGTAACTTCTAGCTAAACGTTTACATATTTCTATTCCATTTCAACTCAAGCATCCTTCATAAAAGTTGTTCAGAATTGAGTTAACTTACTAACCTTAAACATTCAGCCTTAGACTCAATCTCCTCGATTCGTTTTACTCCAAACATCAGATACTGTCCAGTTTGTGCATCCACAAACAACGTTCTGTTCCAACTTAGATTTCAACACCAAAACGAGTAGGTTTCTATCCAAAATCCACAAGAACGCCTTCTTCTACCTTTCTTTGTAGTTCGTCTGAAAAATGGAACCGACTTAAGCTCTCGAAAATGTCTAAAAATGATAAAATATTCAATTCACTTACCTATATATATATATTGCCAACTTAACTCTCTTAGGCAAGCTGGTGCGCAGGGTTCCCTTTCTCCATGCAACGTAAGGCACTCAACACAGCCTACCATCAACACCCTTAGCAGATAACCACCTTCAAAGCATGGTGCCCTCAACGCCTCTTACCTTCAAAGCATACAACTCAATCAACCACACCCGTCTTCAACGCATGGCAACCTTACCAACGCATGGTAGGTCAAAACATTTCTTTCCCCTCTAATGATCAACTTCTCTTCCAATGCAAATGACTGCTTTAGCTCGTAACTCTTTGTGATTTCACCTTCAATGCATGGCCACTCAAAGAAAAATGTTCTCTTATCTGCTTTCATCAACACATAGTCTTGGCCAATTCTTAGCTCTTCCACTCTCGGCTACTTTTCCTCTAGCAACGCATAGCCACCATTTCACTTGCCTTCTCCCAACACTTAGTATTATAAGCCAGTGCTTACACATTGCATAGGATACCCCCACTCGCATTTCACCTACACGAATGCGTTAAATCATTGCGTTTGTATCAAATACAAAGTGGGTCGTATCCATTGTGTCACTAGGATAAGGTACCCAGCCTTATTCCTATACTATAGACTCTTTAGACTGTATCTTGAACATTGATCTCCATATGTCCCCATATACAGTTCAAGACTCATAAAACAGCCAAGGATGTTAGTTTATTGGATTTAAGTTATTAGGACAAAACAAACAAAAACAATCAATAATACTTATTGAAGTAACACATCAATAACTCTTTATTAATGATTTAATTATGGTTAAATTATTACATTGACACTGTATGAGGTTTAGAGCATAAAACCCAACACGTTCCGCCTGAGTATATTGTGATGGTAGTAATAATAAGAGAGATCGTCACAACGACTATAATGGGGAGAATGAAGGACATGATGGCGAAGTAGATAGCCCAGCATGTTTGGTTTCAGCAAGTACCACATCAACCTGTTCAAGTGCCTTAGGTTGAGGTCCAGAGTCAAAACATGCAAGAGCTGTCTTTAGAAGCAAAACATTTGTGGGACTTCAGGAAGTACAGCCCTTGCACTTTTGATGGGTTACTAAGGGACTCTACTAAAGTAGAACTATGGTTGTCTTCCATAGAGACGATTTTTTGATATATGAAGTGTCGTCTTTGTATTGACAAAAAAAGCTCAGATCTGGTGGTAGACAGCAGAAAATATGATCAATGTTGGTGCTGAACCGGTAACGTGGGAGCAGTTCAAGGAGCCTTTCTACAAGAAATACTAGGCGTAGAGCAAGGCAACATGTCTATAGAGGAGTATGATCAATAGTTCAAGCAACTGTCTCATTTTGCCCCTACCATTGAGGCAGATAGAACAAAGCAGTTTGTAAAGGGGCTAAGATGGGTTGCGAGGTTTTTAGCAAGTGAAAAGCACCTAAAAGGTGTTTTTCTTATCTTTGATTTAGGAATGTTTTTATTGGATTTAATGTGTTTGCTAGTATTTTCAGGTGATAATGAAGAAAATAAGGTTTAGAAGTGAAAATAACCAAACTGATCCAAAATTGAACGAAAAAAATAGAAGAAAAGATGGAAAAGACCTAGAAATAGGGCAGCGTAGGTGAGAGCGTCATTGCGCTGCCCTCGACGCTCTCGACTTGAGAGCATCAAATTTTGGAGGCTGCGTGAAGGTTGCGTCGCTTTGTTATGCAGTGAGCATCGTAGTGCTACCCTAGAGGACATGCTTCGATGAAGAATAGCGTCGTGACGCTGCTCAAGAGCGTCATTACGTTGCCCCTATAATGGCAGATAGCAGCGTTGCGCTCTCCAAGAGTGTAATGACACCAACCTTCCTTTTTTTCTTTTTTTGAAGATTTTGCAAATTAGGAAAATATTTTGGGCAGCTTGTTGCGTATCTTTATTAAGCTTATTATGCGTTCAACATGCTTAATACTATGTGTTACTAATCTGTCAAGTTTTCCTATTCTTCACCCAAGTATAAGCAAAGAATGAGGTTTTCTCGGTGAGTCCGAGGTCTAACACAAGGACTATGTAGATTCTAATTAGTTGGATTATTTCAATCATGTGTTTATAGAAGATTGTGAGAAGTGATGCGTTTAACTAACTGGGGTTGGTTATCATCTAAATTTGGAAACACATAGTGAGGTTTATTTCATACCATCGACTCTTCTCCCGGTTGTCAGCTGCTATGCGTTATATGTCTATAACGCATAGGAGAGTGTTAAGTGCCAAGGTTATTCCTATGTCTAGGTAACACTTCTTAGCCTTGTCAACTGAGTTCCACAATCACTTACTCTCCTGAGCAGTCTGATTATTACTACTTATATCGATTAGCTAGATGGACATAAGCACTTGATTAAAAATACAATTGACAAGATGAAATAGTTTTCTACGATTCTTATTTAGATGATAACGCAACCCGTGACCCTTGAGAGAGTTAGTTACTCATGGATGATAAACAGCAAATGGAAAGTGATAAGAAATGAATAGCCATGGAAGATGTATAGATTGATGAACGGAATAACTGTTTTAGAAAATACAATTTCTTGCTAACAGACTAAAACATAAGTAAGAAAAGAGATAGAAAGCATGGAATGACTTCTCAATTTCTTGAGCTCGCCGAAATGGTAATGTGAGTTCTGTGGTGAAGTGGTCAGGCGGAGGGAAGACTCTTCTCTTCCGAGCTATTTGTCTCCGGTTGTGGTCTGGAGAGAACTCTGCTGTCACTTAGGAGTTCTTTCGAGAGGTTTAACAGCATTTTCGTCTTCAGGTCCGCCCTTTTTTAGATGTTGTGTTGCAATCGCTGGCAAATCTGCATGATTGGAGGCTGAATTTCTGCCTTGCGTCCATCTAGCCTAATCGCGTGATTTCCGGTTTAATTTAGATCCACCACTCTTGCCGCACATCAAGCATATCAATCTCCCAACAATCTCTCAAGATTCTTATCTGATTCTCCGCTGCCTTGCATTTCTGATTAATATTCGTCCATGAATAACTTTGGTTTCATGCGTTCAAGTATGCCAACGCATCCATGGGTTGCTAATGCATCAACCTGCGTTGAAGGGTTGCCAACGCATCCACAGGTTGGTTGCATTCCTGCGTTAAAGCATGCGTTTTAGATTCAAAAAGCTTCATGTTGTGCAACAGATCTAAAGTCCAAAAACTTGTTGCGTTTGACATGCTGAAGTGCCAAAAACTTGTTGTTGTGTTTATCTATTATTAAGCTTACTATCACGTGTTTAATATGTTATGCGTTTAACATGCTTAATATTATGCGTTAGTGATCTGTCAAGTTTTCCTATCCTTTACCCAAGTATAAGCAAAGAATGAGGTTTTCTCGGTGAGTCTGAGGTCGAACACAGGGACTATGTAGATTCTATAATTAATTGGATTATTTGAGTTGGAGTGGTAACCAAAAATATTTAACAAGGAATGCGTCTAACTAAAGAAAGCAATAACATGTACACTAAATTAAAAGGTGGTGGATGGTAAGGTATGCGACACAGCAAAGTCAGCTAAGTGGATTAAATGAATGGATAAAAACAGGGTTCAGGTTGGTTAACATCTAAAATCAGAAACGCATAGTGATAGTGTATTCATACTTGTGACTCTTCTACCGATTGTCAACCGCTATGCGCTATATGTCTACACCGCATAAGAGAGTGTTAAGTACCAAGGTTATTCCTATAGACAGGTAACATTTTTTGGCCTTGTCAATTAAGTTCCACAATCACTTACTCTCTCGAGTAGTTTGATTATTATTGCTTATATTGGTTAGCTAGATGGACATAAGCATCAAATTAAGATTACAATTGACAAGATGCAATAGTTACACTATGGTTCTTATTTAGATGCTAACGCAACCCGTGACCCTTGAAAGATTAGTTACTCATGGATTCAAAGTAATAAGCGGAAAGTCTAGAGAAATGGATAAATATGGGAGAATTGTAGATTAATGAACAAAATACAATTTTAGATAGTACAACGTCCTAATAACAAATCTAAAATCAAAGCTAGAAAAAGATAGAAAGTAAGCGTGGAGTTTTGCTGTCAAGTGGTCAGGCGGAGGGAAGACTCTTCTCTTTCGAGCTATTCGTCTCCGGTTGTCTTCTGGAGAGAACTCCGCTTGTGAAGGTTTATGTTACTCAGCTATTCTATAATCGAATCAATTTTATTTGAGGATTGGAATGGAAGTTGTTCATTATTGAAAATATAAACCAAATAAGGAAAGTAATAAAGTGAGAAACACAAGAGTCAAAGAGAGTTCTAGGGTAATGAATCCTTGTTTATTTCATCATGCAATGCTATAGATTTCATGGATTTTATTGTAATTCATATGCCTAAGTCTAGAAACTTAATTCCAAGTTATTTTCTCTAAAAAACAACCCTTTCTCATGCAACTCGATTGATTACTAATCTCTTGAAACCAATACAAATTACATGGCATTAAGAATAGTTTTTAGCAACTTTTTTTGTCAACCTAACTACTCTCATGATAGATTAGCAACAATTCATTGTTATAGATCAAGTTAAACATACAATCTCTCAATCATACATCTAACCTAACATCTGAAGATGGCCAATCCACAAGAATTAAACACAATAACAATGAAAAGCATAATCATTCCAACAAAACCATGAAAGTCTACAAGATCAACATGAATTCATAAACAATTCATCAAAACCCTAAAACTAAAGAGTTTAGCCACTCATAGCTTGAAGCAACGTGTTTAAGCAAAATAAACAAAGAAATAGTGTAAAGAAAAGGAAACTCTACTGAAAAAAGGGTCTTAATTGAGGTAGCACCGTTGTGATCTCCTTGGCTCTCACGTCGGAATTCGAATGGCACCACGATTATCTCGAACTCTTTTTCTCATCCTTGCAAGTAACTCACTTTTTGAACTCTTTTATGAACTCTCACTCAATTCTCTCCTTTTTGTGCCTCTTTAGGTCTGTAAATTGATAGTTGATTTCCTCCTTTTTTCGATACTTAGGGCTACTGGAAACCCCCAAATTTATAGAATTGGCCGCCCAAAAACTTACCAAAAATAACCTATTTTCATTTATGGAAAACTGGTGTTGCGGCGCTAGGGCAGCGTGCACAATATCTTGCTCTGGTTTTAGCGCCGCGGCGCTACCCCAATTTTTGCCATTTTGAGTTTTTCATCTTTTGTTTGCCGTATTCTTGCTCGATTTTGATCTTTTGGGTCTTTTCTTCTAATTTTCCTCATTTTAACTTAAAAACCACTAGCAAATAAGTGAAATCTAATATAAACTTTCTTAATTTGAGAGGATAGAAAGCATTTTTCAACTGCTTATCAACACCCCAAACTTAGAGATTTGCTAGTCTCGAGCAAAGAATAAAATCAAATAATAGGGAGTTTGGATGAAGAAGTGTGCAATTGGCTCATGTCTCAGAGACTAGCATTTAGAGCTTAAGCAGAAACATGCAAGCATATCTATATTGTTATAATCATTCAGAGCCAAATCTTGCTATCTTCCATGTGTGTGTGTGCAAGCCTCCTTCAATTTAAAATGCTAGAACTCAAAAATTAAGAGAGTTTCTTTAGTTTTCCCCCTACTCTAGCTCATGCACCAATCTTCAAGCTTTCATACATTTCAAGTGAGTAATATGTCCACTAAGGTGCCTTTCAATTATATATATATATATATATAATATTTTTTTCATGGGCCCAACTTGCATTCTTTTACCTAGAGGCACTAGCTTTCACACGTTCACTATAAGGACTCGTACCTAGTCAATTCCCAGGCGTCCTTACTGATCAAAGCAAAGGCGGTTCTTTTTACCCCTATCTATCCATACTCATTACAAGTTTAACATTTAAAAAGATAGACAAATAAAGCTCATACATTTTGTGTACACTTTTTCTTTTCTCAAGGCATGTATACTCTTTTCTTTTTCCTTAGTCTAAGATTACAAGCTATCATGCATTTCCACTCTTTAACTGGTGGGGCCTTTCAAAGTGACAACCAAATACACCCAACTTAATCTTTTTTTTTTTTTTTTTTTTCAGTTAAAGATTCTGAATTAAAGTGGCTACGTGCTCAAGAATATGAGAGATTTTAAGAGGAGCTTAAATGAATTTAACTCAAGATAGTGTAATTCTATTTCCACAATAAGTCATCTATCATGCAACTTCGAATCTCATCATGGGCAATCAACATCAAGGCACACAACCATAAACAACATTCCCATTAACTTTGAAAGCTCCATAATTTTTAAAATTATTCAAAATTGGCATGCATATGATCATTAAAACTTCATAAACATGCATAGCCGGATAAGGAAAACACACAAAAGTACGAGAGACACCTCTGATAACGTGTAGAAATACAAGTTATTATAGTCATTATTTGATTTAATTAGAGTAACTTTGGAGTTAAACGCATGATTTTGGTAGTTAAATGATGAAAAATGTATCAACATGAGTTGGCACTACTTGCAAAAGAAAAATGCCTGAAAAACGATAAGCTTCTGTTCCTAACGCAGGGTTAAGAAGAAAAGAAGTGGTGAGGTCATGCGTTGAAGACCATGCGTCGAAGAAGAAACTCAAGCATGCTCAAGCAGCTGTCATGTCATTACGAAAAAAAGTAGCAACCTATCAAGATCATGGCAGAACAAATAGGCTGACAAATCTGAAAAGTCTATGCAGCATGGGTGAAATTTAATGCAAAGGTGTCAGTTCATCATGATATCAACCTTTTGACGCCTATAAATAGCCCAAAAGCTTCTTAAAGAAGGGAGAAAGACGAGTTCAAGAGGCGAAAGCTCTGCACTCTTTCTCCCTCACCATAACCAGCCTCCATTTCGAGCTCTTCTAGGAGAAGGATTCTGAGCATTTTCAGAGTCATCTCCCAGTGAGTGAGAACCTTCACCCTATGGAATTTATGTATCAGATAGCGACCATCTCAAGCCTCCATGAAGCAAGACGTTGCCAGTGGTGGCTTGACGCCCTTCATTTCTGTTTTATTTCCATTTTTCTCCTTCTTGCTTATATTTTGTTAATGACATTCGAGAGAATGACTTATTCATTTAATATGAGTTTGATTGACTATTCTCTTTCATCTATCTTTATACTGAACACCTTACACCATGTTTGAATGAATGAGTTGATGTTAAGAGTTAGTTTTCTTGAGCAATTCTGAGCATATTACATCTTGATTAATGCATATCTTTAGCATGCATGACTTTGTCTGACAAACACAAGTAGTAAGTATAACTGTCGAGCTTGAGAGAGTGGATAGTTAATCTTTAACATTTATTAAGACTAGATGAGTTGCAGAGATGTAGTTCATCTTTTGCCAACGTAAACTTACCATGCGTCTTAGAAATAAGATTAATGTGGCGTCGAAACATTGAGAGATGGATTCACAATTGCAGTTTGTAGGTATGAAATTGTACCCAGAAGGTTTAGGTAACAACTAACTCTTGCATTAACTCCTATCGCATGGTTCCATTCATTTTCAACGCATGCTATCTGACACTAAATAACATATGACTAACCATCACCGCGTCCACCTTATTATTAGTAGTAGGAAATTCTTTTCATTCTTAATGTATAGTTTTACACAACAAACAATTGCATATATTACATGTATAGTTCACCACATAGTCAGGCTTATAATCTCAGCGCCTAGTTATTACAAATCCCTGCGTTCGACCCTGGACTCACCAGGATACCTATAAATACTTATACTTGGGTCTTTATAGGAAAACTTGCTTAATCATGAGCACATTTAGAGTAATTCTCGACGCATCCTTGTACAGAAATGTTAAAATCTATTTTGTACAACAAGCTAAGAAACAACTTAATTCAAATAAGAAATAATAACGAACAACCTCCCACCCCAAACTTTGAATCATGCATTGTCCCCAATGCATAAGAGTCATCTAACAAAGAAAGAACGAGCCTCGTAGCAAACGGGAAGCCACCAAACAGGTTTGGTGTAAGGAGTACTTTGTGTGATGAACGAAGTTCCTGAGAGATAAAGCATATGAATAACTCCAAGATTTATTGAAAATAAAATAAAAAGAAAAGTAAAGAAAGCAATAAAGTTGGGTTGCCTCCCAATGAGTGCTTGGTTTAACGTCTTCTAGCTAGACCGAACCAATGGATCATGCAATGAAGGCCAGGTTCTCAAATCGGCGTTCTTCTTCACCGATGTAGTGCTTCAATCGTTGACCATTCACTTTGAAGGTTGTTCCATCATTGTTTTGCAATTCCACGGCTCCGTGTGGTGATACCTTGACAATGATAAAGGGTCTTGACCATCGTGTCCTAAGCTTTCCTAGAAACAAGCGTAAACGCGAGTTGAAAAGTAATACTCTTTGTCCAGGAAGGAAGGTCCGTGTGGTGATCTTCTTGTCATGCCATCTCGCTGTGCGTTCTTTGTAGAGTTTGGCATTCTCATAAGCTTGAGCACAGAACTCCTCCATCTCATTGAGTTCTAAGAGGCGTTTCTCACCGGCCTTCTCAAAATCCATGTTCAGCTTCTTGATGGCCCAATAAGCTCCATGCTCGAGCTCTACCAGTACGTGACAAGCCTTTCCAAACACCAACCTGTACGGTGAAGTACCAATTGGATTTTTGAATGCTGTGCGGTAGGCCCACAGTGCATCATCGAGCTTAAGAACCCAATCCTTCCTATTGGTCTTAACTGTCTTTTCCAAAACCCGCTTGATTTCCCTATTAGATAACTCAGCAAGGCCATTAGTTTGAGGATGATAAGCTGTAGCAATTTTATGATTAACCTTATATTTTTGCATCATGGATTCAAACAATTTATTGCAAAAGTGAGAACCCTCATCACTAATAATAGCTTCAGGTGTACCAAAACGTGTGAAGATGTTTTTATGCAAGAGTTTTAAAACAATGCGAGCATCATTGGTCCTAGTGGCTATGGCTTCTACCCACTTAGATACATAATCTACTGCAACTAGAATATATAGGTAGCCATCAGAAGAAATAGGGAAAGGCCCCATAAAGTCAATACCCCAAACGTCAAAGAGCTCCATTTCCAAGATAGGTTTCATTGGAAGCTCATGTTGTCTAGAAATATTGCCAGTACGTTGGCACCTATCACATGATTTAACAAAAGTATAACAGTCTTTGAAAAGGGATGGCCAATAAAATCCTGACTGAAGTACCTTGGATGTAGTTCTAGTGGGTCCAAAGTGACCTCCATAGGGGGAGGCATGACATGAATTTAGAATACTTAACATTTCCTCTTGAGGCACACACTTTGTCAGCACAAACCTTGTAGAGAAGTGGGTCCTCCCAATGGTAAGACTTAATATTATGCAGGAATCTCTTCTTTTGTTGAGAGTTCATGTCAGGTGGCAAATGTCCTCCTGCAAGGTAGTTAACTATGTTAGCAAACCAAGGCAAACTATCTTTTACCCGATACAGTTGTTCATCCGGGAACATCTCAACAATTGGGGGCCATGATGTAGCATCCCCATTCTCAATTCTAGACAATTGGTCTGCAACCACATTTTCACATCCTTTCCTGTCTTTGATTTCTAAGTCAAATTCCTGTAATAATAATATCCACCTCATTAGCCTAGGTTTGGAATCTTTCTTAACAAACAAATACTTTAAAGCAGCATGGTCAGTATGCACCACTATTTTAGAGCCAAGCAAATATGGTCTAAATTTATCAAGGGCAAACACAGCAGCTAGTAGTTCTTTTTCAGTAGTAGTGTATTTCTGTTGAGTATTATCAAGAGTTCTACTAGCATAGTAAATTGCCCTAAACATGTTATCTTTATGTTGGCCTAAAACAGCTCCTAAAGCATAGTCACTAGCATCACACATGATCTCAAAAGATTGCCTCTATTCTGGTACAACAATAATAGGTGCAGAAATTAGTCTTTCCTTCAAAGTATTAAAAGCTAATAGACATGCATCATCAAAGATAGACTTCGCTTCCTTTTCTAGCAAATTACCCAAAGGTTTAGCAATTTTAGAAAAATCTTTAATAAATCTCCTGTAAAACCCAGCATGCCTTAGGAAGCTTCTGACTCCTTTCACATTGTTGGGGGGTGGCAGTTGTTCAATGGCAGCTATTTTAGCCCTATCCACCTCCAATCCCTTTTGAGAGACTTTGTGCCCCAGGACGATGCCTTCCTTCACCATGAAGTGACACTTCTCCCAGTTTAGAACAAGGTTAGCATCTTGACACCTCTGCAAAACACGAGTTAGATTAGCAAGACAAGAATCAAATGAAGACCCAAATACGAAAATCATCCATAAAAACCTCCATTATATCTTCAATGAGCCCCTAAAAAATAAACATCATACAACGTTGGAAAGTGGCAGGGGCATTACATAAACCAAATGGCATTCTCTTAAAGGCAAATGTCACAAGAGCAATGACAATTTCACTATAACCTGAGTATCCATCTAGGAAGCAATAATGAGAATAACCTGCAAGTCTATCAAGCATTTGATCTATTAAAGGAAGGGGAAAATGATCTTTACTAGTAGCCTTATTCAACTTCCTATAATCAATGCATACACGCCACACTGTTACAGTTCTAGTAGCTATCATTTCATCTTTTTCATTCTTAACCACAGTCATACCACCTTTCTTCGGTACCACTTGAACAGGACTTACCCATGAACTGTCATATATGGCACATTTGATTCCTACATTCAAAAGCTTGAGCACTTCTTTCTTAACTACCTCCTTCATGGTGGGATTAAGTCTCCGCTGGTGCTCTACCGATAGTTTAAAGGTATCTTCCATCAAGATTCTGTGCATACAGACCGATGGACTAATACCTTTAAGGTCCTCAATAGACCAACCAATGGCAGACTTATGATCCCTTAATACTCTCAACAATTTTTCTTCTTCCCCAAAATTAAGATCAGAAGATATTATAATAAAAAAAGAAGATAAATCATCCAAGAATGCATATTTTAAGTGAGGAGGTAACACCTTTAATTCAAGCTTAGTGTTCTCAATATCATTCACCACATGCAAGGGAGCCAAAGGTATAGGTCTATTCATTTTAGAACATATTGGCAAACTATCTAACCACCTAGCATAAAAGGCTATTTCATCAAAAATTGTATCTTCATTCTCAACATCCATTATGCTTTGTTCTAGATGATCACTAGCCAACGTAACCTCTCATGCTTAAAAATAGTATGATCAATTATGTTTATAGCATGACAAGGAATACTCTCATCATGATGACTCAAGGACTTGTAAATATCAAATACAACATTCTCATCATTTACCCTTAGAGTCAACTTCCCTTGTTGGACATCTATGATAGCCTTTCCAGTTGCTAGGAATGGCCTCCCAAGTATGATAGGAATCTCAGAGTCTTCCTCCATGTCCAGTACTACAAAATTTGCAGGGAAGATAAATTTGTCAACTTTAACCAATACATCTTCAACAATACCTTTAGGATAGGCCAACGATCTGTCAGCAAGTTGCAAGGTAATGGTGGTAGGTTGCACCTCTCTAATGTTAAGCTTCCAATAGACAGATAAAGGCATCAAATTAATAGACGCACCAAGATCACAAAGAGCTCTAGTAACATTTAAAGAACCAATAGTGCAAGGTATAGTAAAATTCCCTAGATCTTTCAACTTTTGTGGTAGCTTCTTTTGCAACACAACATTGCATTCCTCAGTCATGCTAATCATCTCATATTGCCCAAACTCTTTCTTTTTAGACAAGACATCTTTCATGAATTTAGCATAGTTGGGCATTTGCTCTAAAGCTTTAGCAAATGGGATGTTAATGTGAAGCTTTTTGAACAACTCAAGAAATTTAGCAAATTGGGAGTCTATTTCTTTCTTTTTAAAACGTTGAGGATATGACATAGTATTTGGTAAAATGGGTAGAGGGTTAGATGACTTACTTGAAGATGTTGACTCTTTTACATTTACCTCCTTTTCAAAGATCTTCTTCGATTCATCTTCTAAAATTGGCTCTTGGATAGTGCCATCTACCTCTTACTCATCATCCTCATCCATGATCAAGGGAGTGGATAGTCTTTTCCCACTCCTCAAAGTCATGGCCTTGCACTCCTCCTTTGGATTTATCTCGGGACAACTAGGAAATTTGCCCTTTTGCATTGTTGGGAGTGAAGTGGCGATTTGGCTTATTTGCACCTCAATGTTGTGAATGGCCTTACCATGACTTTGTACGGTGCTTTCCAATGCGGTAGTCCTTCTTCTTGATTCTTTTATGAACTCTATCATCAAGTCTTCTAAGTCGGACTTCTTTTCGGTGTGTGATGAACCTACATTGGATAAATCGGGAGGACCTTGCAAAACATTCCTATTGTTAGCATAAGAAAAGTTTTCATGGTTCCTCAAGTTAGGATAGTAATGAGTTGGAAGTTGTTGGTGTTGGTGACCTTTATAATGTTCTCTATCAACATAGTTGGCCGTCTCATTATCTCCTTGTTCCAACTCCTTTTGTGTGGCCATCTCCTATGCCAAAGCGGCAAGAGAGGCTATAGATGTTGGATTTGTTTGAGCTTGGCCTTCTGCAGTTAATTTAGAAAGAGCATTAGTAAGGGAAGCCATTTGGGCTTTGAGTGAGTTTACCTCATCCACCTCATACAATCCGACGGCTTTTGGGATGATTGGAGAAGCCCGTTCACATGGCTAAGTCTTCTAGTATGGTGTAGGCTTCTTGAGCATTCTTGGAGAAGATTGATCTTTCGGCAGTTGCATCTAAGATGGATTTGGTTAAATCCATTGTAGAAGAGTTGAATTTGCAAGCAATCTGGGTAACCATGTTGAGGGCACCTTCTCAAGAGATCCTTATACCTCTCCCAAGCCTCATATAATTGTTCATCCTCAAGTTGGCAGAATGTTCCAATCTCCGTCCTTAGTCTTTGAGATTTAGCCAATGGAAAATATTTGTTTAACAAAGCTTGGGCTAAGATCTCCCACGTTGTAATGCTATCGGGAGGGATGGTTTCCAACCAATCCTTTTCACGGTCCTGTAAAGAGAAAGGAAAAAGTCTTAGTTTAATAGCATCATTAGAAACACCATTCATCTTTACCGTTCCGCATATCTCCAAGAAGGATCGCAAGTGCTTGTGAGGATCTTCATTGGTTCTTCCTTTAAAGGCTAGCTCTCTAGCCATTTGGATCAATCCCGGTTTTAACTCAAAATTGTTGACATTGATGGGCACATTCATTATTCCGAGTTGATTTGCTGGTAACATGGGTTGGAAGTAGTCCCTAATTGCCTTGGGTATCTCCTCCGCCATCTCCTCAGTTTGATTGAGTAAAGCCCTTAAATTCCGTCTATAAGTCCTATCAATCTTAAGATCAAGAGGGAGGAGGTTAGTATTATCACGAGGCATAAACCGACAAATTAATCAAAATAAAATAAAATAAAAAAGGAATATATATATAAAATACAATAAAATAAAATATCAATCAATAAATAAATAATCAACCAAATAATAGACACATCAAATTAAGATCTATCACTTCTAATGAATATTAAATAACAAAAACCATTCTTTGGATCCCGGCAACGGCGCCAAAAACTTGATGTGCACTTTGAGGGTTAACTACAAGTGTATGAGTCAAGTTATAATATAAGACGGTGAAGTCCGAATATCGTTCCACTGGAGATCCGATTGTGAAGGTTTATGTTACTCAGCTATTCTATAATCGAATCAATTTTATTTGAGGATCGGAATGGAAGTTGTTAATTATCGAAAATATAAACCAAATAAGGAAAGTAATAAAGTGAGAAACACAAGAGTCAAAGAGAGTTCTAGGGTAATGAATCCTTGTTTATTTCATCATGCAATGCTATAGATTTCATGGATTTTATTGTAATTCATATGCCTAAGTCTAGAAACTTAATTCCAAGTTATTTTCTCTAAAAAACAACCCTTTCTCATGCAACTCGATTGATTACTAATCTCTTGAAACCAATACAAATTACATGGCATTAAGAATAGTTTTTAGCAACTTTTTTTGTCAACCTAACTACTCTCATGATAGATTAGCAACAATTCATTGTTATAGATCAAGTTAAACATACAATCTCTCAATCATACATCTAACCTAACATCTGAAGATGGCCAATCCACAAGAATTAAACACAATAACAATGAAAAGCATAATCATTCCAACAAAACCATGAAAGTCTACAAGATCAACATGAATTCATAAACAATTCATCAAAACCCTAAAACTAAAGAGTTTAGCCACTCATAGCTTGAAGCAACATGTTTAAGCAAAATAAACAAAGAAATAGTGTAAAGAAAAGGAAACTCTACTGAAAAAAGGGTCTTAATTGAGGTAGCACCGTTGTGATCTCCTTGGCTCTCACGTCGGAATTCGAATGGCACCACGATTATCTCGAACTCTTTTTCTCTTCCTTGCAAGTAACTCACTTTTTGAACTCTTTTATGAACTCTCACTCAATTCTCTCCTTTTTGTGCCTCTTTAGGTCTGTAAATTGATAGTTGATTTCCTCCTTTTTTCGATACTTAGGGCTACTGAAAACCCCCAAATTTATAGAATTGGCAGCCCAAAAACTTATAAAAAATAACCTATTTTCATTTATGGAAAACTGGCGCTGCGGCGCAATTGAAATTTTTAGAACGGCGCCGCGACGCTAGGGCAGCGTACACAATATCTTGCTCTCGGGTTTTAGCACCGCGGCGCTGCCCCAATTTTTTCCATTTTGAGTTTTTCACCTCTTTTTCGGGGTATTCTTGCTCAGTTTTGATCTTTTAGTCTTTTCTTCTAATTTTCCTCATTTTAACTTGAAAACCACTAGCAAATAAGTAAAATCTAATATAAACTCCCTTAATTTGAGAGGATTGAAAGCACTTTTCAAGTGTTTATCATGGAGTTGGCCAAAATTTTGGCTACAATGAGGTAACCATGCGTTGAGAGTAAAGGTAGGGAGAAAAATGTTTGAGCAAACCTGAGTTTTGAGAAGAAAATAAGTCCTAGAAGGGTTTGGGAAAAAACCACGATAGGTGATTTTTCAATGGTTGGACCAAGGAGGCAAGTGGGTTGTAAAAATATTGTAAAAATTTCTAAGTGTCACAACTATGCTTGAAAAACATATGCTCTGGACACATGGTACTTTGGGGAGGAGGAAAATTTCTTAGTGCTAAATAAAGGTGAGTTGGTAGCATAGTTGAAAGTCAGCTTCAAGCTTGAAAACATGTCTCGAGGGTGAATAAATCAAGTTTTGGATGCATAGGGGCCATGTTCAACGCATAGAAGAGTATGTTGGAGTGTTCATGGTTTTTGGAAGAAGTATCATGGTCATAAAAAAGGTGTTGGACGCATATTTGGGGGCAAAATCTCAATAAGTATAATAGATGGACGCATAGCTCAAGCTTGGAAGGGTTTCTAGCCAAGTATTGGAAGAGTTGTAGGAGTTCAAAGACGATACTTAAAGCAAAGGTAATTGTAAGCCCTAACCTTTATTTTTCTTTGCTTTAGCACAAGTTAAAAGAAATCATGGTTTAAGGTTGGCCAGGGTTGGCTTGAATGAGTAGGAATTCTAGTGCATGTTAAAGTAACTATGAACTTATCATTTACTTTTAATAAGGAATAAAAGAGATGGAGTTAATGGTATAGTTGAATAAAGGAGTGTGGCTAGACTTAGGAAAATTTTCCTAAGGTTGAAAAAGAATCTCAAGTCAAACTAGGTCAAGAAGTTGGAATTTATATAGGAAAAATGTTAAATTAAGAAATAAATATTAAATTAAATTAAATTAATTATTTAAAGAGAAATAATATTTAATTTGAGTGGCTAGGATGAGAAGAAAAGAGGAGAAGCCACGTTGAAGCAAGGAGTCTTGTGGCCAAAGGTGATTGGCTGGACTGGGCAAGAGCTTGGACCATAAGCAAGCAGCTCAATTACAACGTTGACTCTCCCAATCCACTTATGCCATTTTTGTCATTTTTGGACCAGAGTGAGCTCTGTGGGTTAAAAATCCAACCTAGGGCTACTAGAACAGTTTAAGGTTAGAAAGCTTGAGAAAACTTGAAAATACCGAAGGTTGTCGCAGAAACTAAACAAACCAGATGAGTTAACTTTGAGGAATTTTTCAAGGACGCTCGGAAAGGTTTTTGAAGCTCACTTTTCTTGGTAAGCTAGTTAGGAGGTTACCCTTGAGTCCCACAATTTTTATTTGAATTTTATTTGAAAGGAAAAAGGTGTTTTGGAGCTATGAAAAATCTGGTTAAAAATAGGAGACTGCTGGCCGAAGTCAGTTGGAGGCTGCCCAGAGTGGCTGCTCACGCCTGCACACCCAGCCTGCGCACGCCTATTGCTAGCGCTCCACACCTGCACACCCAGCCGACACAGGCCCCACGCCAGTGCCCCTGCCCACACCCAACGCCCAGTGCCCCACGCCCCTACCAGCACCCCTCTCCCACTTGCTGCCCACCAAGGGTACCCACGACCATTTTGGGTAATTTTGGACATATTTTATTCTAATTGATATTTTCTTGAATATTTGGCCTTCAAATAGGTAAATATGAATTTTAAGCTGATTTTTGGATGTCTTTGAAAATTTTGAGAATTTTGAAAAATGGTCCCTAAAGGGGTGAAAATGATGAAAAAGGTGGAAAATAAGCTTGATATAGACAATGTGGATGAAATTTAGTTAAATAATTGATAAGCACTTAAAAAGTGCTTTCTATTCTCTCAAATTAAGGGAGTTTATATTAGATTTCACTTGTTTGCTAGTCGTTTCCAGGTTAAAATGAGGAAAATTAGAAGAAAAGACTAAAAGATCAAAACCGAGCAAGAATACCGCGAAAAAGAGCTAAAAAACTCAAAATAGCACAAATTGGGGCAGCGCCGCGGCAGCGTCGAGAGCAAGTTTTCTGGACGCAGACCTAGCGCCGCGACGTTTGTTGGTGGTGGATTTTTTATGTGTGTAAATTATCCTAACGCAAAGTGTTAAATGATGTCTTTATGCCTTCAACATGTCATGCTTTGAGTATGCTATGCGTCTTACTACTATGCGTTGGTGATCTGTCAAGTTTCCCTATCCTTTACCAAAGTATAAGCAAAGGAGTAGGTTTTCTCGGTGAGTCCGAGGTCGAACACAGGGATTATGTTGATTCAATATTTATGTGAATTACATGCGTTGCAGTGGTAACCAAGAAATAATGGGGAGAGTGTTTGTTTCTGATCTAAAGAAAGCGATAATATGTACACTAGACTAAATGTGGAAGATATGCGACACAGCAAGTTCAGCTAAAGATGTGTGTGAATGGATAAAGAAAGGGTTCGGGTTGATTAACATCTAACATCGGAAACGCACAGTAGTATTCTATTCATACTTGTGACTCTTCTCCCGGTTGTCAGCCGCTATGCGTTATATGTCTATAACGCATAGGAGAGTGTTAAGAACCAAGGTTATCCCCATAGACAAGCAATATTACTTGGCCCTTGTCAATTGAGTTCCACAATCGCTTACACTCTCGAGCAGTTCAATTATTACTACTTATATCGATTTGTCAGATGGACATAAGCATCGGATTAAGCTCGCAATTGACAAGATAAAATAGTTACACTATGGTTCCTAGTTAGATGCTAATGCAACCCTAGACCCTAGAGTGATTAGTTACTCATGGTTTGAAAGTAAAAAGCGGAAAGTTTAGAGAAATGAGTAGACATGGAAGATAATTATATTGATGAAACGAAATACAACTTTAGAAGAGCTCAATGTCTTGACACAAATCTAAAATCAAGATAGAACAATAAGAAAGAAAGCAGGGAAAGGCGTCAATGTCTTGAGTTGCCCGGATGGAAGCGTGAGGCTATGCTGTGAAGTGGTTCGGCGGAGGGAAGACTCTTCTCTCTCGAGCTATTCGTCTCTGGTTGAAGTATGGAGAGGACTCTGCTGTCACTTATGGAGTTCTTCTGAGAATCAACAACCCTTTCTCATCTCGCGGAGCTGCCCTTTTATAGATGATGCGTTCGCAATTAATGGCAAATCTGCTTGATTGGCAAGCGAGATTGATACTATGCGTCCATCTCGCCTGATTGCGTGATCCTCGGGTCAATTAAGATCCACCACTTTGGCCACAAATCATGTTCGTCAATCATCCGTCAATCTCTCAAGATTCTTCTTTGATTCTCAACGCCTTGCATTAATGGTCGTTTATGCGTCCATGAATAGTTTGGCCGATGTCAACGCGGCGTAGGTTTCTAACGCGTAGTCTTGCGTTGAGAAGTCATCAACGCATCGTTTGCATTCCTGCGTTAAAACATGCGTTTTAGGCTCAAAAAGTGGTAAAATCATTTATCTGCATAAAAATACAAGAGTATAACGCAAAGGAAGATTTATTAGTAAAAATCACATACACTGCCGCATGCTTCTCTATTTAATCTCTATTTATCTAAGAAAAAGGCTATTATAACTTGTATTTCTACAAGTTATCACCCCCCCAAACTTAGATAAATGCTTGTCCTCAAGCATAACTTCTATATAAGAAACTTACAATTATCCTAAACATTTTCTCAATGCATTAACTAGTCTCTCAGAATGCTATACTCAATCAGCTACCCGTCAGTTATAGTACTCTCTACCTCCATATTCTTTTCTTTAGGAGGAGTCTAGTTTGTATGCAGCAAGCTTTCTTTTCAAAATTCTTTAACTCACTATTCACAAAATCTTTGTTTCTTCTTTTGAACACTGTGTCTGAAAAGATGAAGATATAAAGTTCCTTTTTCTTTCTTGTTTTCTTATGTATATATTAAGCATGCGTCGAGTAAGGTTACCCACATTCGTTCTGACATACCAACTATGGGGGTGCATGGAGGCAGCCAACTACGAGCAAGTGCCCTTCTCGACTAAACTTTAATCTAAATTCGGTTTCCTCACTAGACATTGGAGTTTGTTATTTTATCTATGCATCGCTGATTACGATTACCCACCTTCGTTTTGACACATCAGCTATGGGGTGCATGGAGGTGGCCAACTACGAGCAGGTGTCGTTTTCAGCTAAACTCTTAACAAGATAAATATGTTAGTCTTGCCAGCAGAGTTTTGCATTTAAAAGAAATTTTTTTTTTTTTTTTTTTTTTTTTTAGACATGTTTGAAATAAGTTCCTCATATTTTTATCTTTAACAGTTCAAACCTCTTCCACCCCCAAACTTGAGAGTAGCAAGGTCCTCATTGCTTAAATTGTAAACAAAGATTAAGTTGCAAAATTTTGTAAAAGAGGTTTGAATTGGCCACTTGCATACATGCAAAGTAGGTTTGCGTTTCTAAGGAATAGTATGCAGACGCATTGAAAGTAATCTAACTTAAAGAGTGTACAAAAAGTGTAAGCATGATTATCCTCATAGTGACTAATTTTTTTTTTCAACGCAAAGAAAAAAGTTGGAAATAATTATATATGTACTTAGAGTGAATTTGCAGCAAGGGACCATGCAAAAGAAGTAATTAGAAATTCCATGCGGCGAAGAAAATTTTCATTCTATTAATTGAATAATCCACAACGCATACAATTAGAGATGAAGATAATGCAATAAAAGTTCTAAAGAAGATACAACTCTTAACTACACCCCTAAATTTTTAACCATATGCCTTGTTTTCATCAGGTCTGCGTTTCTACTCAGGCGCAGGGCGCTGCGGTATTGGGAAGACAAGCGTCTGTTGTAGGCGTTCAAGAATGTTGGGGGGCGGGACTTCCGGTCGAATCGAGAACAGTTGATGAATGTAATTCAGTGTAAAGTAAAACTGGTCCATCTGCCTGCGTGCTAACATATTCAATGAGTGCATCATTGGACGCAAGATTGATTGTTGCAGATATGTTTGCACTGTTTCCCACTCTAGATCAAGTTCGGCTTCTTGCGGTTGTGGTTGCGTTAGAGGTTGAGGTAGGTTTGGCTGAGGGCGAGAGGTTGATGGAGTTTCATCAAACGCAGGGGATGATGGACGCATAAAAGTCACGCCAAAATCCCTATAGTGTGAGTCCTCAACTCTTATTGAGGAGATTGGGGAAGAGGGTTTTGCGGAAGGTTGAGGTTTAGAAGGTTTTGGGCGATGCGTTTTAGGAGGAGGTGGAGGTGGAGTTGGTTCTCTTCTGGTTGTTGGAAGTGGGGGTGAAGGGCTTGAGGTTGGGAAAGGTCTAATGGTGGCATCAGGACTTGCCACAGCCTTGCGTTTCATCTTGGACGGCTTCCTCTTCTTCTGCGGTTGCGGCTTTGGAGGCGGAATGGGTTGATGAGGTCTTTTAGTGGCCTTAGCAGGCTCTAGCAGATATTGTGATCCTCTCATCAACCGACGCAGAGTTTTGTGGGCAATTACGCCACTGACTTCAATCATCTTCTCTGCGTCTAACACTTCCGTTGGCCCTCCGATGGAAGCATTGGCATACAAATTCATGATAAGAATGGGGAAAAAGAGTTGGCCCCTTGGCTTGTTGAACACCCCTCTTATCTGCGCCGCGATTATGCATCCAACATCCAGGGTGATGCGACGCAAAATGCAATAAGCTGCCATCACTCGATCCCTTGATACTGTCTTGTCATGTGTTGTAGGTATCAGCCGCTTCTTCACCAAGTATACCCACAGGTTTGCCTCTGGTCTTAGGCTACTAGCGGATAGCGTTTTGATACTTGTGGGTGAAACATCCCACTTAGCCCCAGGCTTCGCCAATACTCGGATTGCGTCCTCCATTAACTCCGTTGGAGTTGATTCTATAATCTTGTTTCCTTCTGCATCCCGGTTGTCCCTCAACTGATAGATTGCATTTATTTCCCTTGTGTTGAACAGGACTTCAGTTTCATCCACCACCACCACGTCTTCCTTTTCATCTATGCGTCCATTATAAAAACTTCAGACTACGTCAGGTTGGACCAAAAGGTGCTGAACAGAAGTTTCTCCAGCCGTGGTGGTCAATAATTTCGGTGATGTTTGGCAGCAATGGGGCTTCTTCAGGGAAAAATCCCACCTCAATCATCAAATCAGGGAACGCCCTGCGTCTCCCTTTTCCTTCCTTCTTTTGTGGCAACGCATCAGCCACCTTAGCTTTTCCTTTGGCCTTAGCGGGAATTTCGTCAACAGTTCTCTTCTTGCTCTCGGCCACTTCAACTGGTGCTTTAGTCACCTTCTCCTTCCCTTTGCGTTTCTCATTATGCGTGCTTGGGAGTTTGGTGACTGACACCTCTTTTTCTTTCTTCTTCTTCTTCTTCAAGGTGCTAACACCTTGCTCCTCTCTCGCATCCTCCCCGATGAGTTCTTTCCTTGTAGGCGAGTGATGCCTACTTCTCTTCATCTTTTTCTTCGTTTCTTCCCCCTCTTCTTGGGCTTTTAATCTAGCAGCCAACTCCTCATCCTCTTCAATTTGTAGTTCTTTCTCAAGCTCCTCGGCTGCTTTTTCTATTCTTTCTTCTTCCCTCATTTCCTCTTCAAATGCCAATGCGGCTTCTTCTATTTGAGGATTAGGAAGGCCTTGCGTTTCCCCTTCTTCTTGAGGCCGCACTTCCTTGCGTGCCTTCTTGCCGGACAATGCGTCCTTGGCAATTTTCTCAGCTCCTTTTCTTAGGGCCCTGAGCTCTTTCCTCAACTTGGCCCTCTTCTTCTTCATCTTTGATGCCAGCCTATCGAAGGATGTTGCTGCAATTGGGGACTCAGGACCGTTTCCTTGCTCTGTGGTTTTTGGCTCTTCATCCTTGGCAGTTTCTTCTGATACCCTTCTTTTCTTTCGTATCAGGGGTACCACTTCTTCTTCCTCTTCCCTTCTTCTCTTGGTCTCAATGGCCATCACAACTTTTTTTATGGGTCCTTCATTGGAGTCTAAGGTCGTCTCCTCAGGACCGATGGAGGCAAGGACTAACCCATGCATTTCAACTGGCTCGCCTACGACCTCCTTGCTGCAGGCGGCTTCTCCTTCCTTATTGACCCTGGTCTCTTCACCCTCCCAAGTCTTTTTTGGTTGACTCTGGTCCTCTTTTATCGTGGTGGGTGATTCCCATCTTGCATCTGAAACGGTTGCATCCATTGGGTTACGCAATCCGCTCAGGATTTCGGCTATCCATGCTTCCAAGGAATGTGCGGAATTCACTTCCCCCTCTTGACAGCCACCTCTTCTTCTACTTCTCTTCCCATCTCTTCAGTTTCTCTTGTGCTGGGCGGACGAGGTGAGGGTGAAGGCTGGTTGACCTCCCCATCATCCTCTCGATTCTTTGCTTGCTTCTCCTCTTGAGCGATTCTCTCCAGAATGTCGCCAAATACCTCTCTCTCTTCTCTTTGGCGTACTTTGCTGCTTCCGTACAGTGTACTGGCTTCATGTGAACCGTTCCAGGACCCAGTTGCTCTGCCTCAGAGTTTTCCGTGCTTAACCGTTGGCTTCCGACATTGAAATTTGTGGCAGAAAACTCCCTCATGTTCTTTATTTTGGGCCTGGAGATGCAAGATTTAACCCGGCTTTTGGGTTTCGGAGTAGGTACTGGGTTGATTTGGCTCAAGGAGCGGATATTTAGAACTTCCACACAGTCGTCGGAGTCAGTGTCGACTACTGGTGGACGGGTTGAGGGTCTGGCAAATGGTCAGAAAAATGGGTATATGGGTGGTCTTTGGGTAGTAGCCCTGATTCTAGATGTTGAAGAGGTTGGGATAAACTGTGGGCTGAGATTTGAAGGTCTTGGTCGGACCAGAGAAGCAAAAGGCCTCACAGGTCTGGAAGGATGAAATGTAGGTGGAGAGAAGAATGGAGATCGAGGGTTAGGAAATACCTCTGGAGCTGGTGTCTGTGATGATGAAGATCTTGGGGAAACGTCGCTGGCGAGGTGTTCTTGGTTTTGTGGATTTGAATGGCTAGACATATGAGGTTTTGTGTAGAACACAAATTGCCGGAGGTTATAGAGGTGAAAGGTTTCGAAAATGGAAAATGGAAAATCGGATCGCGTTTATAAAGGGCTAATTTAGCCGTTGGTAATAAATGCGGATACGCGATATCCAGAACCCCACTGATCAAGGCAAATTCTATTGAGCCGCACACCCATCAAGTGTGATGGGCGGCTACTTAACGCACATAAGGCACTTGAGTGTTTTTCTGGGAAAAACGCTTAGACTGAAAAGACATGTGCGTTTCACCTATTACTCTATCTAGAACGCAATGAACTAATGATAAACGCATAGCTGATGAACGCCTGGTTCTCAAGTTAGATTGTGCGTTGTAGGTTAAGTATTATGCGTTTGAAAAAATATGTACGGCTCTAACCTTACCCCTAACCTTAACTCAACAAACACTGCAATCGTTTATCGATGAACGCATAGTTTACTTATGCGTTGGACACATGCATGAATAATAGAGTATGCGGTGAAATCAAATTGTTTATATTAAAAACTCAACACCTAATTTCATGCTTATCCCATTTATACTACTAAGCTGAAATTAAAGAAATAAATACATGCTAAAAACAAAATATACATAGAAGAAGGAAAGCAAAATAAAATAATAAAAAAAATAAATACTAGAACAAGTTCAAATGACAATAAAGCAAGGGTAAAAGAAAGCGTCCCTGGAAAAGTAGGCATTCGGCAACGCAGGGATCTTTCAACGCAAGCTCAGTTATTACATTAGCGTAGGTCAATGGAGGTTTTGTCAATTTCAAACTCTCCAATGTGGTAGGGTTTTACCCTCTGTCCATTGACTTTGAAGGAAGTGGTTCTGTCTTCGTTTGTCAGCATGACCGCGCCATGCGGGAACACTTCCTTGATTATGAATGGACCCGATCAGCGAGACTTCAGCTTACCTGGAAAGAAACGCAACCATGAATTAAATAACAGGACCTTCTGGTCGACGTATAGAGTTTTCTTACTAATGTTTTTGTCGTGCCATTTCTTGGTCCTTTCTTTATACAGCTTTGCGTTTTCGTAAGCTGAATGTCTCCACTCCAAGAGTTCGTTTAATTGAAGCTTTCTGGCTTCGCCGCTTGCGTCCTGGTCTAAATTGAGCTTCTTCATGGCCCAGATTGCCTTGTGTTTCAGCTCAAGCTGGAGATGGCATGCTTTCCCAAACACCAACGCATAGGGTGACATGCCTATAGGTGTTTTGAATGCCGTTCTGTATGCCCATAGAGCTTCATCTAATCTCTCTGTCCAATCTTTCCTTGATGTGCTCACGACCTTTTCAAGTATGGACTTGATCTCCCGGTTTGTTATTTCAGCTTGGCCGTTTGTCTGTGGGTGATAAGCAGTTGCTACCCTGTGCGAGACATTAAATTTAGTCAATAAATTAGTGATTATGCGATTTATAAAGTGTGTACCTTCATCACTAATTATCGCCCTTGGTGTCCCAAATCGAGATAAGATTTGTTTCTTTAAAAACTTGGACACTGTGTTTGCGTCATTCTTTGCACAGGCTGCTGCTTCTACCCATTTTGATACGTAGTCGACCGCTACTAGATATATTGATTGCCGCAAGAAGGAGGAAATGGTCCATGACATCGATTCCCCATACGTCAAACAACTCAACTTCCAGCATTGAATTCAGAGGCATCTCATTTCGGTTGGAAATGTTGCCTGTTCTCTGACAATGATCGCAAGCTACCTCATATGCCCTTGCGTCTTTGAATAATGTGGGCCAGAAATACCCACTTTGCAACACCTTTGCAGCTGTTCTCTGCCCTCCAAAGTGTCCTCCGTAAGGTGCTTCATGACAGCTCCTCAAAATGCTATGCGTTTCATATTCTGGAACGCATCGACGCAGGATATGGTCAGGGCCAAGTCTGTATAGATATGGCTCATCCCAGCAGTAGAACTTACTTTCATGTTGGAGCTTTTTCTTTTGTTGAGCATTGAATTCTTCAGGCCATTGGTTGCAGACCAGGTAATTTACTATGTCTGCGTACCACGGTTCTTGACTGTCTGCGTTCATGATATGCTCGTCTGGGAATCGTTCCTCTATATCACTCAATCTTTCCTGGACCTCTTTATTTTCCAACCGAGATAGGTGGTTGGCAACCTGATTCTCGGTTCCCTTTCTGTCTTTAATCTCCAAATCAAATTCTTGTAACAGCAGTACCCATCGGATGAGTCTAGGCTTTGCGTCCTTTTTTGCCATCAAATATTTGATCGCAGAATGATCACTATAGATGGTCACCTTTGACCCTATCAAATATGCTCTGAATTTGTCAACTGCAAAGACTATGGCTAACATTTCCTTCTCAATAGTAGTGTAGTTTTCCTGAGATGCATTCAACGTTTTACTAGCATAATAGATGGGATGCATTATTTTCTCTTTTCTTCGCCCCAATACTGCTCCCACAGCATGGTTGCTTGCGTCGCACATTAATTCAAATGGGAGAGACCAGTTAGGTGCAACTAAAATTGGTGCTGAAATCAGAGCTTGCCTTAGAGACTCGAATGCGTTTAGGCATTTACCATTGAAATTGAATTCCCTGTTGACTTCTAGCAGCTCGCTCAATGGTTTTGCTACTTGCGAGAATCCTTTTATGAATCTTCTATAGAAGCCCGCATGGCCTAGGAAACTTCGCAAAGTCTTTACATTTGTGGGGGCTGGGAGTTTTGCTATCACATCTATATTTGCTTGATCCACTTCCAATCCAACCTTTGAGATCTTATGTCCCAACACAATACCCTCAGTGACCATAAAATGGCATTTTTCCCAGTTGAGGACTAGATTTCTGTCTTCGCATCGCTTTAACACTCTTTCCAAGTTGGTCAAGCATTCATCGTATGATTTCCCAAATACTGAGAAGTCGTCCATAAACACCTCTACTGACTGTTCCAAATAGTCGGAAAATATTGCCATCATGCATCTTTGGAACATCCCTGGTGCGTTGCATAGTCCGAATGGCATGTGTCTGAACGCAAAGGTGCCATATGGACAAGTGAACGTTGTCTTCTCTTGATCTTCCGGAGCTATCATGATCTGGTTATAGCCGGAATATCCGTCAAGGAAGCAGAAAAATTCATTTCCTGCCAGCCTATCTAGCATCTGGTCGATGAATGGCAGTGGAAAGTGGTCCTTCTTTGTTGCGCATTCAGCTTGCGGTAGTCCATACAGATGCACCAGCCAGTGACCATTCTTGTTGGTATCAACTCATTCTTACTGTTCATGATTACTGTCATTCCCCCTTTCTTAGGTACACACTGAACTGGGCTTACCCAGCTGCTATCAGAGATTGGATAAATGACCCCTGCGTCGACCCATTTGATGATCTCTTTCTTTACAACCTCTTCATCGCAGGGTTAAGCCTGCATTGCCTTTCAACTGACCCATCTTTACCCTCTTCCAACCGAATTTTGTGCATGCAGTATGAAGGGCTTATTCCTCTAATATCTGCTAAGGTCCATCCAATGGCTTTGATATGATTATTCAATATCTCCAGCAAAGCCTTTTCACAATCTGTAGTTAACGCAGCGGATATGATGACCAGTAGCGTGCTCTCTGCCCCCAAATATGCATACTTTAGATGCGTTGGCAGTGTTTTTAGCTCAAGGGTTGGCGGCTCTTCTAGGGATGGTTTTGTTTTCTTCGTGGATCGGTTGCTTAAGTCTAAGCAGCTTATATTGGAGATTACACCTATTTCCACTTCTCTTCCCTCATCCATTTCGTCCAGCATTGTTTCGTCTTCAGCACATGCGTCTATGATGCTTGCCTTTTCTTCAATTATATCTTCGATCATCTGGCAAGAATGAAAATCATCAGGATATTTCAACGCATTAAAAACATTAAACTTTACCTGCTAGTCGTCCACTCGAATGGTTAACTCCCCTTCCTGGACGTCAATCAGAGTGCGTCCAGTAGCTAAGAAAGGTCTTCCGAGGATGATGGGCACCTCTCTGTTAGCTTCATAATCCAGAATTATAAAGTCGGCTGGGAAGATGAATTTGTCTACCTTCACAAGAACATCTTCAATTTTTCCTTCGGAACGCTTAATGGAACGGTCAGCAAGCTGAAGTGTGACTGTGGTTGGCCGTGCTTCCCCTATACCTAACTTTTTGAATATAGACAGTGGCATTAAATTTATGCTAGCCCCTAAGTCGCATAATACCTGACCTACGTCCATTCCTCCTATAGAACATGGCAATGTGAAACTCCCTGGATCTTTCATTTTGGCGGGTATATTGCTTTTGAACAATGCACTGCATTCCCGCGTTAATGCGACTGTCTCAAACTCTCCAAGCCTTCTTTTCTTAGATAGTATGTCTTTCAGAAATTTGACATAGCTCGACATTTGTTCCAGGGCTTCCACCAACGGAATGTTGATGTGAAGTTGTTTGAGAACATCCAGGAATTTTCTAAATTGGCCCTCATCATTTTTCTTCTTTAGGCGCTGAGGAAAGGGCGGACGCATAGGGGGAGTGATATTCTGAGATACCGACGCAGGGTTTGCCTGCGTTGCTTTTTCTCTCCCTTTTCCATTCTCTTGTTCTTGAGAGGCTATGGTGGTGGATGAAGATTGCGGTTCACTAGTAGGTGTTATTGGAGTTAGTTGTGGAGTGATGTGAGGCTGCAGATTTCCTTGCGTCCTCTGATCTTGCATTTCAATGGGAAGAATCTTCCCACTCCTCAATGTCACAGCTTGACATTGTTCCTTACCGTTACCACGTGGGGCTTCGGTATTACTGGGCAATGCTCCTTGGGGTCTGGTATTGCGCTTACTTGCCATTTGTCCCACTTGAATTTCTAAATTTCGGATTGCAATGGCATGGCTTTTTATTTCACCCATTTGGTTTTGGAGCATTGCTTCCAATGACTTACGCGTTTCTTCATTTTGAGTGTTAGTTTGTCGCATAAGGGCTTCAAGGGATGATGATGATGAGTTGCTGACTGGTTTCTTTGTGCTTGATGCCCTTGAACACCTTGGTTGTACACGGGGTTGTTGCTTCTCTGCGGCTGTTGTTCAGTTCCCTGCGTTTGTGATTGGTTTCCTCCCCATCCAAAGTTAGGATGGTTCCTCCAACCCGGATTATAAGTCTTGGAGTACGGATTGTTCTGAACATAACAGACGGATTGTGGGTTGTAGGGACACATA
Organism: Citrullus colocynthis; assembly: GCA_031780015.1. Classification (NCBI taxonomy): domain Eukaryota; kingdom Viridiplantae; phylum Streptophyta; class Magnoliopsida; order Cucurbitales; family Cucurbitaceae; genus Citrullus; species Citrullus colocynthis. The sequence continues at coordinate 93,595 of QLSR01000189.1, forward strand.
TCGTACAAGTGACCATCACCGCATTGCACACAGCTTACAGATGCTGTTGCATTCATCGTGTTCATTGCGTCCATTGACGCAACTGTTCCACATTGGATGTCCAATGCTATTGTTTGCAGCAAGGATGTCATATTGGCGATTTGAGTTGAAAGATTATTAGTCGCCTCAGTTTCAATCATTCCAGCTTGCGTTCGTCTTTTATCCATGTACCGGGATCCATACCCATCATCTACCCATTCATCGGTGTTCCTCGAAATTCTGTCGAGGATCTCCTTGGCTTGCGTATAAGTCTTGTCCATTAATCCTCCTGCTGCAGAGGCGTCAGCCACTGATTGTGATGTTTTATTTAATCCTCCGTAGAAAATCTCCATCTGCACACAATCAGGGATACCATTATGGGGACAATTCCTTACAAGCCTTTTAAACCGGGCCCATGCTTCACTAAGTGTCTCCGAGTCCTTTTGCTCGAAGGTGACAATGTCTCGTCGCCTCTTTGCACTCACCGTCGAAGGAAAGTATTTCTGCATGAATTTTTCAACCATTTGGCCCCAAGTTGTAATCTCACTAGGTTCAAATGAATATGCCCATTGTCTTGCCTCATCTCTGAGAGAAAATGGGAATAGCATCAGTCTGATGCTATCTTGCAGTACTCCAGCCATAAGGAATGCGTTACAAATTTCCAAGAAACTTTTCACGTGTGCATGTGGGTCTTCACCCGTTGCACCCCCAAACTGCCCTGCGGCTTGCAACATCTGCAACATTACTAGTTTCATTTCAAAGCTTCCATTACCCTCGAAGGTTGGTTGTAAAATTCCCGGTGCCAAATTGAATAGATTTGGCAACGCATACTCCCTCATTGGGCGATTTCTATCATGCGCCAAGAGGATTGGGTTTGTATCATTGTTTGCATGCTCTTGCGCATTTGTGTTCTGCCTAACCCCAGCATGAGGTTGATTATTTTCAGCATCCATATTTTCTTCTGTAGTTTGATTGCTCCTTTTTTGTTTATTCTGTCTTATCCTTCTTCTGCAGGTCCTCTCAATCTCTGGGTCAATATCAAATGTTGGGTTGTCCTCTTCACTCATATACGGTTAGAAGCCTCTGACAGAAGAGAAGCTTGCAATACTCCGTCGACTGAGGAATCCTGTAACACAATAATCCAAAGAAAATAATTAAATCAATGAAATAATCCCCGGCAACGGCGCCAAAAACTTGTTGTTGGTGGATTTTGTATGTGTGTAAATTGTCCTAACGCAATGATGTCTTTATGCGTTCAACATGTCATGCTTTGAGCATGCTATGCGTCTTACTACTATGCGTTGGTGATCTGTCAAGTTTCCCTATCCTTTACCCAAGTATAAGCAAAGGAGTAGGTTTTCTCGGTAAGTCCGAGGTCGAACACAGGGATTATGTTGATTGAATATTTATGTGAATTACATGCGTTGCAGTGGTAACCAAGAAATAATGGGGAGAGTGTTTGTTTCTGATCTAAAGAAAGCAATAATATGTACACTAGACTAAATGTGGAAGATGGAAAGGCATGCGACACAGCAAGTTCAGCTAAAGATGTGTGTGAAGGGATAAAAAAAGGGTTCGGGTTGATTAACATCTAACATCGGAAACGCACAGTAGTATTCTATTCATACTTGCGACTCTTCTCTCGGTTGTCAGCCGCTATGCGTTATATGTTTATAACGCATAGGAGAGTGTTAAGAACCAAGGTTGTCCCCATAGATAGGCAATACTACTTGGCCCTTGTCAATTGAGTTCCACAATCGCTTACACTCTCGAGCAGTTCAATTATTACTACTTATATCAATTTGTCAGATGGACATAAGCATCGGATTAAGCTCGCAATTGACAAGATAAAATAGTTACACTGTGGTTCCTAGTTAGATGCTAACGCAACCCTAGACCCTAGAGTGATTAGTTACTCATGGTTTGAAAGTAAAAAGCGCAAAGTTTAGAGAAATGAGTAGACATGGAAGATAATTATATTGATGAAACGAAATACAACTTTAGATGAGCTCAATGTCTTGACACAAATCTAAAATCAAGATAGAACAATAAGAAAGAAAGCAGGGAAAGGCGTCAATGTCTTGAGTTGCCCGGATGGAAGCGTGAGGCTATGCTGTGAAGTGGTCCGACGGAGGGAAGACTCTTCTCTTTCGAGCTATTTGTCTTTGGTTGAAGTCTGGAGAGGACTCTGCTGTCACTTATGGAGTTCTTCCGAGAATCAACAACCCTTTCTCATCTCGCAGAGCTGCCCTTTTATAGATGATGCGTTCGCAATTAATGGCAAATCTGCTTGATTGGCAGCGAGATTGATACTATGCGTCCATCTTGCCTGATTGTGTGATTCTCGGGTCAATTAAGATCCACCACTTTGGCCACAAATCATGTTCACCAATCATCCGTCAATCTCTCAAGATTCTGCTTTGATTCTCAGCACCTTGCATTAATGGTCGTCTATGCGTCCATGAATAGTTTGACCGATGTCAACGCGGCGTAGGTTGCTAACGCGTAGTCTTGCGTTGAGAAGTCATCAACGCATCGTTTGCATTCCTGCATTAAAACATGCGTTTTAGGCTCAAAAAGTGGTAAAATCATTTATCTTCGTAAAAATACAAGAGTATAACGCAAAGGAAGATTTATTAGTAAAAATCACATATACTGCCGCATGCTTCTCTATTTAATCTCTATTTATCTAAGAAAAAGGCTATTATAACTTGTATTTCTACAAGTTATCAGCTCTCTCCAACAGCGTCAGGTCGCTGTCCCAAAATTTTCAATAGCGCCGCCGCGCCAGTTTTCCTTCAATGAAAATTTATATTTTTGGTAAGTTTTTAGGCGACCAAACTCTATAAATTTAGGGGTTTCTAGCAGCCCTAAGCATTAAAATCAAATCAAGGAATTTATAGACCTAAAAAGGCACAAAAAGGAGAGAATTGAGTGAGAGTTCAAAGAGTGAGTTAGTTGCAAGGAAGAGGAAAAGAGTTCAAGATAGTCGTGGTGCCCTTCGAATTCCGACGTGAGAGCCAAGGAGATCGTGACAGTGCTACCTCAATCAAGAGCCTCCTTTACACTCTTTCTTTGTTTATTTTGCTCAAACATGTTGCTTCAAGCTATGAGTGGCTAAACTCTTTAGTTTTAGGGTTTTGATGATTTGTTTATGAATTTATGTTGATCTTGTAGACTTTCATGGTTTTGTTGGAATGATTATGCTTTTCAATGTTATTGTGTTTAATTCTTGTGGATTGGCCATCTTCACATGTTAGGTTAGATGTATGATTGAGAGATTGTATGTTTAACTTGATCTATAACAATGAATTATTGTTAATCTATCACGAGAGTAGTTAGGTTGACAATAAAAGTTGCTAAAGACTATTTTTAATGCCATGTAATTTTATATTAGTTTTAAGAGATTAATAATCAATCGAGTTGCAAGAGAAAGGGTTGTTTTTTAGAGAAAATAACTTGGAATTAAGTTTCTAGACTTAGGCATATGAATGACAATAAAATCCAAGAAATCTATAATATTGCATGATGAAATAAACAAGGATTTATTACCTAAGAACTCTCTTTGACTCTTGTGTTTCTCACTTTAATACTTTCCTTATTTGATTTATATTTTCCATAACTCATAATTTTCAATTTCAATCCTCAAATAAAATTGATTTAACTCTAGAATAGCTAAGTAACTTAAACCTTCAACATTTGGATCTCTAGTGGAACGATACTCGGACACCTGTTTTATGATGAACTATTTGTGCAAGCACACCTGTTTTCTAAAATGTTTTTCTAAGGGACCCAATGTTGAAGGACGTTGAGAAGGCATATGGGCAACCCTGTGGCATGAGGGAACTCAATGCTAAAAGACGTTGAAAAGACATTTGAGTATCGTAGGGTCCAGGTACTGAACGACATGGAGAAGGTACTTGGGCAGCCCAGATAGCTCCTATTTGCACACAATGAGGTAGGATGCTGTTGTGTTGAGATTACTCCACATCAACTAAGGCTTTTCGACGTTGGGTGTGTCGAGATTTCTCCACCCCAACTAAGGTTGGTTTTTGACATGGAGTGTATTGAACTTGCCTCGCCTCAACTAAGGGTACTTTTGAATGATAAGAGATGTTTAATGAGTTTATAAATTTTATTTAATCGAATGGCTTTGCTTATGTTTTCTACGTTGCTTAAGCATGATTTTTATGATATAACTATATTTTTCTCTAATGCTAAGCATGTTTTATCCCTAAAGTTGTGTTTCCAATTTTATGTCACTATTGCCTTCTTTAGGTGTTATAATTTTAGTACAAAGTATGCATCGAGAATTACTCAAATGTGTTCATTAGTCAGCAAGTTTTCTATAAAAACTTAAGTGTAAGCTTCTATAAGTTTCCTAGTTAGTCTAGGGTCAAACGCAGAGATTTGTGATAAATTAGGCGTTGAGACTAAATATATAATCGAAGCGGCGACTGTACAAGTATTATGTTCAAGGAGTTTATACGTCTAATCTACACATAGAGAATAAATACAATTTCCTACAATTACATGGTGAGGTGGACGCGGAGAATGTTAGTCAAATGTCATTTACAGTCAAGTAGCATGCGTTGAGAATGATGATGGAACCATGCAATACAATAGAGTTAACACAGAAGCTAGTCGTTACTTAAGCATATCTCAGTGTATTTACATACCTAGAAACTTTGGGTTTGAGAATTCATCTTTCGATGTTTCGACGCCACATTAATTTTATCTCTAAGACGCATGGTAAGTTTGCTTTGGCTGAAGATGAACTACATCTCTGAAACCCATCTTATTTTGATTAATGCTAAAGATTAACCATCTACTCTCTCAAGCTACACAGTCGTGCTTGTTTAAACTTGTTTGTCTAACAAATCGATGCAAGCTAATGATATGCATTAATCAAGATATAGACATATTTAATATTGCTTAAGAAAAACTAACTTCTAACGTCTAACTCACTCAGCATAACAAGCAACATGGTGTAAAGTATTAAATATGGAAATGAGTGGAAGAGAATCGTTAATCAAACTTATATTAAGTAAGTAAACCATTCTCTCGAATGTCATAAACAAAGCATAAGTAAGAAGGAGAGAAATGAAGAAAGAACAGAAATGGAAGACGTCAAGCCGCCACTGGAAATGTCTTGATTCATGAAGGCTTGAAATGGTTGCTATCTGATACATAAATGGCATAGGATGAAGATTCTCACTCATTGGGAGATGACTCTGAAAATTCTCAGAATCCTTCTGACAGAAGAGCTTGAAGTGGAGGCTGGTTATTGTTGCGCGTCTAACGTGCTATATTTATGCGAAATGAATTTGTCAAGTTTTTCCTATTCTTCACCCAAGTATAAGCGAAGAATGAGGTTATCTCAGTGAGTCCAAGGTCGAACACAGGGACTATACAGATTCTAGAATTCGTTGGATTATCTAAGTTATATGCGTTACAAGAAAGTGAGAAGAAGTGATGCGTTTATGAAAATAAAAAGCACTAATGTGTTTATGAAAATAAAAAGCAGTAAAACTGAGCTAAAGTGGTAGAGAAGATAGGTATGCGACACAACAAGATTCAGCTAATGGAATTATGTGATCTATTTCATACCAGCAACTCTGAATTGCACCTCTCGGTGGTCAGTTACTATGCGTTATATCTCTATAACCGATAACTTGTAGAAATACAAGTATTATATGCTTTTCTCCTAGAAAATAGAGCTTAAATAGAGAATCATGAGGTAATTAGTGTTAAATTCTATTGATAAATCTTCCTATGCTTTCTACTCTTGTAAATTGATGAAGATAATTGTTTTATAGCTTTTTAAATCTAAAACACATGTTTTAATGCAGAACGCGAGCAGCCTGTAGATGCGTTGGCAACCTCTTAACACAGGAGTATGCGTTAGCAACCTATGGACGCGTTGACAACCCTTCAATGTAGGTTGATTGTAAGCACTGACTTGTAAAACCAAGTGTTGGAGAGAGCAATGCGATTGAGGTTATGCATTACTAGAAGAAGAATAGCCGAGAAGTAGCCAAGAAGTAGAGCAAAATTTTAATTAAGTGGTGGTCAAGAAGGGTTGTGAGATGAAGTAGTCGTCGCGTCGAAGGATAAGTGATCATTGGCGGGGAAAGAAATATGGTTGAGCCATGCGCTGAAGTCACCATGCGTCGAAGACAGCCATGCGTTGAAGTCACCATACGTCGAAGACAGCTATGCGCTGAAGTCACACTACATCCAAGACAGAACGGTCTTGACGCGATAAAGCTAGTGGAGTGAATGACTATGTTGTATGCGTCAGAGGTAGGACGCGCCGAGAACATTATGCGCTGAGAATGGTTAGTTGCTGAAGACGCTGGAGGAGAAAATAGACATGAGTGCCTTGCGTCGAAGGAAAGACCAGCGCCAACCTACGGTGTGGGGTAAGTCGGCATTATCATCTTGGTACTTGTGAGGGATAAGTCGGCAGTATATATATAGGAGAGTTTAATTATTTTCAGACATTTCGAGAACTTAAGTCAGTTCCATCTTTCAGAGAAACCACAAGAGAAGGAAGAGGAAGGTGTTCTTATAGTTTTTGGGCGAAATTCTACCCGTTTTGGTGCTCAAATCCGAGCTGGAATAGAGGATTGATCGTAGACGCACAGACTGAACAGTGGTCGATGTTTGGAGTAGAACGACTCGAGGAAGCCGAGTTTAGGACTGAAAGTTTGAGGTTAGTAAGTTAACATAATTCCTAACAAGTCTTATGAAGGATGGTTAACCTGAAATTGAGGTTAATCACATGAATCTTTAGGTAAAAGCAGCGACTACTGAACTGTATGCAATCTGGAGCAACGTGAAGTGATTTTGGCATAACTGGAGAACGAAAAAGAGTTAAGCCTTGAAATTTTGAGGTAAGCTGTGGAACTTAATCCTTTAAAAGTTTGTAGAAGGGAAGAAGTCTTAATATGGGCTGGAAATGCATTTTTAGCAGGGATTAAGCAGAGACAGCAAAGCTGTAACAGTCAACTTTGTTAAGAAGAAGATAAAAATCAAATGTTGGTATAATAGCAAAAGTGAGCTGCAGGCAAAGTGTTCTTTGAATTGAAGTATAACAAGGGGAAAATATCTATTTCAGGCCAAGAGGAAATAGGGAAGGCGTATAATCCACTCAAGGCCTAGGAAGAATTGTGAGTGACACTTCTTTTACTTTAAAACGATTTTGTTGAACATGATAATTCGGTTTTCCAATGAAATGTGAATTTGTGATTAAATGCTTTATGAGGCATACGTTATGTTCTTAAAGCTATTGAAAAGCATGTTTATGAGATGTTATTGATATAATAATTGTCCTGTATTCTTGTGAACGATTTGTGTACGAACGGTTGTATGAAATGTTGTTCTAAAAAGGAAAATGTTTTAGAGGAGGCTCAATGCTAGTAGGGCATGTGAGTTTCCCCGGGACCCAGTACTTGGGCAACCCGCCTATAAAATGTTTTAGAGGAGGCTCAATGCTAATAAGGCATGTGAGTTTCCCCGGGACCCAGTACTCAAGGACATGAGAAGGTACTTGGGTAACCCGCCATATTCCTATGTGCACATAAAGGTTATATGCTGGTGTGTTGAGTCTTGCTTCGCATCGAGCCTTATATGTTTTCGACGTTGGGGTGTTGAGTTTTGCTCCACTTCAACTAAGGGAAAAATATTGTATCTAAACTATTTCCTTATGATTTGTTTAAAAATCATGTATGAATTGATAAGGGCAATTAAGTTTGTTTTAACTATTGTATTTAAAGTGATTGCATGTTTTATGTTGATGTTAAACTCAGTTTTACTACTGATGATTTCCGAACTAAATGTTTTGTTAAAATTGTCACTCATTGGGCCTTTAGCTCATGTTTTCAATGTTTTCTTTCCCCTCCAGGTAGTAAGGACGTTTCTGGTGCTTTGCCTACTCCCACTCGCCCTGCTTAAGCTTCGAGACTCTGAATAATTCGACTTGTTGAAGTGTTAGTTATATGTTAAACCTTAATTAGGTGGCATGTAGATATGTATGTACAATTACCAGGGGTTGAACTATGGATTGTGTAAGGACATGTAAAAGAGTTGACAAATTTCCTTTTTGGCTTATATATATACTTTTCTATATGTGATGTTTAAAATGTCTTAGAATGTAAGGATTACATTGTGAACAGGGTAGAATGAAATTGAAGGAATGGATGGTATGCGTTACAAGAGGGGTGATGTATACTTTCCTCACGTCTCCTTTCAGGTTATGCAAGTAAACTTGAGAGGGAGTGTGACATTGATGCGTTAGCAACCCATTGATGCGTTGACATACTTGAAAGCATGAACCCAAAGTTATCCATGGACGCATATCAAGAAGGCAACAGAGAATTAAATAAGAATCTTGAGAGATTGTCGGGAGATTGATAGGCTTGATATGCAGCAAGAGTGGTGGATCAAAATTAAACTGGAAATCATGTGGTTAGGCGAGATGGATGCAAGGCAGAAATTTAGCCTCCAATCATGCAGATTTGCCAGCGATTGCAACGCAACATCTATATAAGGGCAGACCTGTAGACGAAAATGTTGTTGGACCTCTCGGAAGAATTCTTAAGTGACAATAGAGTTCTCTCCAGACGACAAACGAAGACAAATAGCTCGGAAGAGAAGAGTCTTCCCTCTGCCTGACCACTTCATAGTAGAACTCACGCTACCATCTCGGCGAGCTCAAGACATTGAGAAGCCATTTCATGCTTTCTATCTCTTTTCTTACTTATGTTTTTGTCTATTAGCAAGGAATTGTATTTTCTAAAACAGTTATTCCGTTCATCAGTCTATACATCTTCCATGGCTATTCATTTCTCATCACTTTCCATTTGTTGTTTATCGTCCATGTGTAACTAACTCTCTCAAGGATAACGGGTTGCGTTATCATCTAAATAAAGAAACGTAGAAGACTATTTCATCTTGTCAATTGTATATTTAATCAAATGCTTATATCCATCTAGCTAATCGATATAAGTAGCAATAATCAGACTGCTCGAGAGAGTAAGTGATTATGGAACTCAGTTGACAAGATTAAGAAGTGTTACCTAGGGATAGGAATAACCTTGGCACTTAACACTGTCCAATGCGTTATAGACATATAACGCATAGCGCCTAACAACCGGGAGAAGAGTCACTGGTATGAAATAGACCCACATTACCATTCATACAATTCAACTAGCTGCTTTTGCTGTGTCGCATACCTCTCCATGAACCCACATTAGATTAGGTTTACTGCTTTGTAGTTAGCTAAACGCATGACTCAAATAATCCAAATAATTGTGTAATCTGCATAGTCCCTGTGTTCGACCTCGGACTCACCGAGAATATCTCATTCTTTGCTTATACTTGGGTGAATAATAGGAAAACTTGACAGATCACTAACGCATAATATTAAGCATGTTAAACGCATAGTAAGCTTAATCATAGATAACCGCACAACAAGTTTTTGGACTTTAGCATTTCATCCACAACAAGTTTTTGGCGCCGTTGTCGGGGACTTTAGATCTGTCAACAACAAGTTTTTGGTGCTATTGCTGGAGATTTTTGCATTGATTCATTTTTTTTGTATTATTTTTGTTGTAGGAATTCCTCAGTCACGGGATTATTCTGAGTTTCTCCTCTACCAGAAGCTCCAAATAGTATCTGAGTGATGGGAGCAACCCAGAACTTGATATTGACCCAGAGATTGAGAGGACCTTCAAAAGAAGAACAAGACAGAATAATCGAAGAAGGACTATGTCACACCCCCTCCCGGATTATCCTTTCTCAACCCGAGAAAAGGTGTGAAGACAACAACCTTGACTCTTCTGTAAGGTTCACTGTCCAACCATTTCCATCAAGAACAGTCCAGACGAGGTTTCCGTGTAGGCAAAGCATCCCGAACTTGCTTGCTACCTGGAAAATAAAATAAAATAGGAAAACGTGAGCTACAAGCTCTGTGAGTGACTGGCTTTGTAAAAACTATCTTTAGTTCGAACAGAGGCATGTCAAAACAATATTCATAAAACAAGGATTAAGCAAAATAGCTTTTCGGCAAAACCTTGTCAATCTTGGGAATCCATTCTAAAATATATAGAATCGTTATCAAATAAATAATTCAGAAAGATCATTTGGCATTTCAATCTTTTCCCTTAGTTGAAGTGGAGCAAAACTCAACACCCCAACGTCGAAAACATATAAGGCTCGATGCGAAGCAAGACTCAACGCACCAGCATATAACCTCTATGTGCACATAGGAATATGGCGGGTTGCCCATGTACCTTCTCATGTCCTTGAGTACTGGGTCCCGGGGAAGTTCACATGCGTTATTAGCATTGATCCTCCTCTTAAACATTTATAGGCGGGTTGCCCAAGTGCTGGGTCTCGGGGAAGTTCACATGCCTATTAGCATTGATCCTCCTCTTAAACATTTTCTCCATCAATTTACATAAATAGTTCATCAAAGACTTTTTAGGAAACAGGGTGTTCCTCGATAAATAATTTTGCAACATGCCTTTCGTTACCATAAAGCAATCAAGTAAATCATGCCTTTTAAACCATATATTCAAGCATTTCGCTTTTCTCAGAACAGTCATCTCAAAACCATATCACATAACAATATTTTTAATAAAATTCATTTTCTAAAAAGGAAAGAGTCACTCACAAATCTCTTAAGGAATTTCTCCTTTTTCCCTTCAAATTTCTGTTTCCCGAGCCCTTAACGCAAGGCTTCAGGCTTCAGCTTCTAGTCCACTAGTTATCTATTTTCACTCTCGGTAGCTTAGTTGGTCACAGCGTCCTAACTCTGGAACGCAAGACTGGCCTCCTTCTATCAGTTTGGCTGGTCATAATCCTGCCCTTCCAAGCAAGGTTGATGGCTACTGTAAAGTGCAGCCTAACTCCTCTTATTTCCTTCGGATGAGTCAACTTCTCTTGAATGCAAGGTCACCTTGAACGCATCGTCTCTTTTCAACACTACGTTCTCCTTAAATGTTGGATTCGTTTCCAACGCAAAGTTGACCCCTCTTCAACGCAAGATAATTTCTTTAACACCAGATGATTAAGTTGTCAAAAATGTCTTCTTTCTTGGCCGCAGACCTCCTTTTACAACGGAAAGGGGTTCCTTCTTTCTGTCTTCGTTCTCCTTTTTCTCTCAAGGATTTTTACTTCAGAATCATCAGTCGTTACCCTTGCCCCAGGGTCCTATTTAAAGAGATCTTGCCATCCTACTCCTCTTTTACCACTTGATTGCCATATGTCGCTCTGCATGTCTGACTAACCATGCATTAGTCCAAGTGTTACCTTGCATGAAACACTTAACATGCCTTTTTAACACATCCTTATTTTAAGGTGTCAAGTTTATATGAAGCCACCTGGCCTTTATAACTTATCTTATTCGTCCATTATTTTCAAATAGACATCTTCAGAATCATCAGTCGTTACCCTTGCCCCAGGGTCCTATTTAAAGAGATCTTGCCATCCTACTCCTCTTTTACCACTTGATTGCCATATGTCGCTCTGCATGTCTGACTAACCATGCATTAGTCCAAGTGTTACCTTGCATGAAACACTTAACATGCCTTTTTAACACATCCTTATTTTAAGGTGTCAAGTTTATATGAAGCCACCTGGCCTTTATAACTTATCTTATTCGTCCATTATTTTCAAATAGACAGTCATTCAATCCATACAGCGCCCTCAAGCGTTCCTTGAGTTTCCTCCAAGGTTTGAGCTTCCCTACTCACTTGTCTAACTCTTAACTAACTACACTATTGTCTTTGACGCGTAGAGGTAACCGTCTCAATGCATAGGGACCTCAGTGCATAACAACCTCACCAACGTATGGTAAGCCAACACGTTTCTTCTCCCGTCGACGCAGCGACTACTTCAGCACACAATAACCATTCGTGATCACCTTCAACGTATAGTCGCCATATTACAATCTAGTGTTTACACAATACCGCTAAGCGTCAATGACAACAAATCCTTCTCATGCTCTACCTTTATGCGTTGGTCCTGTTGCGTTTACTTCCATCCTGCGTCCATGTCCTTCTATCTATCCTTAGTCATTCCTTGATTATTTCCAAGGTTATTCTTTTAATCCTTTCTTTATATTACTATTCCCTTTTAGATAAATTAGCATGCGTCCAACACATGTTCTAGTTCGTATGCCTACTTCACCACCTTCTATTTCCATCACTTAGAAATATCTTATAATAGAAGTCTATGATCTTACGTCTTTCCCTTTAGGTGCGCGAGTACTTCTTATACATCCACTTTTACTATGCGTTACTTCAGTCTTGACCATGCGTCGAACGTGGTCTTTTATTCCTCTCCTTCGGACTTTTCAACGCATCGGTTGCTAAAAGTTGGGTTGTCACAGACTAATCGTAGCTTAGACCTGATTGAAACGGCTAGTGAGGAATTATCCGCATAAGCAGGAAGATCAATGAATAAGACCTACTCGCATGTCGAAGATATTCTCGACAGAATTTTGGAATACTAATGAGTGGGTGGACGATGAATATGGATTTCGCTCCACCGATAGAAGGCGAACGCAAGCTGGAATGCTTAAAGCTGATGCTGCCACCAATCTCTCAGCGCAGATGATAACCATGACATCTCTACTGAAGACGATAGCCTTGAATAATCAAGGTGGATCAGTTGCTGCAATGAACGTGATGAACACATTGAATCCGACAGCGTCTGAAAGTTGCGCGCAGTGTGGTGCGGGGCACTTGTATGACATGTGTCCCTACAACCCCCAGGCAGTCTGCGATGTTCAAAACAACCCCTACGGTGAGACGTACAATCTGGGTTGGAGGAACCACCCTAACTTCGGATGGGGTGGAAATCAACAACAAACGCAAAGGACTGAGCAGCAGCTGCATAGAGGCAACCCTCCTGGTTTCAACCAAGGGAATCAAGGTTAGTATCATCAGTTTTAGAGGGATCAGCAAGCGCCCGCATTATCCTCATTGTTTTTCATGGAATCTCTTTTACGAGAATTAATTTATAAAAATGAAGCGAGGCTCCAAAATCAAGCCACTGCAATCAGGAATTTAGAAGTTCAATTGGGTCAAATTGCAAATGAGCTCAAGAATCAAACACAAGGAGCATTGCTAAGTACAATGAAGTTCCAAGAGGGAACTTAAAAGAACAAAGTCAATGTGTGACATTGATACGTGGGAAAACTAATCCCACTGTTACACAAGATCAGGGGACGCAAGGAAACTTACAGCTTCTAGACGATCCAACAACGAGTCAACCGATGGAGAGTAGTATACATAAAGTCAACCAACCATCATCTTCTACCGAATCACAAGAGGAAAATAAAGAGAGGAGAGAAAAAGCAACGCAGGTAGAACCTGCGTCAGTATATAAAGTTACCTGTTGCGTTTGACATGCTAAAGTGTCAAAAACTTGTTGTCCCACATCTATTATTAAGCTTACTATCATAAGTTCAACATATTATGCGTTTAACATGCTTAATATTATGCGTTAGTGATCTATCAAGTTTTCCTATCTTTTACCCAAGTATAAGCAAAGAATGAGGTTTTCTCAGTAAGTCTGAGGTCAAACACAGGGACTATGCTGATTCTAAAATTCATTGGATTAATTGACTTGGAGTGGTAACAAAAAATATTTAACAAGGGATGCGTCTACCTAAAGAAAGCGACTATGCATTTAACTAAACAAAGCGATAACATGTACACTAGATTGAAAGGTGGTGGATGGTAAGGTATGCGACACAGCAAGTTCAGCTAAGTGGATTAAATGAATAGATAAAAACAGGGTTCGGGTTGGTTAACATCTAAAATCAGAAATGAATAGTGATAGTCTATTCATACTTACGACTCTTCTCCCGGTTGTCAGCCGCAATGCGTTATATGTCTATGCCGCATAGGAGAGTGCTAAGTACCAAGGTTATTCCTATGTCTAGGTAACACTTCTTAGCCTTGTCAATTGAGTTCCACAATCACTTACTCTCTCGAGCAGTTTGATTATTACTACTTATATCGATTAGCTAGATGGGCATAAGCATCAGATTAAGATTACAATTGACAAGATGCATAGGTTCTTATTTAGATGCTAACACAACCCGTGACCCTTGAAAGATTAGTTACTCATGGATTCAAAGTAATAAGCGGAAAGTCTAGAGAAATGGATGGACATGGGAGAATCGTAGATTAATGAACGAAATACAATTTTTGACAATACAATGTCTTGATAACAAATTTAAAATCAAAGCTAGAAAAAGATAGAAAGTAGGAAGGCATTTCAATGTCTTGAGTCGCCGGAATAGAAGCGTTAAGCTTTGCTGTGAAGTGGTCGGGCGGAGGGAAGACTCTTCCCTCTCGAGCTATTCATCTTCGGTTGTCTTCTGGAGAGAACTCTGCTGTCACTTAGGAATTCTTCCGAGAATCAACAACACTTTTCAGCTTGCAGGTCTAATGTCACACCCTCTCCCAGATTACCTTCCTAACCTAGGAGTAGGTGCAACCTATACATATATACGTCAACTTATATTTTGAAACACAATTCAATACCAGATCAAATGTACAAACTTTTATACTAGTGAAACATTATAAGGTAATCATAAGTTTTACATAAGATTTCTCAGCTCATAATTTATCATACAAGTGTACTTGTTCAGCATCCAGTACAAAAACCCACACTCATTATGCCACAAAATCATATATGACAAAATATGTACTTAGACTGAGTATTTACAACTATCCCAGAGAACTAAAACCAAGTAAGTCCAGACGAGCATCTTCTGTAGGCTAGGCGTCCCGGACACGCTAGCTACCTGAAACGAACAACAATAAACAAAATGGTGTGAACTTAAAGCTCAGTGAGTGACTAAAATATCAATTACAATCTAATCCTTGAGCTAATGCTGATTATAACACTAATATGTATCTTATTAGTACAAGTTGCTGGATCACTCATGCTATTTAACAAGATAGCATAGATACCTTTCTAAGAAGCAGTAGAGCAAAGCTCAACACTATTAACCTTATATCAAGTATTCCATCCCTAATATTCATATATTCATGTATTCATACATTCATACGCCTTCATATTTAGTCATATTTAGTCCTTTGGCATTTCAACACTCAAGTGTCTTCTCATAATGTCCCTCAGCACTGAGTTTCATTATGATTTCATCGCTCAAGTGCCTTCACTCATGGTCCTTCACCACTGAGCCTTCATGTACTGATTTTCATATGTCTTCTTACATGGTCCTTCAGCATTGAAAACTATCTCAATCAATCTCACTGGTGCCTTCACTCATGGTCCCTCGGCACTATGTATCATATATCATATCTCCATAGGCCTTCACACAGGGTTCTTCGGCCGTGGTTTGCATTTAGATAACACACATACAGGAATTCACATAATATATATTCGTTTTCACTTGTACATTATTAACGATGATCCTTGGACAAATTAGAGAGCCACTCACAGTTTTACTTAGGCCCCAAGCAGATTGTATGCTTTTCCGAGCTCTTCTTGGCCTGTAAAACACATTTCTCATATTAGGTTTCCTTTGGACTCCTTTTTCAAAATCATTAGGTATGCATATTAATAACTAGCGATACTCTATATTACTAGCGAGATTACCAGCGAGATTCACATTACTGGGTGCTACACTAGCGAAACTGGAGTGAATTAGCCTAGCGATATCATCTTAAGGAGCGATACCTAGCGAGACTTCAGTGAGAGTTGTGAGACACAGAGCTGCTTCGCGTTTATCAGGGACACCCGTTTCGCTGCTCACTCTCCCGCTCCTTAGTGATACCACTGTCTAGCAACACTTGATATCACAGTTTTCCTTCCTTCCCTTCAAACTCTTCCTTTATCCTACTAAAAACCATATTACAGCCAAAATCAGAACTTCCCTCCTTCCACAATCTTGTAAAGTAGTGAGTTTCCTAGCTTACCTCAAAATTTCAAACCATGACTCATCTTCATTTGAGAATTATTCCTAAATAACTTCGGTTGCCCTGATTTGCTAAGCAGTTCAACTCCGCTTACTTCTTCCTAGAGATTAACACATTTTCGCTCAGATTTAGGTTACACATCCTTCATGAAAGTTGCTAAGAATTGATTCAACTTACTTACCTTAAAATTTTAGTTCCCGCTTCGACATCCTTGGTTCACTCTCCTTCAAACACCGATTGGTGTTCGAGTCTATCAGTAACAATCAAGTTTCTGGTTCCAGCTTCAAAATCATCATGAAACTGATCTGATTTCTACTCAAATTCGATATAAGTACCTTCTTCTACCCCTCCTCATTGTTCGTCTGCGAAATAGAGTTAATCTGAGTTCGAAAATGTATCCAAAAGACTTAATTATTCGATGCACTCCTTTATATGTCAATATAAATCACCGACTTACCAGTTCTAACTTCATCCTCTTTCTGGAATTGGCTAACGCCACCTTCCGCGCATGGCTACGGCAATGCATAATCTCAACTTACTATGCCACTGATTACTCCACGCCGAATAGTTGATTACCGCATGGCCCTCTCGGCCACTTTTCTATGTTCGACACATACCATCCTTCAACGCATAGGCCTTTCCAACGCATAGTAATGCCAATTCCTAGCACTTAGTAATCTTCAACGCATACTTCTATTACATATATTGCACCCTTCTTTCTTCACATCAACTTCCACGCTAGACTGCCTTCTTCAGTGCATGCCTACCAGCAGCCACTCTTGGCAGCTTAGACATACCTTCAACGCATGGTTACCCATCACATGACCAACACTTAACCATTTTTACTCTCCCACAACTTGGCCAATTTCTTTACTCGCCTGCCAGATAATTCTTCTTACTTACCTTCTCTCGAATACAAGTACGGGGCTTACAAGGGTGGTTCCTCCAACCCGGATTGTACGTTTTATCGTATGGGTTGTTTTGAACATAGCAGACTGATTGCGAGTTGTAGGGACACATATCATACAAGTGCCCTTCTCCACACTGCATATAACCCATAGCTACTATTGGGCTCCCTACATTCATCGCATTCACCACAGCAACTGATCCACCTTGATTATTCAATGCTATAGTCTTCAGATGGATGTCATGGTTGCCATCTGAGCCGAGAGATTGATGGTAACATCAGTTTCAAGCATTCCAGCTTGCGTTCTCCTTCTATTGGTGGAGCCGGATTCATACCTATTGTCCACCCATTCATCGATGTTCCTCGAAATTCTGTTGAAAATTGAGAAGCTTTCGCCTCTTGAACTTTTGTCTCTCTCCTTTGAATTGAGAAGCTTTGGGCTATTTATTGGTATCGAAAAGTGAACTCATGATGATCTGACACCGCATTAATTTGCATGCTGTTCTGCACTGACTTTTTACACCGTTAACCCATTGGTTCTGCCATGTCCTCAGAACGTGTAATTCGTTCGTATACTGACATGAAAGCTACCGACAACTACTGCCCAGGCATCTTTATTTGCTTTTTCTTCTCAACGCATGGTCTTGACGCATGGGCTTTCACTTCTTTTGTTCTCGCAGTAGCTTGTTCTTTGGTACTTGGGTTATTTATGCTTCTTTTCTACTTAATCCTGCGTTAAGAACAAAAATGCTAATATTTTCTCAGCTATATTCTTTTGTAAATGATACCAACTCATGGTAATACATATTACACAATTCAACTGCCAAAATCATGGGTTTAGCCCTAAAGTTACTCTAATTATTCCAAATAGTGAATATAATAACTTGTATTCTTACAAGTTATCAGCCACTCACTGGGCATTCAGCTCACGTTTTCCATGTTTTCTATTCCTTCCAGGTAGCGAAAGAGTTCCCGGTGCTTAGCCTACATGAGCCTCATCCTGCTAGAATTCCAAGCTATCAAAGAATACTTTCCATCATTGTTGTTGTACGGGTAAATAACTGTGTATATGTGGCATGTAGACATAGCTCGTTAGCGGTTGGAATGTAAGAGTAGACACTGTGTATATGGTCTCAGTTTGGTTGTAATCGTGCTGAAGTGTCTGTTGGAGTAAACATGTATTTTTATGTTGCAATTATTATCAGTCTAGTGGTTTTAAATGTTTTATGATTTAGGGTTATAAACTGTGGGCGATTATGTTAAATTATGTTTTCAGTAGGTTAGTCAGGTATAGATGAACAGTGAGTTTCATAAGAGAGGTAAAGTTTATTGTCCTCACATCTTCTTCCAGGTTAAAGATGGTAATTTTGGAGGGGGTGTGACAGTAAGTGTTGAACGCGTAGTAGGGAGCAAGCATAAAAATTTGGAGAACAAGTTGAGCCAAGCCAAGAGAGAGTGCATGGGACGTAGAAAGCTTCATGAGTTGGGAATTTGACTAAGTATAGGAGCCATGGAACCAAGATGGATGCATAGTATAGGGTTGTTGGAAAGTGAGCAAAACCATGGCAAAATACAAGGTTAGAACATAAGGTGTGTAAGCCAAAACTAATGAGTTGGATGCATATTTCTTAAGGGGAAGAAAATTTGGCCAAGTCTAAGACTTCTTAGGCAAATTGGACGCATACATATTGTTGGAAAGGAAATTGGCTAAGTGTTAGATAGTTTGGATGGAGTACAAGGAAGCAAAAGAGGACATACCCTAGAAATTCCCAAGTTGGACGCAAATAAGAGGAGGGGTTGGATGCATGAACCCAATTTTGAGCAAGAGTTGAACGCATGATATGGGGAAAAAGAGGTGTTAAGTGGCATGCTACGAGTTAAACACCTCACAAGTAGGATGTAAACCCTACTTTCATTTCTAAGCACCTAACTTAAGTGTTTAATATTGTTGTGGACTTATACACATTTTCTTGTTTAGAATGAAAGGAAGAGTGGAGGAGAAACTAAGGAAGGTAAGCTTGTGGATTAAGTCGAGAGTAGTTTTGGAAAGCCTAATCTTAAATCCTTATGAGATATACCAAGTTTGGGATTTATTTTGACAAACTCATTAGAATGTAAAAGATTTAATAGGATTGTCCCCATTTGAACCACGGTGTAATGAGGCTATTAAGGATTATTAGTATTATTAGTAGTATTATTATTTTGTTGTTAACAATTAAGTAGAAGAAAAATTTAGAATTTAATTGAGTTAGTGGATATAATAAAAAAAAGAGAGAGAAGAAAAAGAAGAAAAGCAAGTCGGTGGGAGGCTAGTGTGAAAAAGGGAAAAAGCAATTTTTTTTTCAAATCATTACCGACTTCCATTCTCCTCTAAACCGAAGAAAGTTCCTGGTTCTTCAAATAGGCATTGAAAGGGAGAAGAAGGAGAA
Source organism: Citrullus colocynthis (assembly GCA_031780015.1). Taxonomy (NCBI): domain Eukaryota; kingdom Viridiplantae; phylum Streptophyta; class Magnoliopsida; order Cucurbitales; family Cucurbitaceae; genus Citrullus; species Citrullus colocynthis. The sequence goes on from QLSR01000189.1 coordinate 112,917, forward strand.
GATTTAGGTGGATTGAAGCGGAATTTTGAAGAAAACCTTGATGAAATTCGAAAACGAACTGAAGCTGGTTTGGAATTCGTGCAATCTGGAGAGGTTGTGATGTTCAAAAGATAGCAAGCTATAGAGATCGAATTTGGAGCTGAACTTTTGCAGTTAGCAAGTTAACTCATTTCTTAATAACTTTTGTGAAGGATGTTTGAGTTAAATGTGAAGAGAAACAGGTGAAATGGTAGGACGAAGCGATTAATTTGGTGGGGTAGGGTGGAGAAATTTTGAGTTATCTATCGAACGAAGAGGGGTTAGACCCTAATATGTGGAGGTATGTTGCTATTATTTTGTATGTGTAAATTGTCCTAACGCAAAGTGTTAAATGATGTGTTTATGCGTTCAAAATATCATGTTTTGAGCATGCTATGCGTCTTACTACTATGCGTTGGTGGTCTTGTCAAGTTTTCCTATCCTTTACCCAAATATAAGTAAAGGACTAGGTATTCTCGATGAGTCCGAGGTCGAACACAGGGATTATATTGATTAAGTTTTCAATTGAATTTCATGCGTTGCAGTGGTAACCAATAAATAGTTCAGAGAGTTGATTTTAATCTAAAAAAAGCGATTGTTTGTACACTAGACTAAAAATTGTGGAATATGGAAAGCATGCGACACAGCAAGTTCAGCTAAAGATGTGTGTGAATGGATAAAGAAAGGGTTTGGGTTGATTAACATCTAACATCGGAAAAGCACAGTAGTATTCTATTTATACTTGCGACTCTTCTCCTGGTTGTCAGCCGCTATGCGTTATATGTCTATAACGCATAGGAGAGTGTTAAGAATCAAGGTTATCCCCATAGACAGGCAATACTACTTGGCCCTTGTCAATTGAGTTCCACAATCATTTACCCTCTCGAGCAGTTTGATTATTACTACTTATATCGATTTGTCAGATGGACATAAGCATCGGATTAAGCTCGCAGTTGACAAGATAAAATAGTTACACTGTGGTTCCTAGTTAACTGCTAATGCAACCCTAAACCCTTGAGTGATTAGTTACTCATGGTTTGAAAGTAAAAAGCAGAAAGTTTAGAGAAATGAGTAGACATGGAAGATAATTATATTGATGAATGAAATACAACTTTAGATGAGCTCAATGTCTTGACAGAAATCTAAAATCAAGATAGAATAATAAGAAAGAAAGCAGGGAAAGGCGTCAATGTCTTGAGTTTCCCGGATGGAAGCGTGAGGCTATGCTGTGAAGTGGTCCGGCGGAGGGAAGACTCTTCTCTCTCGAGCTATTCGTCTCCGGTTGAAGTCTGGAGAGGACTCTGCTGTCACTTATGGAGTTCCTCCGAGAATCAACCTTTCTCATCTCGCGGAGTTGCCCTTTTATAGATGATGCGCTCGCAATTAATGGCAAATCTGCTTGATTGGCGGCGAGATTGATACTACGCGTCCATCTTGCCTGATTGCGTGATTCTCGGGTCAATTAAGATCCACCACTTTGGCCACAAATCATGTTCGTCAATCATCCGTCAATCTCTCAAGAGTCTGCTTTGATTCTCAGCGCCTTGCATTAATGGTCGTCTATACGTCCATGAATAGTTTGGCCAATGTCAACGCGACGTAGGTTGCTAACGCATAGTCTTGCGTTGAGTAGTTGTTAACGCATCTTCAGGTTGTTTGCGTTCCGTTCAGATCATGCGTCCATGAAAAACAGATTGCTAACGCATCGTCCTGCGTTAAGACGTCATCAACGCATCGTTTGCATTCCTGCGTTAAAACATGTGTTTTAGGCTAAAAAAGTGGTAAAATCATTTATCTTCATAGGAATACAAGAGTATAATGCAAAGGACGATTTATTAATAAAAATCACATAAACTGCCGCATGCTTCTCTATTTAATCTCTATTTATCTAATAGAAAGGCTATTATAACTTGTATTTCTACAAGTTATCAAGGTAAGCTAGCTAACTCAATTATCTACAAGTTTCTAAGAGAAAGTAAAATCTAATTCAGGTTGGAAATACTCTTTTTAGTAGTTGGAATCGAAGACAATATCCTTGAGGCTGACGGGTGAAGCTTGGAAGAGACAAGTCTTGCTGGTAAGCTTATAGCGATTTTGCAGGTGTGGAACGAGACAAGTCTTGCTAGTCTCGCTAAGTCTCACTAGCTACATGTGTCTCACAGATCTCGTGGTCTCGCTAGTCTCGCTCGTCTCACTAATCTCGCTAGTCTCGCTCGTCACTTCAGCCTCACAAATCTCGCTGGTCACGCAAGTCTCGCTTGTTTTGCTAGTGGCTTGGTTTTGCTAGTTGCTTGGTCTCGCTAGTAAGCTAAACTTCAATGCTAAAGACCTATTTGATATACATTGATAGGAATCTTAAGAAACCTAACAAAAGGAATTTAATCATTTCAGGTCGAGAAGAGCTAGAAGAAGTTTATAATCCATTAAAAGCCCGAGACAAGTAGCGAGTGACAAAATCCTATTTCAAATGATTTATTTTCTCAATATTTCTTGTATGCTCGATTTATTTTAAAAGTATGAGTTTTTCTATCATGAGTTGAGCATGAAAAATATGAATTATTTAATATGAGTTGAGCATGAAAAACATGATATTACTTGGTGACAAAGTTTATTACAAAGCATATTGTTGTTATACGCTATGAAACTCCGAGGTTTTGTGTTACTTGTATTTATGAACATTTTATTTATTATCAATAACAAAGCATGTGTTATTTACAAAACGATTATAAAAGGTCCCTAATGCTAAAAGACATGGAGAAGGCGTATAGGTAGCTGTTGTACGTTTAAACTCTTAAAGTCCCCAGCAACGGTGCCAAAAACTTGTTGCGCATCTAATGTGCTAAATATATGCGATACTAATTGGTCAAGTTTTCCTACTCTTCACTCAAGTATAAGCAAAGAATGAGGTTTTCTCGGTGAGTCTGAGGTCAAACACAGGGTCTATGCAAATTCTAGAATTCGTTGGATTATTTAAGTTATGCGTTACAAGAAGCTAGTGAGAAGTGATGCGTTTAAGGAAATATAGAGCAATAAAACTAAGCTAAAGTGGTAGAATGGATAGGTATGCGACAAAGCAAAGTCAACGAATTGAATTATGTGAATGGTAAAAGCAGGGCTGGGGTTGGTCATTATCTAAATTAGGAAACGCATAGTGAGATCTATTTCATACCAGCAACTCTTGTCTCGGTTGTCGGCCGCTATGCTTATATATCTATAATGCATAGGAGAGTACCAAGGTTGTTTCTATGTCTAGTCAATTGAGTTCCACAATCACTTACTCTCTCAAGCAGTCTGATTATTACTACTTATAGCGATTAGCTAGATGGACATAAGTATTAGATTAAAGTACAATTGACAAGATGGAATAGTCAAAACTATGGTTCTTATTTAGATGATAACACAACCTGCAATCCTCAAGAGAGTAGTTATTCATGGATGGTAAACAGCAAATGGAAAGTGATAAGAAATGGATAGCCATGGAATATCAATCTATTGATGAACGGAATAAATGTTTTAGAAAATACAATCTCTTGTCAATAAACTAAAACACAAGTAAGAAAAAGATAGAAAGCATGAAATGGCTCCTCAATCTATTGAGCTCACTAGGATAGTAGCGTCAATTCTGCTGTGAAGTGGTTAGGTGGAGGGAAGACTCTTCACTTTCGAGCTATTTGTCTCCAGTTGTCGTCTGGAGAGAACTCTGTTGTCACTTAGGAATTCTTCCGAGAGATCCAATAACCTTTCCAGCCTTCAGGTCTGCCCTTTTATAGATGCTGTGATGCAATAATTGGAGGTTGAATTGCTGCCTTGCGTCTTTCTCGCCTAATCGGGTGATTTCCGATTCAATTCAGATCCACCACTTTAGCGCAGATCAAGCACGTCAATCTCTCAAGATTCTCGTCTGATTTTCCCTTGCCTTGTGTTTCATATTGATAACGCATCATAGGTTGCTTGCGTTTCTGCGTTGAAGTATGCATTTTAGGTTCAAAAAGCTTCAAAACAATTATCTTCATCAATTCACAAGAGTAAAACACATAGGGAGGTTTATCAACGGAATTTAACCCGAACTACCATACAATTCTCCATTTAAACTCTATTTTTCTAAAAGAAAGACAATAATAGCTTGTATTTCTACAAGTTATCACACCCCCAAATTTAGAAAAATGCTTGTCCTCAATCATAACTTCTATCTAAGAAACATCAATCAGTCCTACAACTTTCTTAACGGATTGACTAGTCTCTCACTATGCTATACTCAATTCACTACTCGCTAGTTACATTACTTTTCTACCTCTACATTCTTTTTCTCGAAATGGGTCTAATTTGAGTCTGAAAAACTTTCTTCTCAATCGTCTGTACTCATTGTTCATAAAATGTTCGTTTGTTTTTTTAACTATGAGTCTGACAGATGAAGATATAAAGTTCCTTTTTCTTTCATTTGTTTTATTGTTTACACATTGACATACCAATTATGGGCTGCATGGAGGCAGCCAACTAGGAGCAGGTGTCCTTCTCGACTAAACTTTTATCTAAGTTCAGTTTTCTCACTAGAGATTGGAGTTTGTCACTTTATTTTATGCGTTGTTGATTACGATTACTCACCTTTGTTTTGACATACCAACTATAGGGTGCATGGAGACAGCCAACTACGAGCAGGTGTCGTTTTCAATTAAACTCTTAACAAGATAAGTGCATTAGTCTGGCTAGCGGAGTTTGCGTTTTTTTTTTATATATTTTATATTTTTTTAACATGAAATAAATAAGTTAGCCATGAAAAAAATAAGTTCCTCATATTTTAATCTTTGACAGTTCAAACCTCTGCCACCCACAAATTTTGAGAGTAGCAAGGTTCTCATTGCTTAAATTGTAAACAAAGATTGTGTTGAAAAATTTCGTAAAAGAGGTTTGAATTGGTAGCTTGCACACATGCAAAGTAGGTTTGTATTTCTAATGAATAGTATGAAGAAGCATGGAAAGTTATCTAACTTAGAGTATACAAAGAGTGTAAGCATGATTATCATATAGTGACTAACTTATCAACGCAAAGGTAAAAGTTGGGATTAATTAAATGTACTAAGAAAGAAACTAAAAGCAAGAAGAAATGCAAAGAGTGAAATAGACAGTCAATGCGGCAAAGAAATTTTCATTGTATTAATTTTTGTCCCACAAACACATACAGTTGGAGATAGAAGATAATTGAGATGAAAGCTAAAGAGATACATGTAAGCCCCTTACTTGTATTCGAGAAAAGGTAAGTAAGAAGAATTATGGGGTAGGCGAGTAAAGAAATTGGCCAAGTTGTGGGAGAGTAAAAATGGTTGAGTGTTGGTCATGTGATGGATGACCATGCGTTGAAGGTATGTCTAAGCTGCCAAGAGTGGCCGCTGGTAGGCATGCGTCGAAGAAGGCAGTCCGGTGTGGAAGTTGATGTGAAGGAAGAAGGGTGCAATATATGTAATAGAAGTACGCGTTGAAGACTACTAAGTGCTAGGAATCGGCATTGCTATGCGTTGGAAAGGCCTATGCGTTGAAGGATGGTATGCGTCGGACATAGAAAAGTGGCCAAGAGGGCCATGCGGTATTCAGCTATTCGGCTTGGAGCAATCAGTGGCATAGTAAGTTGAGACTATACGTTGCGAAGCCATGCGCGGAAGGTGGCGTTGGCTAATTCCAGAAGGAGGATGAAGTTAGAACTGGTAAGTCGGTGATTTATATTGACATAGAAAGGAGTGCATCGAATAATTAAGCCTTTTGGATACATTTTTGAACTCAGATTAACTCTATTTCGCAAACGAACAACGAGGAGAGATATAAAAAGGTACTTATATCGAATTTGAGTAGAAATTAGATCAGTTTCATCATGATTTTGAAGCTGAAACCAGAAGTTTGATTGTTACTGATAGACTCGGACCTCAATGGTGTTTGAAGGAGAGTGAACCGAGGACGTCGAAGCGGGAATTGAAATTTTGAGGTAAGTAAGTCGAATCAATTTTTAGCAACTTCCATGAAGGATGTGTAAGCTAAATCCGAGCGAAAATGTCTTAATCTCTAGGAAGAAGTAAGCAAAGTTGAACTGCTAAGCAAATCAGGGCAACCCAAGTTATTTGGGAATAATTCTCAAATGAAGACAGAGTCATGGTTTGAAATTTTGATGTAAGCTAGGAAACTCACTACTTTACAAGATTGTAGAAGGAGGAAAGTTCTAATTTTGGCTGTAATATGGTTTTTAGCAGCGTAAAGGAAGAGTTTGAAGGGAAGGAAGGAAAACTGTGATATCAAGTGTCGCTAGACAGTGGTATCGCTAAGGAGCGGGAGAGTGAGCAGCAGAACGGGTGTCGCTGATAAACGCGAAGGAGCTCTGCGTCTCACAACTCTCACTGAAGTCTCGCTAGGTATCGCTCCTTAAGATGATATCGCTAGTCTAATTCACTCCAGTTTCGCTAGTGCAGCACCCAGTAATGTGAATCTCGCTGGTAGTCTTGCTAGTAACATAGAGTATCGCTAGTTATTAATATGCATACCTAATGATTTTGAAAAAGGAGTCCAAAGGAAACCTAATATGAGAAATGTGTTTTACAGGCCAAGAAGAGCTCGGAAAAGCATACAATCCGCTCGGGGCCTCAGACAAACTGTGAGTGGCTCTCTAATTTGTCTAATAATCATCGTTAATAATGTGCAAGTGAAAACGAATATATATTATGTGAATTCCTGTATGTGTGTTATCTAAATGCAAACCACGGCCGAAGGACCCTGTGTGAAGGCCTATAGAGATATGATATATGATACATAATGCCGAGGGACCATGAGTGAAGGCACTAGTGAGATTCATTGAGATAGTTTCCAATGCCGAAGGACCTTGTGAGAAGACATATGAAAATCAGTACATGAAGGCTCAGTGCTGAAGGACCATGAGTGAAGGCACTTGAGCGGTGAAATCATAATGAAACTTAGTGCTGAGGGACATTATGAGAAGGCACTTGAGTGTTGAAACGCCAAAGGACTAAATGTGAAGGCGTATGAATGTATGAATACATGAATATATGAATATTAGTGACGAAATACTTGATATAAGGTTAATAGTGTTGAGCTTTGCTCCGCTGCTTCTTAGAAAGATACTATGCTATCTTGTTAAATGGCATGAGTGATCCAGCAACTTGTACTAATAAGATATATATTAGTGTTATAATCAGCATTAACTCAAGGATTAGATTGTAATTGATATTTTAGTCACTCACTTGGCTTTAAGCTCACACCTTTTTGTTTATTGTTGTTCATTTCAGGTAGCGAGCATGTCCGGGACGCCTAGCCTACAGAAGATCCTCGTCTGGGCTTACTTGGTTTTAGTTCTCTGGGATAGTTGTAAATACTCAGTTTAAGTACATATTTTGTCATATATGATTTTGTGGCATAATGAGTGTGGGTTTTGTACTGGATGCTGAACAAATACACTTGTATGATAAATTATGAGCTAAGAAATCTTATGTAAAACTTATGATTACCTTATAATGTTTCACTAGTATAAAAGTTTGTACATTTGATCTGATATTGAATTGTGTTTCAAGATATAAATTGACGTATATATGTATAGGTTGCATCTACTCCTAGGTTAGGAAGGTAATCTGGGAGAGGGTGTGACAATACAGCTCTAACCACGCCCCTAAATTTAACTCGATAAACGTAGAGATTGTTTATCGATTAATGCAGGCATGATGAACAACAAAGTATACGGTAAAATCAAACAATTGACAATGAAAATCCACATCCCAATTTCATGCTTATTTACCTACATTACTCCTAAAACTGAATTTAAATAAAGAAATAAATATTGGAAAGTGTGAATAAAAGAAAGCACAAGTAAAAGAAAGCGTCCCTGGAAAGATAGGAGTTCAACAATGCAGGGACCTTCCGACGCAAGCTCAGTTGTTGTGCTTGCGTGGGTCAATGGAGCCTTTATCACGTTCAGGATTTAACGCAGAAGAGATAATGATTGGCAAAGCATTCTCCTCCCCTAAGTATGCGTACTTGAGATGCGTCGGTCGGGTTTCTAGCTCAAGTGTTGAAGGCTTTTCTAATCACGACTTGATCTTTGTCGTGGATCTGTTACTTCGATCTAATTGCTCAGAAATCTGATCAGAGATTAAATTGATTTCTTCCTCTTCACCATCTTCATTTTCATAAAGGTTGCTTCATCTTCCAACGATATGTTCGTGGGTCTTGTCTTCTTGTAAGTGATATCCTCGATCATCTGACAAGATTGAAAATCATAAGGATATTTCAATGCGTTGAACACATTAAATTTTACCTGTTGGTTATCCACTCGGATTGTTAATACTCCCTCTTGGACGTCAACAGGGCATGTCCATTAGCTAAGAAAGGCCTTCCCAAGATAATGGGCACCTCTCTGTCGGCTTCATAGTCTAGGATTATGAAGTCAGCTGGGAAGATGAATTTGTCCATTTTCACCAGGACATCCTCAATTTTGCCCTCAAGATGCTTTATAGAGCGGTTAACAAGTTGCAATGTGACTATAGTAGGCCTTGCTTCCCCTATACCCAGCTTCTTGAATATGGAAAGGAGCATCAAGTTGATGTTGGCACCTAAGCTGTCACACTCTCTCCCAGATAGCCTCCTAACCCAGGAGAAAGTGTGAGGACAGCAGATACCAACCCTCTTACAGCATCCACTTGCAACCATATACCTTGACCATCACCGAATAAGCGGTTATACACAATGATTGAACTTCATACTTAAACCAGGGTTAAGTTATCATACAGACATTGATTTTCACTCAAACCATATATTCACATAAATTCCTCTACATCGCCCTTAACCCTCCATATGTACAACACATGTTTAGGTTCAAATAATTACAATTCTCAAAATACTAAACACTGATGGTGGGCCCAGACGAGTTGTTGTGTAGGCTAAGCACCCCAGACTCAATCGATACCTGAAAATAGAAAAACAAGGAAAACATGAGCTAGGTTGCCCAGTGGGTGACTTGTTTTGTGAAACAAATGCGTATATAACATCAATTTCAAATCATATCCATGCAAAACATGCTCAAACATTATTGTCATATCATATATGTTCATTCCAGAAAAAGATACATAAAAATTTGTCATATTTCAAATATATTTTTCCTCCGTTGAGGCGGAGTAGAGCTCAACGCTGCTCAATGTAGAAAACATCCTTAGTTGGGGCGGAGTAATCTCAACACACTCAACGTCGATAAACCTTAGCTATGTGGAGTAATCTCAACACAATAGCGTCTAACATTCCTCTATGTGCACATAGATATCCTATCCTGGGTTACCCGAATACCTTCTCCGAATCCTTCAATACCAGGCCCACATACGAGATTTAAGCCACCCACATGCCTTCTCCGAGTCCTTCAATATTGGGAATCATTTTCATATCCTGACTGCCCACATGCCTTCTCCATGTCCTTCAGTATTGGGAGTCTCTATACTCAGGTTACTCATATGCCTTCTCTGAGCCCAAACATTGGGAACCATTTTCATATCCCAACTACCCACATGCCTTCTCCGTGTCATTCAACATTGGGAGTCTTTTCACAAACATCATTCAAAAACATCACGCTTAAAGAAATGGCATAATATAAACTCACGAGTTTCAATATAAAACACATAATATGCACGTTAAAACTCATGAAAGCATAATCATACAACCATGTTCCATACATAATCTTTCAGCAATGAAACTTTGTTCAAAGTAAATACATTTTAAATACAAGTGTCACTCATAGAGGAAGTAATCGCTTAAGGGAAATTCCCTTTTCTAGCTTCTAATTCTGCCTCCCCCGAGCTTCTTGGATGCAGGGTTGATAGTTAGAATCACAAAACAACTAATTTTTTCCTCTGACAGCTAAGTTTGGACGCAACCTTGCACCTTGGACACTTGGCAAATGACTTCAACGCAAGGTGCAGTCTTTCAACAAGGATTCAGCTCCTCTTGGACATCTGGCTTTACTCCTTGGACGCAAGGATCTACCTAGGATGCAAGGTTGTGCTTCTTAGACACAGGGCTGCTATTTTTCTCCTTTTGGCAGCACTGATGGACGCAAAGCAACTTCCCTAGGTACCAGACAATCTCTCTTGGACACAGACTACCTCTATGAACGCAAGGGTTGGTCTTTTTAGCTTTCTTTCTCTTGTCTCTCAAGAAACTCAGACTTATGGATGGTCTCCTCCTCTTCTTTCCTCAAGGTCCTATTTATAGGCTTGGAATGGAGAGTTTATCATCCAACTTCTCCTCTCTATTTGTCACTTGTTTGCCACATGTCACTACATGACACACTCGACATGCATCCCGACACCTCCTCGTTATGAGGTGTTAAGTCTCAATGAAGCCATCTAGTCTTTATAAACTCATCTATGCGTTCAACTTGCTTTGAGACACCGACCATGCATCCAACTTATGCGTCCTTAAAGTTTCCTTTTAGAGTTTAGCTACTTTTGTTCTCTTTTCTTCCTCCACCCTTCCTATACTTGACCAAGTTTCTCCCTCGGATATTACCATGTGTTTGTGCCTCATGTTATGCGTCCATCACCTGTTTTCTCATTCCCAAATCTTAGCTACAAGCCCCTTGAGTGACAAACGTCCGACTATTGTTGTTGCGCATGCAATGCTGAAGTACAAAACTTGTTACTGTGTTATTATAATTAAGCTTCCTATGCATTTAACAAACTATGCAATTTACTTATGCTTAATGTTATGCGTTTGTGATATGTCAAGTTTTCCTATCCTTTACCCAAGTATAAGCAAAGGACTAGGTTTTCTCGGTGAGTCCGAGGTCGAACACATGGATTATGTTGATTCTATATTTAAGTGGATTATATGCGTTATAGTGGTAACCAAGAATCGCGAGAGATGTTTGTTTCTAATCTAAACAAAGCAATAACATGTACACAAAACTAAAATGTGGAAGATGAAAAGGCATGCGACATAGCAAAGTCAGCTAGGTGAATTTAATGAATGGATAAAAACATCAGAAACGCATGGTGATAGTCTATTCATACTTGCTATTCTTCTCTCGGTTGTCAGCCGCTATGCGTTATATGTCTATAATGCATAGGAGAGTGTTGAGTGCCAAGGTTGTTCCTATGTCTAGGCAACACTACTTAGTCTTGTCAATTGAGTTCCACAATCACTTACCCTCTCGAGCAGTCTAATTATTACTACTTATATCGATTAGCTAGGTGGACATAAGCATCAGATTAAGATTACAATTGACAAGATCCAATAGTTACACTATGGTTCTTATTTAGATGCTAACGCAACCCTTAACCCTTGATAGATTAGTTACTCATGGATTCAAAGTAAAAAGCGGAAAGTGTAGAACAATGAGTAGACATGGAGGAAATATAGATTGATGAACGGAATACAACTTTATATAGCTCAATGTCTTGACACAAATCTAAAATCAAACTAGAAAAACAAGATAGAAAGCAGGAAAAGGGCGTCAATGTCTTGAGTCACCGGAATGGAAGCATGAGGATCTGCTGTGAAGTGGTCAGGTGGAGGGAAGACTCTTCTCTCTCGAGCTATTCGTCTCCGGTTGTGTTCTGGAGAGAACTCTGCTGTCACTTAGGAATTCTTCCGAGAATGAACAACCCTTTCTCATCTTGCAGGACTGCGCTTTTATAGATGTTGCGGTCGCAATCAATGGCAGATTTGCTTGATTGGTGGCAGAATTGATATCATGCGTCCATCTCGCCTAATTGCGTAATTCTCGGGTCAATTTAGATCCACCACTTTAGCCACAGATTATGCATGTCAATCTTTCACAATCTCTCAAGATTATGATCTGATTTTCTGCGCCTTGCGTCTTTTGTCATTATGCGTTCAAGGAGAAGTTTGGCGGATGTCAACGCGTCATAGGTTGCTAACGCACAATCTTACGTTAGGAGGTAGTCAACTCATTGTTTGCATTCCTCTGTTGAAACATGCGTTTTAGGCTCAAAAAGTGGTAAAATTATTATCTTCATAAAAATACAAGAGTCGAATGCGTAGGAAGATTTATTAGTAGAATTTAGCTTAAACTACTGCATGCTTCTCTATTTAATCTCTATTTTTCTAAGAAAAATGTTATAATAACTTGTATTTCTACAAGTTATCAACTATGCTTGGCACTCCGTCACTTAGCCAAAATCACCTCAAAACCTACCTTCATGTGTCCTCACCTTGTACCATGCATTCATCACCACTTTGCCGTGCGTCCATGACCTTCATTCCATCCTTAGGGATCCCTTGATTGTCCCTTTATGCGTCCCTGAGTTGTATCTCGGAGTTATGCTTCCAACTTTTCCCTTTTACTCCTCCCATACTTAGTCGTTTTCTCAACGATCAATCTAGCATGCATCCTTCTTTTGCTTTCTTCTTTTAGGTTTTCTTTTCAATTCTCCAACACATCCAAGACTCAACCCTAGTTCCTTTTGTAGCTTGTTCATACCTCCGCCCTAGGCCAAGGTTGCATTTCCTTCCTTAACTACCTCTTATGCATTCCCCGAGTTCACAATTTTCCTTTCAATATTTCAACACTTAACCCTTTCCTCTCCACAAAGAGTACCATGCGTTTTCTTAGCTTGACCATGCGTCCAACATGGTCTTTTCCTTACCAAGTGTGTGTCTAACTCACATCTAATTCTAAGCTATGCTTTCAACTCTTTCCAACGCTTAGTGAGATTCCCTTTTTTCTCCTTAGATCATGCTTCCAAGCTTACTATTCTAATAGCATAGTTGAGTTCTCTTAGTCTAGCTGCGTTACTTAGAAGAATTCTTAACTTCTAGAGTTGCTTCGAAGTTCATGGTCTGAAAATCGTAGGTTTCTTCCAAACTCACCAACGGCTTATTCTTAACCCAAAACTCAAGTTGATACAAAACTTTTTCTTCCTTTAAGTTCAACTCATACCAGTTCCTATTTTAGCCAAAATTTGGCTAACTCCACCAGTCCAAATTTTCTGTCTAAAAAATTTTCAATTCCACATGCTTGCGATCCAAATTTCACCTCTCTTGTCTTACTTCTTTCCTTATAAGCCCTTAAGTACTTAGGTCTAAAAAGTAGTGTGTTACATAAGTGGCATAGTGCCTGACTGACGTCCATTCCCTTGATTGAGCATGGCAAGGTAAAGCTCCCTGAATCCTTCATTTTTTCAGGTATATTCGTTTTTAATAACGCACTACACTCTTGCGTTAATGCCACTGTCTCAAACTCCTCAAGCCTCTTTTTCTTGGATAGTATATTCTTAAGAAATTTCACATAGCTTGGCATCTGCTCCAGGCTTCCACCAACGGAATGTTGATGTGAAGTTGTTTGAGAACATCCATGAACTTTTTAAATTGCCCTTCATCATTTTTCTTCTTTAAACATTGGGGAAAGGGTGGACGCATTGTAGGAGCGGTATCTCTGTATACAGACACAGATTTTGCCTGCGTTGTTTTTTCTCTCATTTCTCTATTTTCCTGTTCTTGCATTTCTGTGGAAGATGGTGGTTGGTTGATTTCATGTATATTACTCTGCGTTGGTTGATTTGTTGTTGGAGTGTTTAGAGGTTGCAAGTTTCGTTGTGTCCATTGATCTTGCGTTACTAGGGGAATAGTTTTCCCACTTCTCGATGTCATAGCTTGACATTGTTCTTTTGCGTTCCTTCTTGGAACTTCAGTTGTACTTGGTAGTGCTTCTTGCGGTCGATTTTTGAGCTTACCTGCAATTTTACCCATCTGACCTTCCAAGTTCCTAATTAAAGTGGCTTGGCTTTAGAGCATCACGTCATTTTTATTTATATATTCTCGTAACAAAGATTTGATGGAAGAAAATGATGATGATACGGGTGCTTGTTGATTCCTCTATGACTGATGTTGCTGGCCTTGATTACCTTGGTTGAAACAAGGAGGATTTCCTCTCTACGGCTGCTGCTCAGCCCCCTACATTTGTTGCTGATTTCCACCCCATCAGAAGTTAGGGTGGTTCCTCCAACCCAAATTGTATGTTTTACCGTATGGGTTGTTTTGAACATAGCAGACTGACTAGGGGTTGTAAGAACACATATCATACAAGTGCCCCTCACCACACTGCATGCAACTCACAGATGCTGTTGGATTCGCTGTGTTCGTCATGTTCACTGTAGCAACTGATCCACCTTGATTATTCATGGCTATAGTCTTCAGCAGAGATGTCATGGTTGCCATCTGAGCCGCTAGACTGGTGGCTACATTAGTATCCAGCATTCCGACTTGCGTTTTCCTTCTATTGGTGGAGCGGGATCCATACCCATTATCCACCCACTCATCGGTGTTCCTTGAAATCTTGTTGAGAATATCTTTGGCCTGTGTATAGGTCTTGTCCATTAACCCTCCTACTGTGGAAGCGTCAGCTACTGACTGTGATGGGCTGTTCAATCCTTCGTAGAAGATTTCCATTTGTACACAATCAGGAATGCCATTATGTGAACAATTCCTCACTAGCTGCTTGAATCGGGTCCAAGCTTCGCTCATAGTCTCCGAGTCCTTCTGCTTAAAGGTGACGATGTCTCGCCTCCTCCTTGTGTTTACCGCCGGAGAGAAATATTTTTGCATGAACTTTTCCACCATCTGCTCCCAAGTTGTAAGCTCACCTGGTTCGAACGAGTATGCCCATTGTCTTGCCTCATCTCTGAGAGAGAATGGGAATAATGATAGCCGGATGCCATCCTGCGATACTCCCACTATGAAGAACGTATTACATATCTCCAAGAAGCTCTTCAAGTGTGCATGTGGGTCGTCACCTAGTGCACCCCCAAATTGCCCTGCGGCTTGCAGCATTTGCAGCATCACAGGCTTCATTTCGAACCTACCATTACCTTCGATGGTCGAGCGTAAGATTCCTGGCGAGAAATCGTACAAATTCAGCGACGCATACTCCCGCATACTCCCGCATTTGCTTTTTCCCGAACTCAGAGATGAATAGGGTCCCAAATAACCAGAGCCGCCTTGAGGAGGGTTTTGTGGTTCAGTCATATTCCTTTCTATGCTACGATTTGTCCTTCTTCTTCGATTTTGTCTTGTCCTTCTTCTGAAGGTCCTCTCAATCTCAGGGTTAATATCAAGTGCTGGGCTGCTCCCGTCACTCATATACTGTTTGGAGCTTCTAGCAAAGGAGAAACTCACAATACTCCATTGACTGAAGAATTCCTATAACAAAAATAAACCAAGAAAACGAATCAATACAAAAGTCCCTGGCAACGGCGCCAAAAACGTGTTGCACGTCTAACGTGCTAAATATATGCAATACTAATTGGTCAAGTTTTCCTATTCTTCACCCATGTATAAGCAAAGAATGAGGTTTTCTCGGTGAGTCCGAGGTCGAACACAGGGACTATGTAGATTTTAGAATTTGTTGGATTATTTAAGTTATGTGTTACAAAAAGGTGGTGAGAAGTGATGCGTTTTAAGGAAATACAAAGCAATAAAACTAAGCTAAAGTGGTAGAATGGATATGTATGCGACACAGCAAAGTCAGCTAATGGAATTATGTGAATGGTAAAAGCAGGGCTAGGGGTTGGTCATCATCTAAATGTTGGGTTATATGTCCTAAAAACTCGTAGTTTTTGTAAATAAATGAATTTTAGTACATATGAAGTTATTCAAGTGAATTAATTATTTATTGACTCTAAATCCAATTAAGCTATGAACCCTTAGCTATTATCATGAGTACTTGGACTTCATGTGGAGACATAAACAAGATCAAGTTCGAGTAAGTAGCCTAAATAAGTCTATAGTACATGGATCAGGTTGGGTACCTCTTCTTGGAGACACTATTGAATACGGCCTGCTTCATGATTGTTACAAATGTTGTAAGGTGCCATAAATGAAGTGATCCTGATTTATTCATGTAGAGACATGTGAGTAGGGGTATTCTACATAATAAGATTGTGTAAGACTGACCCTGAAATAATCATTGTTACATATTAACATCGTTTATGATTAACACTGATTAATTTCACTTATCGATGACCTAGATAACTTGATCTGAATCTTGAGCTATCAATGAACTCCTGTTTATTTAAAATTATCTCTTATCTGCATAGGTGAGAGTAAGCTCAATAGCGCTGCTCAACATTCCTCCCATTTCAGGGAGAAGACGGGGTAGATAGCTGAGGACATAGAATTTGCAAGACGAAATTCACTTCTACCCAACTTAGGGATAGTAGAGAGGTTGTTCTCTTAAGTATTGTTCCCAGGACTTGAACAAGGGGCCCCATCCTTTCACTGGCCCGAGAGGGAATGGATTTAGTGATTAGATCCTAAATCAATTGTTCATTAGAGGGACAGTGGTACTTAAGAAGAAAAGATGTAACTCAGAGGTAAATCGATATTTTACCTAGCTGAAGTTATTACCGACCTGTGAAGGATTGACTTATCGATGACGATTATATCAAATGGACACGAATATATCTACAGTGAGGAGAGTGCAGCTACGGGCTTTAGTGAAGTGTCCCGTTAACGAATGATGGTTAACTGGGTTAAAGAGTTTGGCCGGTTAATCTTAGATCCTTGGAGCTCATGATCTGTAGGTCCATTAGGTTCTTCTACTAGCTCGTAAATAGACTAAAATCTTAGATAGTGTGGTGAAGAAGTTTGAACCGTTCAAATCTTGGTTTAAAGAATGAAAGTCAAATATATACGATATATCAACATTTAATTATGAATTAAACGTACAAATAAAGTCAATTATAATTTAAATATTAATCATATGAATAGGGATTCATATCCGTTTTTAGAAAAATCGAGACAAGTGGGAAAAATAATATTATTTTATTATTTAATGTTAAAATAATATTTAATTAATTAAATATGAAATTATTATTTATTTATTTTTCTAGTTTTTTTTTAATTAAAAATCAATTTTAATTAAATTTTTGGAAATTCATTGAAAATTGATTTTTGAAATTTGGATTTTCCCACTAACTAAGCTAGGAGCTTGGTTGTCTTCTTCACAATTAACCAACAAATTAACCATTTTGTGTTGTCAAATTTTGATGCAATTGAATTGCATGTTATTCTTTAATAAATAGAGATGATTTTGACATAAAAATGGTTAAGAATTTTGTGAAATTAAGAGTTAATTTTGCAAAATTCCATCCACTCTTCTTCCCAACCTTCATTTTCCTTCTAAAATTAACCTCAAAGTTTGGATCCCATCATCCAATCTAAGCCTCGAGAATAGTAGAAAAGAATATTGTGGTGGTCTACAACCAAGTGGTGCTGAAATTCATCAAGAATTGAAGGAGAATTTGGAGCTTCAAGGGTATGTGTTCTTGAAACTTTGGTTTTTCTTTTTAATTGCATGTTTAATCCTCTAAATTGAGCATCTTAGAGTGAAAATTGATCAAATTAACTTCCGTTGCATGCTCATTTATCCATCACTAAATTCAGAAACGCGTAGTGAGATCTATTTCATACTAGTAACTTTTCTCTCGATTGTCAGTCGTTATACTAATATGTCTATAACGCATAGGAGAGTGTTAAATACCAAAGTTATTTCTAAGTCTAGACAATACTTCTTAGCCTTGTCAATTGAGTTCCACAATCAGTAACTCTCTCGAGCAATCAGATTATTATTACCTATATCGATTAGCTAGATGAGCATAAGAATTAGATTAAAGTACAATTGACAAGATGGAATAGTCAAAACTATGGTTCTTATTTAGATGATAACACAACTGATAACTTGTAGAAATACAAGTTATTATATGTCTTTCTCTTAGAAAAATAGAGTTTAAATAGAGAATCATGCAGTAGTTAGTATTAAATTCTATTGATAAATCTTCCTATGCGTTCTACTCTTGTAAATTGATGAAGATAATTGTTTTATAACTTTGAATCTAAAACACATGTTTTAACGCACGAACACGAGCAGCCTGTAGATGCGTTGGCATCTTGTGAACGCGTTGACAACCCTTCAACGCAGGTTGATGCGTTAGCTACCCATGGATGCGTTGACATACTTGAACGCATGAACCCAAGTTCTCCGTGGACGCATATCAAGAAGACAGCAAAAAATCAGGTTAGAATCTTGAGAGATTGTCGGAAGATTGACTTGCATGATCTACGGCTAAAGTGGTGGATCTAAATTGAATCGAGAATTATGCAATTAGGTGGGATAGATGCAAAACATCAATTGTGCCTCCAATCACGCCGATTTGCCACTGATTACGAACATAGCTTCTATAAAAGGGCAGACCTACAAGCTGAAAAAGGATTGTTGAGTCTCAGAAGAATTCCTAAGTGACAGCAGAATCCCTTCCAGACGATAACTAGAGACGAATAGTTTGAGAGAGAAAAGTCTTCAATCCGCCTGACCACTTCACAGCAGATCTCACGCTTCCGTTTCGGCAACTCAAGACATTGAAACGCCTTCCTACTTTCTATATTTTTCTAGCTTTGATTTTAGATTTGTTATCAAGACATTGAACTCTCTAAGATTGTATTTCGTACATTAATCTACAATTCTTCCATGTCTATTTATTTCTCACACTTTCCGCTTATTACTTTGAATCCATGAGTAGCTAATCTTTCAATAGTCACGGGTTGCGTTAGCATTTAAATAAGAACCATAGTGTAATTATTTCATCTTGTCAATTGTAATCTAATCTGATGCTTATGTCCATCTAGCTAATCGATATAAGTAGTAACAATTAGACTGCTTGAGAGGGTAAATAATTGTGGAACTCAATTGACAAGGCTAAGAAATGTTACCTAGACATAGGAATAACCTTAGCACTTAATATTCTCCTATGCGTTATAGACATATAACGCATAGCAGCTGACAATCGAGAAAAGAGTTGCAAGTATGAATAGATTTCACAATGCGTTTCTGATCTTAGAAGCTAACCAACCTGAACCCTGTTTTTATCCATTCATTTAATCCACTTAGTTGAACTTGATGTGTCGCTTCCTTTACCATCTACAATATTTTAATCTAGTGTACATGTTATTGCTTTCTTTAGTTAGACGCATCCTTCATTAAATATTTTTTGTTATTACTCCAACTCAATTAATCTAACGTATTTTAGAATCAGCATTGTCCCTGTGTTCGACCTCAGACTCACCGAGTAAACCTATTTCTTTGCTTATACTTGGGTTAAAAATAGGAATACTTGATAGATAATATTTCTTAATATTAAGCACGTTAAACAGCACAACAAGTTTTTGGCGCCGTTGCTGGAGACTTTAGATCTGTTAAGCAACAAGTTTTTGGCGCTATTGTTGGGGACTTTAGATCTGTTAAAAAACAAGTTTTTGGAGCCGTTGTCGGGGACTTTTGCATTGATTCATTTTTTCTTGGATTATTTTTGTTGTAGGAATTCCTCAGTCAAGGGAGTATTGTGAGTTTCTCCTCTACCAAAAGCTCCAAACAGTATTTGAGTGACGGGAGCAATCCAGAACTTGATATTGACGCTGAGATTGAGAGGACCTTCACACAAAGGACAAGGCAAAATCGAAGAAGGACCAATCATAGCTTGGACTTGATTCAAACAGCTAGTGAGGAATTGTCCGCATAAGCAGGAGGATCAATGAATAAGACCTACTCGCAAGCCGTAGATATTCTAGACAGAATTTCGAGGATTACTAATGAGTGGGTGGACGACGAATATAGATTCCGCTCCACATATAGAAGACGAACGCAAGCTGGAATGCTTGAAGTTGATGCTGCCACCAATCTCTCAGCGCAGATGATACCCATGACATCTTTGCTGAAGACTATAGCCTTGAACAATCAAGGTTGATCAGTTGCTGCGCTGAACACGATGAACGCAGTGAATCCAACAGCGCCTATAAGTTGCGTGTAGTGTGGTGCGGGGCACTTGTATGACATGTGTCTCTACAACCCCTAGTCAGTCTACGATGTTCAAAACAACCTCTACGGTGAGACGTACAATCCGGGTTGGAGGAACTACCCAAACTTCGAATGGGGTGGAAATCAGCAACAAACGTAGGAGACTGAGTAACAGCCGCAGAGAGGCAATCCTCCTGGTTTCAACTAAGGGAATTAAGGCCAGTATCATCAGTTTCAGAGGGATCTACAAGTGGACGCATCATCCTCATCGTCTTCCATGGAATCTCTTTTATGAGAATTCATTTTTAAAAATGAAGCAAGGCTCCAGAATCAAGCCACTGCAATCAGGAATTTAGAAGTTCAATTGGTTCAAATTGTAGATGAGCTGAAGAATCGAACACAAGGAGCATTGCTAAGTACAAATGAAGTTCCAAGAGGAAACGGAAAAGAACAATGTCCAGATATGACATTGGTACGTGGGAAAACTAATCCCACAGTTACGCAAGATCGGAGGGCGCAAGGAAACTTGCAGTCTCTAGACGCTCCAACAACGAGTTAACCGATGGAGAGTACTATACATAATGTCAACCAACCATCATCTTCCACCGAATCAGAAGTGGAAAATAGAGAGAGGAGAGAAAAAGCAACACGGGCAGAACCTGCGTCTGTATATGAAGATACCACTCCTGGATGCATCCTGATTGATGTCCAAGAAGGAATATCAATGAACCGCGTGGGTGATCAACAGGTAAAATTTAATGTGATTAACACATTGATAGATCCTGATGACTTTCAATCTTGTCAAATAATCACTGATATCAAGGAGAAGACAAGATTCACGAACGCAACATTGAAAGATGAAGCAATCCTCAAAGACAATGAAGATGGTGAAGAGGAAGAAATCAAATTACTCTCTGATCGTATATTTGAGCAATCAGACCGGAGCAACAGATCCACGGCAAAGATCGAGCCGTTATTAGAAGAGCTTTCAACGCATGAGCTAGAAACCAGACCAACGCATCCCAAGTACGCTCACTTGAGGGAGATCATACTGCAATTCATTGTCTCCTCTGCGTTGAACCCTGAACGCAATAAAGGCTCTAATGACCCATGCAAGCATAACTGAGCTTACGTTGAAAGGTCCCTACATTGCTGAACGCCTAACTTTCCAAGGACGCTTTCTTTTACCTTGCTTTCTTTCTTTTATTTGTACTTCTTTTTAGTATTTACTTTTCTTTCTTTGAATTCAGTTTTAGGAATTGTGTAAATTAAATAAGCATGAAATCATGTGTCGACCTTCGATGCAAATTATTTGATTTCACCGCATACTCTGCCATTCATGCTGCGTCCAACGCATAATTGAACTGAGAACGCTGTGTTCATCAGTCATGTGTTTATCTATAAAATTCACTGCGTTTTAGATAGAGCAATCTAGGGAACGCATACGTCTTTTGAGTCTATGCGTTTTCCCAGAAGCACTCGAGTGCTTATTTGCGTCATCCAGCCGCCTATCACGCACGCTGTGTATGAGGCTCAAGGAAATTTTCCTAGATTAGTGGGATATCGAATAATGAGTATCTTCATTTAATGCTGATTGTGTCATTCACGCCTACATAAACGCAATTCGATTTCATAAGTCATTCTATTTTCCCACTTTTCAAACTCACCAGCGATTCAAATCTCCCAAAAGCTCTAAACGTTGGGTTATGTCTAGTCCTTCCGACTCGCAAAACCAAGACAATCCTGCCGGAGATTTTTCACTTGTATCTTCCTACAGCACTCAATATTCAACTCCATCATCATCTTCATCTCCGAGTGTGTCGCAACCTGCTCAAGAGGTATTTCCTAAACCTCGAGCTTTATTTTCACCTGTTTCTTTCCGACCTTCTTATACTCGACCTATGCGGCCTTCCACCTCGCCGGTCCACCCTCACCACTGAACCATTATCCTCCGGTCATCCGTAACCTCTCGGCATCCCAAGCCAGGGTTAGCACCCAAAGACCAGCCAACATTTCTTCCTTCCGAACCCCTATCTTTCGCCCATTCTTCCGACCAGCCACCGTTACTCCACCCAACCATCCTTCAGTCATCGAGATAACATCTGACTCTGACGATTGTATGGAAGTGCTCAACGTCCAGCCATTAAGCCAAATCTTCCCATCACCTTCCCCAAGACCTACCAAGCGAGTGAAATCTTGCGTTTCTAAACCATCAATGAAGAACTTCACAGAATTCTCAGCTGAGAACTTCACTGAAGGAAACCAGAGGATAAGCGCAGAGAACTCAAAAGTTGAGTGACCTGTTCTTGAAATGCAGGTTCGTGATGAAGCTAGCACACTGTATGGAAGCAGTGAAGTTCGCTGCAAAGACGAGCGAAATGTCTTCGGTGACATCCTCTAGAGGATTGCCCAACAAGAAAGAGACGGAAAGGCGAGGGAGGATGATGGGGAGGTCAACCAGCCTTTGCCTTCATCAAGACACCCCAGCACAAGAGGGACTGATGAAATGGGAGGACGGGTAGAAGAGGATGTGGTTGTGGAAGAAGGGGAAGTGAACTCTGCACGATCCCTGGACGAATGGGTCGCAGACATTCTGAGTGGCCTGCGAGACTCATTTGAAGCATGCATATCAAACGCAAGACAAGAGTCACCCTCGCTGATAAAATACATCCAGAGTCAGCTAGAGGAGACTCGGGAAGGTGAGGAAGAAGAAAGAAGAAATAAGGGGGAGACTGCCGCTTGCAACAAGTAGAACGCAAGCGAGCCTGCTGAAACGCAAGGGTCAGTCCCTACGTTCATCAGTCCTGAGCAAAAGACCATGGACTCTAATGACGGACCAATCAAGCAATATGTGGTGGCCAAAGGGGCCAAAAGAAAGAGCCTGAGGAAGAAGATGTGATACCGTTAATAAGAAAGAAACACAAGGTATCACAGGTGCAGAAAGAAGTTGCCGAGGATGAAAAGTCGAGAAATGCAGAGCGAGGAGATGGTCTTGAGTCACCAATTACTACTATGTCTTTCGATAGATTGGCAGAGAAGATGGCGAAGAAGAGGCTAAGTTAAGAAAAGAGCTCAAAACCCTCAGAAAAGGAGCGGAGAAAATTGCTAAGGACGCATTGTCCAGCAAAAAGGTGCGCAGGGTAGTGCGACTTGAGGAAGAAACAGAAACGCATAGACTTCCTGATCCTCAAGTAGACGAAGCCGTAATAGCATTAGTGGAGGAAATGAGGGAAGAGGAAAGAATAGAAAAGCCAGTTGAGGAGCTTGAGAGAGAGCTACAAATAGAAGAAGATGAGGAGTTGGCTGCACGAATAAATCTCCAAGTAGAGAGGGAGGACAAGAAGAAGAAAAAGAAAAGAAGTAGGCATCACTTGCCTACAAGAAAAGAACGCATCGGGGAGGATGCAAGAGAGGAGCAAGATGTTAGCACCTTGAGAAAAAAGAAGAAGAAAGAAAAAGAGAAGAAGTCAGTCACCAAACTCCCAGGCATTCACCAAGAGAAATGCAAAGAGAAGGAAAAGGTGACTGAGGCACCAGCTGAAGTGGCCAAGAGCAAATAGAAAACAGTGGATAAAATCCCTACTAAGGCCAAAGGAAAAGAGAAGGTGGCGGATGCGTCACCAAAGAAGAAGGATGGAAAAGGGAGACGCAAGATGTTCCCTAACATATTGATGGAGGTTGTGTTTTTCCCAGAGGAAACCCCACTGCCACCATACATCACAAACATCATTGATCACCACGGCTGGCGGAACTTCTGTGCCGCCCATCTTGGATTCAACCTGCATTAGTCCGGAGTTTCTACAACAGACGCATTAATTAAGAGGAAAATGTGGTGGAAGTTGAGGGAAGTGAAGTCCCATTCAACGCAAGGGAAATCAATGCCATATTTCAGTTGAGGGACGACCCAGATGCAAAGGGCAACAGGCTCATTGAATTGACAACGCCTGAATACATGCAAGAAACTCTGCGGGTCATGGCCAAGCCTGTAAGACCCTAACTTAGAATTCTTAAGATGGCTAGTAAGAGAAGAAGTAAGGAAAGAAGTAAGACTAGTTGAATGCCTAATATTAGGAAAACAATGGATATTTCATTAAGAGTGAGAATGAAGGATTGAAAGCATAGTTTAGAGATTAGTTAAAATTTAGATGTATTCTTGAGCATAGTTCGGTTAAGACATAGATGGTAAGCGCTAAAGTGTGGTACCCTAATTTGGAGGGAATTTGATACTGAATTTTAAAAAGGGAAACCAGAATTAGGGAAAAGAGGAAACGCATGGCTCACACTTAGTCTTGGAAATTAACAAGTTATGGGATTGGTTTTTGAGGGTGAGCTAGAAAGAAAAGAGAAGTCAAAGAACCTTAGGGCGTGAACAGCATGCGTTGAAGGTTTATTATGAGTTAGTAAAGATTTTGGTGTTGATAAAGAAGTTTATGCTCAAAAACAAGGACATTTAGCGTTTAAGGTAACCAAGGGTCGTTAACGCTATGCATTGAGGAGCTCAATTCCACGGTAAATGGAAATATAACTTTGATTTCGGGTAAACGCATAGGTTGAAATTCAAGGGTTTAAAGGGTAGAAAGTTGGATGCATGGTACGATGCGGTAAGGTACAAATGCATAGTAGTATGTGTTTGAGACATTGACGCCTAGTAATGTACGGTGAAGAAACAAATTCAAAGGTATTATGGCCAGGAGTAAAGAAAGTAAATAATGAAGCTAAAACCCTAAAGGAAATTCAGTGGACGCATAGGGGCAATATGATTGAATGAATAGTTGCGTATTAGAATATGTTGGGCATATGAAATAAGCTTATAAAGGCTAGGTGGCTTCATATAAACCTGACAGCTTATAAGCGGGAGGTGTTAAAAGGCATGTTAAGTATTGCATGCAAAATGACGCTTGGATAAGTACATGATTGGTTAAATTGCAATGTGACATGTGGAAACAAGTGGCAGAAAGGGAGGAGAAGTAGTATGATCAGCCCTCTACTCCAAAGCTATAAATAGGACCTTGAGAGAAAATGAGTGACTGATGATGCTGAAGTAAGAATTCTTGAGAGAAAGGAGGAATCCTTGTATCCATAATAAAAGTCTACGGCGAAGGAAGAAGATATTCTTGACAACTTAGCTATATCTTGTGTTAAAGAATTGTCTTGCGTCAAAAAGGGTCAGCCTTCCGTTTAAGTTTCAAGGTGAACGATGCATCCAAGTGGGACCTTGTGCGGTCGACGCATCCAAAAAGGAGAAGTAAGGAAGAGTTGGGATGCACCTCGCGTTAGCTATCAACCTTGCGTCTAAGGGCAGGGTTGTAACCAACCGAGTTGCCAGAGGAATATAAGGCCTTGCGTCCAGGATTAAAACGCTGCATCCAAGAAGCTCGAGAAAGGGAAAATAGCGGGATAGAGGAGAAACTATCCTTAAAGTGTTCTGTGTGTGACACCTTTCTTTCTTTGAAAATGTTTATTTTGAAATGTTATTCTAATTTCATTATGAACTATGATTTGATGAAAAATGATTATTTGAAAAGCATGGTGCTTGAATATATTTAGTTCACAAGGCATGTCTTATTGTTTTCTATAAGTTGTTGAAAAGCATGTTGTGAAATGTAGTTTACTGAGGAATATCTTATTTCTTCGTGAAAGATTTCATATGAACTAGTTATGTGAAATGTTGGTTTCTAAAATGTTTTAGAGGAGGCTCAATGCTGAGGGACATGAGAAGGCATGTGAGTTTCCCCGGGACCCAATACTGAGGGACATGAGAAGGTACATGGGCAACCCGCCATATTCCTATGTGCACATAGAGGTTGATATTGCTGGTGCATCGAGTTTTGCTCTGCATCGAGCCAGGAATGATTTCGACGTTGGGTGTGTTGGGTTTTGCTCCACCCTAACTAAGGATGTTTTCGACGTTGAGAGCGTTGAGTCTTGCTCCGCCTCAACTAAGGGAAATTGTTGAGAACAAACTAATTTTATGTACAACTACTTTGGAATCTATTTATGTGATTTGATTAAAAGTTGAAAGTATGATTTTATAGAAATGATGATTTGAATTAAGTATTTTGTGATATAATGATGATAACATGCCTGCTTTTGAACTAAAGATAGTTTCACAAAATCTGTCACTCACTAGGCGTTTAGCTCATCTTTTTATATGTTTTACATTTTCCAGGTAACATGACAGTTCCCGATGCCGATCGAAGTCGACAAAAGTTAATGGTATCGCCGTCCTAGGAAGGGTGATTAAACAGGCATATGGGAAGTTGCCCAGCAAAAGTCGATAATAGGGTCGATGACTGCTGTCCTCAAGCTTCGTCTCGAGCTACGAGAGGGTAGTTAGGGAAGGAGTGTGACAAAGCCAAGGTCAAAATGGGACGTATCACCCACAGGCATCCGAACCTTGTCTGCCAGCAGCCTCCTACTTGAGGCCAACCTGTGGGTATACTTTGTTAAGAAGCGGCTCATCCCTACAACGCATGACAAAATAGTATCAAGGGATCGATTGATGGCAGCATATTGCATTATGCGAGGCATCCGTCTGGACGTCGGACACATAATAGCAACTCAGATCAGAGGCATCTTCAGTAAGCCAATGGGGCAGCTATTTTTCCCTTGGCTCATTTCGAGCTTATGTGCTAATGCCGCCATTGGAAGTGATAAGGAAGTGTTAGACGCAGATCAGATGATGAAGGTGAATAGTGTTATCGCCAACAAAACTCTGCGTCAGCTGATCAGAGGATCACAACATCAACCACAGCACACCAAGGCCACCAAACGATCCCATCAGCCAACCCAACCAGTTGAATTACTTCCAAAGCCGCCAAAGAAGAAAGAAAAGAGGAAGTCATCTAAACTGAAAGGCAAGATTGTGGCAAGGCCTGATGCCACCATTAGAACATCCCTTTCTTAAAGTCCTTCACCCCCACTCCCACTGACCGCCAGAGAGCCAACGCCTCCTCCACCTCCTCTAGAAACGCAACCTCAACCATCCACTTTCCCATCAATCCAAACTTCTTCTTCCTTTTTCAAAAGAGTTGATGACGCACACCATGGAGATTTTGGCGCAACTACTATGCATCCATCATCCCCTGCGTCTGATGAAACTCCATCAATCTCTCGCTCACAACAAACTCGTCCTCACCAACAACCGCAGCCTCAACCTCAAGAAGCCCAACTCAACCTCGACTGGGAGTGTTGTGGTGCAGATCTGAAGTGTAAAACTTGTTGCTGCGTTTATCTATTATTATTAAGCTTCCTATGCGTTTAACATACTATGTATTGAAGATGCTTAATTTTATGCGTTTATGATTTGTCAAGTTTTCCTATTTTTAACCCAAGTATAAGCAAAGAAATAGGTATACTCGGTGAGTCCGAGGTCGAACACAGGGACTATGCTGATTCTATAATTTGTTGGACTATTAGAGTTGGAGTGGTAACCAAAAATAGTTGATAAGGATGCGTCTAACTAAGGAAAGCGATAACATGTACACTAGATTATAATATGGTAAATGGCAAGGTATGCGACACAACAAAGTCAGCTAAAAGGATTAAATGAATGGATAAAAATAGGGTTCGGGTTGGTTAACATCTAAAATCAGAAACGCATGTTGATATTCTATTCATACTTGCGACTCTTCTCCCAGTTGTCAGCCGCTATGCATTATATGTATATATCGAATAGGAGAGTGTTAAGTACCAAGGTTATTCCTATAAACAGATAACACTTCTTGGCCTTGTCAATTGAGTTCCACAATCACTTACCCTCTCGAGCAGTCTGATTATTACTACTTATATCGATTAGCTAGATGGACATAAGCATCGGATTAAGATTACAATTGACAAGATGCAATAGTTACACTATGGTTCTTATTTAGATGCTAACGCGACCCGTGACCTTGAAAGATTAGCTACTCATGGATTCAAAGTAATAAGCAGAAAGTGTAGATAAATGGATAAACATGCAAGAATTTTTTATTAATGAACGGAATACAATTTTAGACAGCTCAATGTCTTGACACGAATCTAAAATCAAAGCTAGTAAAAGAGATAGAAAGCAAAAAAGGTGTCAATGTCTTGAGTCGCCGGAATGGAAGCGTGAGGTTCTGCTGTGAAGTGGTCAGGTGGAGGGAAGACTCTTCTCTCTCGAGCTATTCGTCTTCGGTTGTCTTCTGTACAGAACTTTGCTGTCACTTAGGAATTCTTCCGAGAATCAACAACCCTTTTTCAATTTGCAGGTCTGCCCTTTTATAGAGGTTGCGTTTGTAATCAGTGGCAAATCTGCGTGATTGGAGGAAATTGATGTCGTGCGTCTTTCTCGCCTAATTACATAATTCTCAGTTCAATTTAGATTCACCACTTTAGCCACAGATAATGCATGTCAATCTTCCGACAATCTCTCAAGATTCTGATCTGATTTTCTGCTACCTTGCATTTCTGGTCATTATGCGTCCATGAAGAATTTAGGTTCATATGTGCACTCATGTCTACGCATCCATATGTTCTAACTCATCATCCTACGTTGAGCGGATGTCAACACGTCACAGGTTGCCAACGCATAGTCCTGCGTTAAGAATCTACAGGTCGCTCACATTTCTCAGTTAAAACATGCGTTTTAGGCTCAAAAAGCTATAAAATAATTATGTTCATCAATTTACAAGAGTGGAACGCATAGGAAGGTTTATCAATAGAATTTAACATCAACTGCCACATGATTCTCTATTTAATCTCTATTTTTTTCTAAGAAAAAGGTTGTAATAACTTGTATTTCTAAAAGTTATCACACCCCCAAACTTAGATAAATGTTTGTCCTCAAGTATAACTTCTATCTAAGTCTTCAATCAACTCTAAAATTTTGTCAACCCATTGACTAGTCTCTCAGATTGCTATACTCAGTCAGCTACCCGTTAGTTATATTACTTCTCTACCTCTATATTCTTTTCTTTAGAACGGGTCTAATTTGTATGCGGCAAGCTTTCTTTTCAAAATTCTATATTCATTATTCACAAAATTTTTGTTTCTTCTTTTAACATTGAGTCTGAAAAGATGAAGATATAAAGTTCATTTTCCTTTCATTTGTTTTATTGTTTATAAGTAACCATGCATCGAGTAGGGTTACCCACCTTCGTTCTGACATACCAACTATGGGGTGCATGGAGGCAGCCAACTACGAGCAAGTGCCCTTCTCGACTAAACTCTTAACTAAGTTCGGTTTCCTCACTAGACATTGGAGTTTGTTATTTATCTACGCGTCGCTATGAAGGCGGCCAACTACGAACAGGTGTCGTTTTCAGCTAAACTCTTAACAAGATGAATATATTAGTCTTGTCAGTAGAGTTTTGCATTTAAATTTTTTTTTTTTTGAATAAGTTCCTCATATTTTTATCTTTGACAGTTCAAACCTCTTCCATCCCCAAACTTGAGAGTAGCAAGGTCCTCATTGCTTAAATTGTAAACAAAGATTATGTTGAAAATTTTTTTAAGAGAGGTTTGAATTGGCAGCTTGTACACATTCGGAGTAGGTTTGCGTTTCTAAGGAATAGTATGTAGACGCTTTGAAAGTAATCTAGCTTAAGAGTGTACAAAAAGTGTAAGCATGATTATCATCATAGTGACTAACTTTTCAACGCAAGGATAAAATTTGGGAATAATTAAATGTACTCAAAATGAATTTACAACACAGGGAAAACGCAAAGAGGTAATTAGAATTTCAATTCGATGAAGAAATTTTCATTTTATTAATTCTTTTCCCACAAACGCATACAGTTAGAGATGAAGATAAATGCAAGGAAAGCTATAAAGAAGATACAACTCGAACTACACCCTTAAATTTTAACTATCCGACTTGTCTTCATCAGGTTTGCGTTTCTGCTCAGGTGTAGGGCGTTGCGGCATTGGAAAGACAAACGGATGTTGTAGCGTTCAGGAATGTTAGGGTGCGGGACTTCCGGTGGAATCGAAAACAGTTGCTGAATATAATTCAATGTGAAGTGAAACTGCTCCGTCTACCGGCGTGCTAACATATTCATTGAATGCATCATTGGACGCAAGATTGATTGTTGTAGGTATGTTTGCAGTGTCTCCCAGTCGAGGTCGAGTTGGGCTTCTTGAGGTTGAGGCTGCGGTTGTGGTTGATGACGGTTTGGCTAGGGGCGAGAAGTTGATGGAGTTTCATCAAACACAGGGGATGATGGATGCATAGTAGTCGAGCCAAAATCCCCGTAATGTGAGTCATCAACTCTTATTGAGGAGATTTGGGAGATAGGTTTTGCGGAAGGTTGAGGTTAAGAAGGTTTTGGCAATGCGTTTTAGGAGTTGGAGGTGGAGTTGGTTCTCTTCTAGTTGTTGAAAGTGGGGGTGAAGAGCTTGAGGTCGAGGAAGCTTGAGGTGGTGGTTTGAGTTTCGGCTTGGATGGCTTCCCCTTCTTCTTCGTTTGGGCTTCGAAGGCGACACTTTAGGTGACGCAGTGGGTTGATGAAGTCTTTTGGTGGCCTTAGTAGGCTCATCCTCTCGCAGAGTCTTATGGGCGATTACCCCACTGACTACGATCATCTTCTCTGCGTCTAACACTTCTGTCTGCCCTCCAATAGCAGCATTGGTGCATAGGTTCATGATAAGTGAGGGGAAAAAGAGCTGGACTCTTTGTTTGTTGAAGACCCCTCTTATCTGTGCCGAAATTATGCGTCCGACATCAAGGGGGATGCAACACATGATACAATAAGCTACCATCACCCGATCCCTTGACACTGTTTTGTTATGCATTGTGGGGATTAGCCGCTTCTTCACCAAGTATATCCACAGGTTGGCCTCTGGCCGTAGGCTATTAGCAGGCAAGGTTTTAATGCCTGTGGGTGATACGTCCCACTTTGCCCCTGGCTTCGCCAATACTCAAACTGCTTCTTTCATTAACTCCGGTGGAGTTGATTCTATTATTTTGTTTCCTTCCGCATCTGCGTTGTCCCTCAACTTATAGATTGCGTTTATTTCTCTTGCGTTGAATGGGACTTCATTTTCTTCAACCACTACCACGTCCTCCTCTTCATCAATGTGTCCATTATAAAAGCTGCAGACTAAGTCAAGTTGGATCCAAGGAGTGATGGAACAGAAATTTCTCCAACCGTGGTGGTCGATGATTTCAGTGATATATGGCGGCAACGGGGCTTCTTCAGGGAAAAATCTCACCTCCATCAATAAATCAGGGAACGCCCTGCGTCTCCCTTTTCCATCCTTCTTCTTTGGTGATGCATCCACCACTTTCTCTTTCCCTTTGGCCTTTGTAGGTATTTTATCCACTGTCTTTTTCTTGCTCTTGGCCGCTTCAGTTGGAACGTCAGTCACTTTCTCCTTCCCTTTGCGTTTCTCTTGGTGAATGCCTGGGAGTTTGGTGACTGACTCCTCTTTTTCTTTCTTTTTCTTCTTTCTCAAGGTGCTGACACCTTGCTCCTCTAACGCATCCTCCCCGATGCATTCCTTCTGTGTAGGCGAGTGGTGCCTACTTTTCTTCTTTTTTTTTTTCTTGCCCTCCTGATAAGCACTTGAAAAGTGCTTTCTATTCTCTCAAATTAAGGGAGTTTATATTAGATTTCACTTGTTTGCTAGTGGTTTTTAGGTTAAAATGAGAAAAATTAGACGAAAAGACTAAAAGATCAAAACCGAGCAAGAATACCGCGAAAAAGAGCTGAAAAACCCAAAATGGCAGAAATTGGGGCAGCGCTGCGACGCTAAAACCCGAGAGCTAGCTTTTCTGATCGTAGCCCTAGCGCCGCAGCGCTCTCCAACAGCGTCACAGCGCTGTCCCAGATTTTTCAATAGCGCCGCAGCACTATAGACCAGCGCCGGGGCGCCAGTTTTCCTTAAATGAAAATTTGTTATTTTTGGTAAATTTTTGGACGGCCAAACTCTATAAATTTGGGGGTTTCCAGCAGCCCTAATTATCAAAATCAAATCAAGGAAGTGCAGACCTAAAGAGGCACAAAAAGGAGAGAATTGAGTGAGAGTTCAAAGAGTGAGTTAGTTGCAAGGAAGAAGAAAAGAGTTCGAGATAGTCGTGGTACCCTTCGAATTCCGACGTGAGAGCCAAGGAGATCGTGACGGTGCTACCTCAATCAAGAGCCTCTTTTCAGTAGAGTTTCCCTTTCTTTACACTCTTTCTTTGTTTATTTTGCTCAAACATGTTGCTTCAAGCTATGAGTGGCTAAACTCTTTAGTTTTAGGGTTTTGATGATTTGTTTATGAAATTATGTTGATCTTGTAGACTTTCATGGTTTTGATGGAATGATTATGCTTTTCATTGTTATTGTATTTAATTCTTGTGGATTGGCCATCTTCACATGTTAGGTTAGATGTATGATTGAGAGATTGTATGTTTAACTTGATCCATAACAATGAATTGTTGTTAATCTATCATGAGAGTAGTTAGGTTGACAATAAAAGTTGTTAAAGACTATTTTTAATGCCATGTAATTTTGTATTGATTTTAAGAGATTAATAATCAATCGAGTTGCATGAGAAAGGGTTGTTTTTTAGAGAAAATAACTTGGAATTAAGTTTCTAGACTTAGGCATATGAATGACAATAAAATCCATGAAATCTATAATATTGCATGATGAAATAAACAAGGATTCATTACCCTAGAACTCTCTTTGACTCTTGTGTTTCTCACTTTAATACTTTCTTTATTTGATTTATATTTTCCATAACTCATAATTTTCAAATTCAATCCTCAAATAAAATCGATTCAACTCTAGAATAGCTAAGTAACTTAAACCTTCACAATTGGATCTCCAGTGGAACGATATTCGGACTTAACCGTCTTATATTATAACTTGACCCGTACACTTGCGGTTAACACTCAAAGTGCGCATCAAGTTTTTGGCGCCGTTGCCGAGGATCCAAAGAATGGTTTTTGTTATTTAATATTCATTAGAAGTGATAGATCTTAATTTGAGGTGTATATTATTTGGTTGATTATTTATTTATGTATTGATATTTTATTTTAATGTATTTCATATATATATATTCCTTCTTTATTTTATTTTATTTTGATTAATTTGTCGGTTTATGCCTCGTGATAATACTAACCTCCTCCCTCTTGATCCCGAGATTGATAAGACTTATAGAAGGAATCTAAGGGCTTTACTCAATCAAACTGACGTGATGGCGGAGGAGATACCCAAGGCAATTAGGGACTACTTTCAACCCATGTTACCGGCAGATCAACCCGGAATAATGAATGTGCCCATCAATGTCAACAACTTTGAGTTGAAACCGGGATTGATCCACATGACTAGAGAGCTAGCCTTTAGAGGAAGAACCAATGAAGATCCTCAGAAGCACTTACGATCTTTCTTAGAGATATGCAGGACGGTAAAGATGAATGGTGTTTCTAACGATGCAATTAAACTAAGACTTTTTCCTTTCTCTTTACAGGACCGTGCTAAGGATTGGTTGGAAACCATACCTCCGGATAAATCTCAAAAACTAAGGACGGAGATTGGAACATTCCACCAACTTGAGAATGAACAATTATATGAGGCTTGGGAGAGGTATAAGGATCTCTTGAGAAGGTGCCCTCAACATGGTTACCTGGATTGGTTGCAAATTCAACTCTTCTACAATGGATTAGCAAGCTCAACCAAATCCATACTAGATGCAACCACCAGAGGCTCAAGTTTTTCAAAGAATGCTCAAGAGGCCTATACTATACTAGAAGACTTGGCCACTACATCGTACAATTGGCCATGTGAAGGGTCTTCTCCAATCATCCCAAAAGCCACCGGACGATATGAGATGGACGAGGTAAGCTCTCTAAAAGCTCAATTGGCTTCTCTTACTAATGCTTTATCTAAATTTTCTCAAGGAAGCCAAGTCCAAGCAAGTCCATCATCCATAGCTTCCCTTGCGGCCATCGCAAATCAACAAGAGCAAAGTAAGTTTGAAGTAGCCAATTATGTGGATAGAGGACAATACCGAGGTCAACAACAACTTCCAACTCACTATCATCCCAACTTGAAGAATCATGAGAATTTTAATATGCTAATAACAAGAATGTATTGCAAGCACCTCAAGGATTCAATGGAGCGGGGAATGCAAAGACATCATCACTAGAGGACATAATGCTTGACTTTGTCAAAGAGTCAAGATCAAGGACAACCACATTGGAGAATTCGGTCCAAGCAATTGCAAGCACCGTTCAAACCCAAGGTAAGGCACTTCAAAACTTGGAGGTTCAACTTAGTCAAATGGCAACTTCCCTCCAAACAATGCAAAAGGGTAAGTTCCCTAGTTGTCCCGAGATAAATCCAAGGGAGGAGTGCAAGGCCGTGACTTTGAGGAGTGGGAAAAAGCTATCCACTCCCTTGATCAATGATGAAGATGATAAGCTTCCACAAGAAGAAGATGGAGCCATCATAGAGGATATTCAACAAAAAGAGAGTGCATCTAAGGAAAAGGAGAAATCAAAGTCCAACATAGGGAGTACTTCTAACTCTACTTCTTTTATCCCTAATACTTTACCTTTTCCTCAAAGATTTCAAAAGAAAAAGATTGATGCTCAATTTTCAAAATTCTTAGACATATTCAAAAAGTTAGAAATTAACCTTCCTTTTGCAGAGGCATTAGAACAAATGCCCAAGTATGCCAAATTCATGAAGGATGTATTGTCTAAGAAGAAAAGGTATGGAGATTATGAAATGGTTGCACTAACCGAAGAATGTAGTGCGGCACTACAAAAGAAATTGCCTCCAAAACTAAAGGATCCAAGGAGCTTCTCTATCCCTTGTCATTTAGGCAACAATAAAGTTACTAAAGCACTTTGTGATCTTGGAGCTTCCATTAATTTAATGCCCTTATCCATGTTTAGGAAGCTCAATGGAGGAGAGGTGCAACCAACTACCATATCTTTGCTTTTGGCCGATCGATCATTTGTTCATCCCTACGGCATTGTGGAGGACGTCTTGGTCAAGGTAGACAAGTTTATCTTCTCGGCGGACTTTGTAATATTAGACATGGAGGAAGATGCCAAAGTCCCCATAATCCTTGGGAGACCATTCTTGGCCACCGGAAGGGCCCTTATCGATGTGCAAGATGGAAAGCTCACATTTCGCCTTAACGATGAGGAGGTAACATTCGACATTTACAAAACCCTTAAGCATCCGGATGTAGAAAGGTATGAGCATCATGAGCCAAGCACAAAGGTAACATCGCCTCTCTCTTCAAATAAAAACTCTATGCATGATAAGCCTCCTTTGAATGGTAAGACTAATAGCATGCTTGATGTTCAATTAGAAAATCTGGTAAAGCATGTTTCTAGTTGTGATAATTCTCCTAGTTCTTCATGCATGTCTCCCAAACCTATAATGAATTATGAACAAATTATGGAGAAGCATGTTAAAAATGACGTGGTGAGTCCGTTAAAATCTAAGAATAATGACTCCTTATAAGTCTTGACTACATTAGTAAAAATGATGTCCAATTTGATAATGAATTATTGACTAACTCACTAAATGCTAATGAATATGTTTGTAAGTGTCAATGTGGGTGAATACTAAAAGTTGTAGGTGATCCAAAGCATGAAAGGAAGAAACCACCTTGGGATCCACCGTGATCGCGAGCCCCGTCTAGCTAGATGACGTTAAACCAAGCGCTCATTGGGAGGCAACCCAATTTTATTGCTTTCTTTACTTTTCTTTCTATTTTATTTTCAATAAATCTTGGAGTCACTCATATGCTTTATCTCTCAGGAACTTGATTTATCACACAAAGTATTCCTTACACCAAGCCTGTTTGGTGGCTTCCCGCTTGCCCCCAGGCTTGCTCTTTCCTTGTTAGATGCTTTTATGCATTGGGGACAATGCATGATTCTAAGTTTTGGGTGGGAGGTGTCTTTCGTACTTTTGTGTGTTATCTTATCCTGCTATGCATGTTAGTGAAGGTTTTAATGATCATATGCATGTGAATTTTTGAAAAAAAAAAATTGAAAATTTTGGAGCTTTCAAAGTTAATGGGAATGTTGGTTAGGGTTGTGTGCCTTGATGTTGATTGCCCATGATGAGATTCGATTTGCATGATAGATGACTTATTATGGAAATAGAATAGCACTATCTTGAGTTAAATTCA
This sequence comes from Citrullus colocynthis, assembly GCA_031780015.1. Taxonomy (NCBI): domain Eukaryota; kingdom Viridiplantae; phylum Streptophyta; class Magnoliopsida; order Cucurbitales; family Cucurbitaceae; genus Citrullus; species Citrullus colocynthis. Next base: position 148,885 of record QLSR01000189.1, read on the forward strand.
TTTAAGTCCCTCTTAAAATTTCCTATATTCTTGAGCACGTAGCCACTTTAAATTAAAATCTTTAATTGAAAAAAGGATTAAGCTGGGTATATTTGGTTGTCACTCCGAAAGGCCCCACCAGTTAGAGAGTAGAAATGCATGATAGCTTGTAATCTTGGACTAAGGAAAAAGAAAAGAGTATACATGCCTTGAGAAAAGAAAAAAGTGTACACAAAATGTATGAGCTTTATTTGTCTATTTTTTTGAATGTTAAACTTGTAATGAGTATGCATGGATAGGGGTAAAAAGAGCTGCCTTTGCTGTGATCAGTAAGGACGCTTGGGAATTGACTAGGTACGAGTCCCTACAGTGAATGTGTGAAAGCTAGTGCCTCTAGGTAAAAGAATGCAAGTTTAGGGCCCATGAAAAAAAAATGATTGAAAGGCACCTTAGTGGACATATTACTCACTTGAAATGTATGAAAACTTGAAGACTGGTGCATGAGCTAGAGTAGGGGGAAAACTAAAGAAACTCTCTTAAGTCCTAATTTGAGTTCTAGTATTTTAAATTGAAGGAGGCGTGCACACACACACATGGGAGATGACAAGATTTGGCCTTGAATGATTATAACAATATAGATATGCTTGCATGTTTCTACTTAAGCTCTAAATGCCATTCTGTGAGACATGAGTCAATTGCACACTTCTTCATCTAAACTCCCTATTATTTGATTTTATTCTTTGCTCGGGACTAGCAAATCTCTAAGTTTGGGGTGTTGATAAGCACTTGAAAAGTGCTTTCTATTTTCTCAAATTAAGGGAGTTTATATTAGGTTTCACTTGTTTGCTAGTGGTTTCCAGGTTAAAATGAGGAAAATTAGACGAAAAGACTAAAAGATCAAAACCGAGCAAGAATATCGCGAAAAAGAGCTGAAAAACCCAAAATGCAAGAAATTGGGGCAGCGCCGCGGTGCTAAAACCCGAGAGCTAGCTTTTCTGATCGCAGCCCTAGCACCGCGGCGCTCTCCAACAGCATCGCGGCGCTGTCCCAGATTTTTCAATAGCGCCGTGGTGCTATAAACCAGCGTCGCGGCGCCAGTTTTCCTTAAATGAAAAATTGTCATTTTTGGTAAATTTTTGGACGGCCAAACTCTATAAATTTGGGGGTTTCCAGCAGCCCTAATTATCAAAATCAAATCAAGGAAGTGCAGACCTAAAGAGGCACAAAAAGGAGAGAATTGAGTGAGAGTTCAAAGAGTGAGTTAGTTGCAAGGAAGAGGAAAAGAGTTCGAGATAGTCGTGGTACCCTTCAAATTCCGACGTGAGAGCCAAGGAGACCGTGACGGTGCTACTTTCAATCAAGAGCCTCTTTTCAATAGAGTTTCCCTTTCTTTACACTCTTTCTTTGTTTATTTTGCTCAAACATGTTGCTTCAAGCTATGAGTGGCTAAACTCTTTAGTTTTAGGGTTTTGATGATTTGTTTATGAAATTATGTTGATCTTGTAGACTTTCATGGTTTTGTTGGAATGATTATGCTTTTCATTGTTATTGTGTTTAATTCTTGTGGATTGGCTATCTTCACATGTTAGGTTAGATGTATGATTGAGAGATTGTATGTTTAACTTGATCCATAACAATGAATTGTTGTTAATCTATCATGAGAGTAGTTAGGTTGACAATAAAAGTTGTTAACGATTATTTTTAATGCCATGTAATTTTGTATTGGTTTTAAGAGATTAATAATCAATCGAGTTGCATGAGAAAGGGTTGTTTTTGAGAGAAAATAACTTGGAATTAAGTTTCTAGACTTAGGCATATGAATGACAATAAAATTCATGAAATCTATAATATTGCATGATGAAATAAACAAGGATTCATTACCCTAGAACTCTCTTTGACTCTTGTATTTCTCACTTTAATACTTTCCTTATTTGATTTATATTTTCCATAACTCATAATTTTCAAATTCAATCCTCAAATAAAATTGATTCAACCCTAGAATAGCTAAGTAACTTAAACCTTCACAATTGGATCTCCAGTGGAATGATATTCGGACTTAACCGTCTTATATTATAACTTGACCCGTATACTTGCGGTTAACACTCAAAGTGCGCATCACCTCCCTCTCTTCTTGGGCATTTATGCGTGCAACCAACTCCTCATCTTCTTCTATTTGCAGCTCTCTCTCAAGCTCCTCAGCTGCCTTTTCTATTCTTTCTTCTTCCCTAATTTCCTCCTGCAATGCCATAGCGGCTTCATCAATTTGAGGATCAAGAAGGCCTTGCATTTCCCATTCTTCCTCAGGTCGCACTACCCTGTGCACCTTTTTGCTGGACAATGCGTCCTTAGCAATTTTCTCCACTCCTTTTCTAAGGCTTTTGAGCTCTTTCCTTAATTTAGTCCTCTTCTATTTCATCTTTTCTGCCAGCCGATCAAAAGATGTTGCCTCAATCGGGGACTCAGGACCGTCTCCTTGCTCTGCATTTTTCGGCTCTTCATCCTTGGCAATTTCTTGTGATACCCTTCTTTTCTTCCTTATCAGGGGTACAACTTCTTCTTCTTCTTCTTTTCTTCTCTTTGCCTCTGTGGCCATCACAACCTTTTCGGTAGGTCCTTCCTTGGAGTCCAGGGTCATCTCCTCAGGACAGATAGAAGTAGGGACTAACCCATGCGTTTTGAATGGCTCGCCTACTACCTCCTTGCTGTAGGCGACGTCTCCTTCCTTATTTCCCCCAGTCTCTTCACCCTCCCGAGTCTCTTTTGGCTGACTCTGGTCCTCTTTTATCGGTGAGGGTGATTCCCTTTTTGCGTCTGAAATGCATGCTTCAAACGAGTCTCGCAGGCCACTCAGAATGTGTGCGATCCATTCGTCCGGGGAACGCGCAGAGTTCACTTCCCCTTCTCCCACAACCACATCCTCTTCTACTCCTCCTCCCACTTCATCAGTCCCTCTTGGGCTGGGGTGTCTTGATGAAGGCAAAGGCTGGTTGACCTCCCCGTCATCCTCCCTCGCCGAAAACATTTCCTCATCTTTGCGGCAGATTTCACTACTTCCATACAGTGTGCTAGCTTCATCACGAACCGGTCCAGGACCCGGTTGCTCGGCTTTGGAGTTTTTCGTGCTTAGACGTTGGTTTCTGGCATTGAAGTTTGCGGCGGAAAACTCCTTCACATTCTTCATTCTGTGCTTTGGAATGCAGGACTTGACTCAGCTTTTGGGTTTTGGAATAGGTGCCGGGTCGATTCGGCTCAAGGGTTGAATGTTTAGGACTTCCACGTAGTCATCTGAGTCAAGATCGACTACTGGTGGACGGACTGGAGGTCTGACAAATGGTCGAAAAAATGGGGTTACAAGCGGTCTTTGGGCACTAGCCATGATTCATGACGCCGAGAAAGTTAGGATAAATGGAGGGCTAGGGTTTAGAGGTTTAGGGCGGACCGGAAAAGCGAAAGGCCTCACAGGCCGGGTAAGTCGGAATAGTGGTGAAGAGAAAAATGGAGCTTGAGAGTTGGGAAATACCTCAGGGACTGGTCACGGTTCGGATGAGGAAAAAGACAGGGTCGAGTACTGGGTATTGTAGGAAGATATTGGGGAAACGTGGCCGACGAAGTGTTCTTGGTTTTGGGAGTCTGATTGGCTAGACATAGACAAGGGTGCGAAGAACTCAAATTGCTGGAGGTTTGAGAGATGAAGGGTTTTGAAATGGAAAATGGAAAATCGAATTGCGTTGATAAAGGGCTAATTAAGCCGTCGGTAATAAATGAAAATACGTGATATCCAAAATCCCACTGATCTAGGCAAATTTATTGAGCCGCACACCTATCAAGTGTGATGGGCGGCTAATGACGCAAATAAGCACTCGAGTGCTTCTGGGAAAACGCATTGACTCAAAAGACGTATGCGTTCCCCGGTTTGCTCTTTCTAAAACGCATACATTCAATTGATAAACGCATAACTGATTGACGCACGGTTCTCAGTTCACTTATGCGTTTGACGCAGCATGAATGGCAGAGTATGCGGTGAAATCAAAGTTTTCATTGAAGCTCAACACATAATTTCATGCTTATTTAATTTGCACTACTCCTAAAACTGAATTCAAAGAATGAGAAATAAATACTGAAAACAAAGTACGAATGGAAGAAAGGAAGCAAGAGTAAAAGAAAACGTCCCTGAAAAATTAGGCGGTCAGCAATGCAGGGACCTTTCAACGCAAGCTCAGTCATTACACTCGCGTAGGTTAATGGAGGTTTTGTTGATTTCTAGCTCTCCAATGTGGTAGGGTTTTACCCTTTGTCCATTGACCTTGAAGGAAGTGGTTCCGTCTTCATTTGTTAGCTTGATAGCACCATGCGGAAACACTTCCTTAATTATGAATGCTCCAGACCAGTGAGACTTTAGCTTACCTGGAAATAAACGTCACCTTGAGTTAAATAATAGGACCTTCTAGCCGACGTAGTTTTCTTACTGATTTTTTTGTCGTGCCATTTTGTGGTCCTTTCTTTATACAGCTTTGGGTTTTCTTAAGCTGAATGTCTCTATTCCATGAGTTTGTTTAATTGAAGCTTTCTTGCTTCACAAGTTGCATCCTAGTCTAGATTGAGCTTCTTCATGGCCCACATGGCCTTATGTTCCAGCTCTAGTGGAAGATGGCATGCTTTTCCTAACACCAACTCATAGGGTGACATGCCTATGGGTGTTTTAAATGCCGTCCTGTATGCCCAGAGAGCTTCATCTAATCTCTTCGTCCAATCTTTCCTTGATGTGCTCACAAATTTTTCAAGTATGGACTTAATCTCCCTATTTGTTATCTCAGCTTGGTCATTTGTCTGTGGGTGATAGGCAGTTGCTACCCTGTGCAAGACATCAAATTTTGTCAATAAGTTAGTGATTATGCAATTTATAAAATGTGTACCTTCATCACTAATTATCGCCCTTGGTGTCCCAAATCGAGGAAAGATTTGTCTCCTTAAGAACTTAAACATTGTGTTTGCGTCGTTCTTTGCATGGGTCGTTGCTTCTACCCATTTTGATATGTAGTCAACCGCTACTAGGATGTATTGATTACCGCAAACAAGGAGGGAATGGTCACATAAAATCAATTCCCTATACGTCGAACAACTCAACTTCTAGGATTGAGTTTAGAGGCATCTCATTTCGGTTGGAATTGTTGCCTGTTCTCTGACAATGATCGCAAGCTACAGCATATGCCCTTGCGTCTTTAAATAATGTGGGCCAGAAATACCCACTCTGCAATACCTTCGCAACTGTTCTCTATCCCTCGAAGTGTCCTCCATGAGGTGCTTTATGACAGCTTCTCAAAATGCTATGCGTTTCATATTCTAGAACGCATTAACGCAGGATGTGGTCCAAGCCAAGTCTGTATAGATATGGCTCATCCCAGCAGTAGAACTTACTTTCGTGTCGGAGCCTCTTCCTTTGTTGAGCGTTGACATCTTCAGGCCATTGGTTGCAGACCAAATAATTCACTATGTCTGCGTACCACGGTTCTTGACTCTCTGCGTTCATGATGTGCTCGTCTAGGAACCGCTCCTCTATATCACTCCAACTTTCTTGGACCTCTTTATTTTCAAATTGAGATAGGTGGTCCGCAACCTGATTCTCGGTTCCCTTCCTATCTTTGATCTCCAAATAAAATTCTTGTAATAATAAGATCCATCGGATGAGTCTAGGCTTTGCGTCCTTTTTCGCCATTCTTGATCGCAGAATGATCAGTATAGATGGTCACCTTTGACCCTACCAAATATGCCCTAAATTTGTCAACCGCAAAGACTACAGCTAACATTTCCTTCTCAGTAGTAGTGTAGTTCTCTTGAGCAGTGTTCAATGTTTTACTGGCATACAAGACTGGGTGCATGATTTTCTCTTTCCTTTGCCCCAGCACTGCTCCCACTGCATGGTTGCTTGGGTCGCACATCAGCTCAAATGGGAGAGACCAGTCTGGTGCAACTAAAACTGGTGCTGAGATTAGGGCTTGCCTTAAAGACTCAAACGCATGCAGACATGCGTTATCAAACTTGAACTCCCTATTAGCTTCCAGTAGCGCGCTCAGTGGTTTTGCGACTAGCGAAAATCCTTTGATGAATCTTCTATAAAAGCCCGCATGACCTAGGAAGCTTCGCAAAGTCTTTACATTTGTGGGGGCTGGCAGTTTGGCTATCGCATCTATTTTTGCTTGATCAACTTCCAGTCCAACCTTAGAAATCTTATGTCCTAACACAATACCTTTCGTGACCATGGAGTGGCATTTCTCCCAGTTGAGGACTAGGTTTGTCTCCTCATATTTCTTTAATACTCGTTCCAGGTTGGCCAAGCATTCACCATATGATTCCCCAAATACTAAGAAGTCGTCCATAAACACCTTTATTGAATGTTCAAGATATTCGGAAAATATCGCCATCATGCACCTTTGGAACGTTCCTGGTGCGTTACATAGAGCGAATGGCATGCGTCTGAATGCAAAGGTGCCATATGGGTATGTGAACCTTGTCTTCTCTTGATCTTCCGGAGCTATCATGATCTGGTTATAGCAGGAATATCCATCAAGGAAGCAGAAGAATTCATTTCCTGCTAGCCTATCTAGCATCTGGTCGATGAATGGCAATAGGAAGTGATCTTTCTTTGTCGCCGTCTTCAGCTTGCGATAGTCCATACAGATGCGCCAACCAGTGACCGTTCGTGTTGGTATCAGCTCATTTTTACTGTTCGTAATCACTGTTATCCCCTCTTTCTTCGGTACACACTGAACTGGGCTTACCCAGCAGCTGTCGAAGATTGGTTAAATGACCCCGCGTCGAGCCATTTGATGATTTCTTTCTTCACAACCTCCTTCATGGCTGGGTTAAGCCTACGCTGCCTTTCTACTGAACCTTCCTTACCCTCTTCCAACTGAATTTTATGCATGCAGTATGAAGGGCTTATTCCTCTAATGTCCGCTAGGGTCCATCCAATGGCTTTGATATGATTTTTCAGTATTCGCAGCAAAGCTTTTTCACGGTCTGTGGTCAATGCAAAGGATATGATGACCAGTAGCGTGCTCTCTTCTCCCAAATATGCATACTTAAGATGCGTCGGCAATGTTTTTAGCTCAAGGTTTGGCGATTCTTCTAGAGATGGCTTTGTCTTCTCCGTGGATCAGTTGCTCAAATCTATGCGTTCGAAACTTGCGTTGGAAATTACACCGATTTCCTCCTCTTTTCCATCTTCTAATTTATCCAAAATTGCTTCATCTTCTAACAATGCTTCTGTAATACTTGCCTTTTCTTCAGTTATGTCCTCAATCACCTGACAAGATTGAAAATCATCAGGATATTTCAACGCATTAAAGGCATTAAACTTTACCTGCTGGTCATCCACATGGATTGTTAGTTCCCCTTCCTGGACGTCCATCAGGGTGCGTCCCGTAGCTAAGAAAGGTCTTCCTAGGATAATGGGCACCTCTCTGTTAGCTTCATAATCCAGGATTATGAAGTCGGCTGGGAAGATGAATTTGTCCACCTTCACAAGAACATCCTCGATTTTGCTCTCGGGATGCTTGATGGAGCGGCCCGCAAGTTGAAGTGTAACTATAGTGGGCCGTGCGTCCCCTATACCCAACTTCTTAAATATAGACAGTGGCATTAAGTTTATGCTGGCTCCTAGGTCACATAATGCCTGACCTACATCCATTCCCCCTATGAAGCATTGCAATGTAAAACTCCCCGGATCTTTCATTTTAGCGGGTACATTGTTTTTGAACAACGCACTGCATTCTGCGTTAATGCGACTGTCTCAAATTCTCTGAGCCTTCTCTTCTTGGATAGTATGTCTTTCAGAAATTTGACATAACTTGGCATTTGTTCGAGGGCTTCCACCAACGGAATGTTGATGTGAAGTTGTTTGAGAACGATCAGAAATTTTCTAAATTGGCCCTCAACATTTTTCTTCTCTAGGCGTTGAGGAAAGGGTGGACGCATAGGAAGAGTGGGATCTTGATATACTGACGCAAGTTTTGCCTGCGTTGCTTTTTCTCTCCTCCCTCCATTCTTGAAGTCGTCTTTCAGCTTATTGGACTTCTCGCCGCCCTTGCCACTAACCGTTCAATAGATGATGCGGCAAAAGATGACGCGATAGCCTCGGATGTCCCCGCATTCTTTACTTTTTCATTTTTCCTTCTTTGCGGCGGTACATCTTCCTCGGCTTCTTCTTCCCTGGCCCTTATTTGCCTGATGTTCCTCTTTGGGGCAGACTTCTTCTTTTCCACTGCCGCTATTACCTTTCCAATGGGTTTTTTATCGAAGTCTGACTCCTTAAGACTACTCATCGTAGGGACTGACCCATGTGACTCATTTTTCATCCTCTGGTCGACCAACCCGTCCAACCAGGCATCGTCTTCTTCATCAATGGTGTCTAGAATATCTCCGAAGACGGTGGACTCGTCATTCCTTCCCACCTCTTGAGCTTCAGTCAGGTCCCTGTAGCATGGCGCAGATGGGGCTGATGTCGCTTCCAACTCAGGACTATTGGGGCGAACAATGGTGAGGGGTTCGGGTATGGTGGAGGTAGTGGACAGATTCCGACTATCATGCCTGGAGGATGAGGCCATAGGTTTAGGAATTTTGGAAGGGGTGGGTTGTTGGGAAGCCATGGGAAAGGTATAGGTGAAAAGAGATAGAAAAGTGGGTGAGAATCGAGAAATCGTTCGGATATGCCAGAAATCGCGCCGGTAATCTTGAAAATTCGAAGAGAAAGGAAGTGCAATTTGAAAGGAGTTGAAGAGGGGTTTAAAAAGGGTTTTAGCTGAGCGCGTGGGTTATCGGCTCGATGCGTGACATCATAGCCGCATTAAATGATCTGACACTCGTCAACGTCAGCCGGCTTAAGCGCAGTCAGCTTTTCGAATTCTTGACCTAATAGCGATGTGACAGAATCGCTTCAGATCCCCCCTAGGCGTCGAGCTAATCGTGTCGCATCATTTTGATGTCGACGCCTTGTAATTGAATGAGTTCAAATCTTCACTCATCGCAAAATAATAATCAGCCTCCAAACAAAATTTTTCAACGCAAATAAAGAAAATAAAATGAAATAAAATAAAAATAAGAATCAATTAAAATCAAATCAAATAACAAAAAGGAAGAAATGAAATAATGCGGAAAGAAAGAAAATAATAATAATAATTAAGAAGAAAGCAATTAAAGTACAAAAGTTAGGATGCGTCCCTGGGATATATGTGCTTTTTGTCAACGCAGGACGCGTCCATCTTTTCCTCATTCTATCTTTTCTAAGTCAACAGCTACTTTGTCTCGTTCAAAGCAATCTCCATAATATGGCTTCACGTGTTGACCATTAACTTTGAATGCGTTGGTGCCATCTTCATTCATCAGCTCTACAGCACCATGAGGAAAGACTTCCTTGATCACGAAAGGACCAGACCATCTTGTTCTTAATTTACCTGGAAACAAACGCAGTCTTGAGTTAAAAAGGAGAACCTTTTGACCTATATGCAAAGATTTCTTACTGATACGTTGATCGTGCCAACGCTTTGTTCACTCTTTGTATATCTTTGCGTTCTCATAGGCTTGCAATCTCCATTCCTCCAGTTCATTCAATTAAAGTTGATGCGCTTCTTCAGCTGCTTTCAGGTCCATATTCAATCTCTTAGCGGCCCACAATGCTTTGTGTTCTAGCTCCAACGGCAAATGGCATGCCTTTTTAAAGACCAACGTGTACAGTGACATTCCGAGAGGTGTCTTGAATGTTGTCCGATATCCCCACAACACCTCGTCCAATTTGGACGCCCAATCCCTTCGAGAGGAGTTAACCACTTTTTCCAAAATAGTTTTCAACTCTTTATTGGAAACTTCTGCTTGCCCATTTGTCTGCGGGTGGTATGCAGTTGCCACCCTGTGATGTACATTATATTTGATTAGCAACTTGGAAATGATTTTATTAATGAAATGCGTACCTTCATCGCTAATCCGAACTCTCGGCGTTCCAAATCTCGTGAATATATTTTTCTAAAGAAAATTTGAGACTGTCGCCGCATCATTCTTAGCGCAAGAGATTGCTTCGACCCATTTTGATACATAATCCATAGCTACCAGTATCGTCCACGAATATCTCCACAGATTCTTCTAAAAATTCAGAAAAGATTGCCATCATACACCATTGAAAGGTGCCTGGGGCGTTACATAGTCCAAACGGCTTGCATCGAAATGCGAATGTACCATAAGAACATGTAAAGGTTGTCTTCTCCTGGTCTTCTTGAGCAATCATGATCTGGTTGCAACCTGAATAGCCATCCAAGAAGCAGAAGAATTCATTTCCTACAAGTCTATCTAACATTTGGTCAATAAAAGGCAATGGGAAATGATTCTTCTTCGTCGCCGCGTTGAGTTTCCTATAGTCCATGCAGATTCTCCATCCCGTGACAGTGGGGGTGGGGATCAATTCGTTATTCTTGTTTGGGACTACAGTCATACCTCCTTTCTTGGGAACGCATTGCACAGGACTTACCCATTTACTATCAAAGATGGGAAAGATAACGCCTGTGTCCAACCATTTAAGCACTTCTTTCTTGACAACTTCTTTCATTGCTGGGTTTAGCCGCCTTTGGGGCTCGATGGATCCATCTTTTCCTTCTTCTAAACGAATTTTGCGCATGCAGTATGTGGGGCTTATTCCCTTGATATCAGCCAACGTCCATCCAACAGCTCGGATGTGCTTTTTAAGAATGATTAGCAAAACTAATTCTTGATTAGGGGATAAAGCAGCTGAAATAATAACTGGAAGAGAGTTACCTTCTCCTAAGTAAACATACTTCAGGTGGGTTGGCAACGCTTTTAGTTCGAGTTCTGGCGCTTCTTCTAGAGATGGTTTTGTTATTTGGTTGGTTTGATTCGGTGTCAAGGGTTCAAAAGTAGAATGGACCATGGCACAGCATTGTTCAGGCTGCTGTGCGTCCAGATTTGCAATCTTTTCATCGTTTTCTTCAAGCAACATTCTATGGAACTCATCCTCTGCGTCGAGGTTTTGGCAGATCTCCTGTTCTCCTGGATACTCTAACATCTTAAAGATGTTGAAAATTACTTCCTAATCATTAACTCTCATAATGATCTCCCCCTTATGGACGTTAATGAGTGTACGACCCGTCGACAGAAACAGGCTTCCAAGTATGATAGGGACGTCTTCGTCTGCTTCGTAATCCAGGATAATGAAGTCTGTAGGGAGAATGAACTTGTCTACCTTTACCAACACATCCTCGATCCTTCCTTCAGGATGCACAACGGATCGATCCGCCAATTGTAGGGTAACTGTTGTTGGCTACAATGTGATCCCCAATTTGTTGAATACTGACAAGGGCATGAGATTAATGCTAACCCCTAGATCACACAACGCTTTTCCTATGTGAACCCCTCCGATGGAACAAGGAATGGTGAAACTCCCTGGATCTTTCATCTTTGTGGGGACGCGTTCATAGACCATGTCATTGCACTCTTGTGTTAGAGCTATGGTCTCATATTCACCTATTCCTTTCTTTTCAGACAGTATGTCCTTAAGGAATTTAGCATAAGTGGGCATTTGTTCCAACGCTTCCACCAGCGGGATGTTGATGAGCAGCTGTTTAAGTATATCCAGGAAGCGTTTGAACTGCCTCTCATTATTTTTCTTCCTTCTTAACCTTTGTGGATAAGGAGGCGTTTGCAACTCGACTGACACGCTTGTTGATGCATCTTTCCCTGCAAAACTTCTTTGCATGTCAGCTTGTTTTTGTTGTGTTGAATGGTCAGATTCAATAGTGGGACTGGAAAGATGAATTGTTGGTTGAGAGTTCTCTGGTTGGTTTAAGTGATTTTCAGTCTCGTTAGCTAGAGTTTTCTTCACTAGGCGGGGAAGTTCATTCATAGCTCTTCCACTTTGCTGCGTCACAGCTTGACACTATTCTTTTCCTGAACTGCCCGTACCACGTGGGTCCTCAGTGTTGCTTGGAAGAGATCCTTTCTACCGCATCTTAAGCTCTCCAGCAATCTGGCCAATCTGAAGCTCTAAATTCCTGATGGACGACGCCTAGGTTTGCATCAAGGTGTCATTCTTCTGCATGTATTCCTTCATAAGAGTTTCCATGGATGATGATGGACTAGGCGTTGATTGATGTGGATTTTGCCTCTAATGTCCATGGGTGAATCCAAATGATCCACCCCTTTCATGCGTGGGCGCACCTTGCTGCTAAGGCTGGCGGTTACCACCTCATGAGAAATTCGGATGATTCCTCCAGCCAGGGTTGTAGGTGTTGGAATATGGGTTGTTCCGTATGAAACATACAGATTGAGGGTTCTGTGGATATACCTCATACGTATGCGGCTCCCCGCATCCAATGCATCCTGAGGCATTGAGTTGATTCACTATGTTAACTTGGCCCCCACCTTCTGTATTTGACTGATTCAAGGCCATAGTCTGCAATAGGTTAGTCATGGCGGTGACTTGAGCTTGTAACGCAGCGACACTATTATGCTCTGATGCTCCGACGCATTGTTTTGCTTGCAACCAGATCAGCTATATCCTAGTCCTCCCAATCCTCATGATTTCTTGATATTCTATCGAGAATTTCCTTAGCCTCAGTATAAGTTTTATCAAGTAATCCTCCCGCTGCGCAGCATTTGCAGCGGTCTGAGATGCCTCGGTCAAGCCATCATAGAATATCTCCATTTGCACATAGTCAGGAAAACCATTATGCAGACAGTTTCTCATCAACCTTTTAAATCTTGCCCAAGCACCGCTCAGGGTTTCTCTGTCTTTTTGTTGAAAGTTGGCGATATCTCTTCTTCTTCGAGCATTCTTCGTCGGTGGGAAGAACTTTTTCATAAACTTCTCTATCATTTGGTTCCAAGTAGTGATCTCACCTTGTTCCAAAAAATATGCCCACTATCTCGCCTCATCTCTGAGGGAGAATGAGAACAGCGTCAACCGAATGTCATCTGCACTTATGTTTGGGATGACAACGGTATTACAGATTTCGATGAAGCTTTTTAGGTGAGCATGAGGGTCTTCACCAGGTGATCCCCCAAGCTGACCTGCTGTTTGTAGCATCTGAAGCATGACTGATTTCATTTCAAATCTCGAACCTTGAGACGCGGGTCGCATAATTCCAGGTGAAAAATTATATAAGGTTGGCGACGCGTAATCCCTAATCGAATGGTTCCGATCATGTGCCAATAGAATAGGATGAGTTTGTTGATCATTTTGCAACTGAGCTTGAAGCTACCCTTGGGCTAATGCATGGTTCATTGCTTCGTCATGTCTGTCATTAGCCCTATTATTCGCTCTCAAAGGCTAATTGGCGTTGTTTGTTTGATTTTCCATTTGCTTCTCTTTGTAAAATTGTCGTCGCCTTTGAAATGTCTTGTTTCTTTTCCGAAAGGTTCTCTCGATCTCAGGGTCAGGAATGAACGCAGGTTGTCCTTTGTTCATAAACTGTCAAGTACGTCTTCGGCTAAACGCTCTGTACGGCCCAATATTGAGATTTTCTGCATAAATCAAGAAAAAATTTCAAAACCTAAATTATTAATTCAAATCCCCGATAACGGCGCCAAAAACTTGTTGATTTGGTTTATTGGATTTCTATTTTCTATTTACATTGTTTTATAGCGTGTTGCACAAAATAGATATTATCATTTTCCGTACAAAGATGCGTCGAGAATTACTTAACTATGATCATGATTAAACAAGTTTTCTCATAAGAAGTCCAAGTATAAGCTCTTATAGGTTTCCTGGTGAGTCTAGGGTCGAACGCAGGGATTTGTAATAACTAGGCGTTGAGAATATATGCATGACTATGCGGTAAACTATACAAGTAATATGTGCAAGATTGTAAGTATCTAAAACTATACATAAAAAATGAATAAAATTTTCTACAACTAGCAATGAGGTGGACGCGGTGATGGTTAGTCAAATGTCGTTTAGTGTCAGATAGCATGCGTTGAGAATGAATGGAACCATGCGATAAAAGTAGAGTTAACGCATGAGCTAGTTATTACTCAAGCCTATCTAAGTACAAGTACATACCTACAAACTGAGTTTCAAAATCCATCTCTCGATGTTTCAACGCCACATTAATCTTATCTCTAAGACGCATGGTAAGCTAATGATATGCACTCATCAGGATGTAACATACTTCATATCGCTCAAGAAAAACTAACTTTAACATCTAACTCATTTAGCATTCAATCAACATGGTGTAAGATATTTAATATGGAAATAAATGGAAGGTAGTTGTCAATCAAACTTGTATTAAGAAAATAAGTCATTCTCTCGAATGTCATTAACAAAACATAAGTAAAAAGGAGGGAAATGGAAAATAAACAGAAATGGAAGACGTCAAATCACCACTGGCAACTTCTTGCTTCATGGAGGCTTGAGATGGTTGCTATCTGATACATAAAATCCATAGGGTGAAGGTTCTCACTCACTAGGAGACGATTCTGAAAGTTCTCATAATCCTTCTCTCAGAAGAGCTCGAAATGGAGGCTGGTTATGGTGGAGGAGTTGTGCAGAGCTTTCGCCTCTTGAACTCGTTTTTCCTCCCTCTTCTTCTCTAAAGCTTTGGGCTATTTATAGGCGTTGAAAAGTTGAAGCTCATGATGGCCTGACACCTTTGCATTAAATTCCCTGCCCCGCTGCGTAGAGTTTTTACATTGTAGGTACATTGGTCCTGCCATGATCTGATAACGTGTTGTCCTTTTTCATAATGACCTGACAGCTTTTACCTAGGCTTCCGTATTTGCTTTCTCTCCTCAACGTATGGTCTCGACGCATGGTCTCAACACATGGTCTTGGACGCATAGTTTCGATGCATGGGTTTCCATTTGTTCTCGCAGCAGCTTCGTCTCTAGTCCTTGGGTTATTTGTGCTTCTTTTCTTCTTAATCCTGCGTTGGGAACAGAAAAGCTCATAATTTTTCAGGTATTTTCTTTTGTAAATAGTGCCAACGCATGGTGATACATTTTACATAATTCAACTACCAAAATCATGCGTTTAGCTCTAAAGTTACTCTAATTAATTCAAATAGTGACTATAATAACTTGTATTTCTACAAGTTATCATGTATATGTTATTGCTTTCTTTAGTTAGACGCATCCTTCATTAAATATTTTTGGTTATTACTCCAACTCAATTAATCTAACTAATTTTAGAATCAGCATAGTCCCTGTATTCTACCTCGGACTCACCGAGTAAACCTGTTTCTTTGCTTATACTTGGGTCAAGAATAGGAAGACTTGGTAGATAATATTTCTTAATATTAAGCACGTTAAACAGCACAACATGTTTTCGGCGCTGTTGCTGGGGACTTTGGATCTGTTAAACAACAACAACCCGCAACCCTCAAGAGAGTTAGTTACTCATGGATGGTAAACAGCAAATGGAAAGTGACAAGAAATGGATAGCCATGGAAGATGTATAGATTGATGAACGAAATTAATGTTGGAGAAAATACAATCTCTTGTCAATAAACTAAAACACAAGTAAGAAAAAGATAGAAAGCATGAAATGACTCCTCAATCTCTTGAGCTCGCGGGGATGGTAGCGTCAATTTTGCTATGAAGTGGTCAGGCAGAGGGAAGACTCTTCTCTTTTGAGCTATTTGTCTCTGGTTGTCGTCTGGAGAGAACTCTACTGCAATTAGGAATTCTTCCAAGAGATCCAACAACCTTTTCAGCCTTCAGGTCTACCATTTTATAGATGCTGCGTTACAATAGCTGGCAAATCTGGATGGTTGGAGGCTGAATTACTGCCTTGCGTCTTTCTCACCTAACCGCGTGATTTCCAGTTCAATTCATATACACCACTTTAACCGCAGATCAAGCACATCAATCTCCCGACAATCTCTCAAGATTCTCGTCTGATTTTCCATTGCCTTGCATTTCAAATTGATAACGCATCATAGGTTGCTTGCGTTCCTGCGTTAAGGCATACGTTTTAGGTTTAAAAAGCTTCAAAACAATTATCTTCATCAATTCACAAGAGTAAAACGCATATGAAGATTTATCGACGGAATTTAACCCAAACTACCGCATGATTCTCCATTTAAACTCTATTTTTCTAAAAGGAAGACAATAATAACTTGTACTTCTACAAGTTATTAGCAGCCTGAAAATTAGAAATGGTCTCCAATGCCGAAGGACACTGTTTGTTGTTGTTCGATTTCTATTTTCGATTTCTATTGAGTTTCTTAGCTTGTTGCACAAAAATAGATATGATAATTTCCGTACAAAGATGCATCAAGAATTACTCAAGTATGATCATGATTAAGCAAGTTTTCCTATAAAAAGCCCAAGTATAAGCTCTTATAGGTTTCCTGGTGAGTCCAGGGTCGAATGCAGGGATTTGTAATAACTAGGTGTTGAGAATAGATGCATGACTATGTGGTGAACTATACATATAATATGTGCATGAGTTGGTTGTATATGTCTAAGACTATCCATAAAGAATGAATAAAATTTCCTACAACTAACAATGAGGTGGACGCGGCGATGGTTAGTCAAATGTCGTTTAGTGTCAGATAGCATGCGTTGAGAATGAATGGAACCATGCGATAAAAGTAGAGTTAACGCATGAGCTAATTATTACTTAAGCCTATCTAAGTACAAGTACATACCTACAAACTGAGTTTGAGAATCCATCTCTCAATGTTTCGACACCACATTAATCTTATCTCTAAGATGCATGGTAAGTTTGCATTGGCAAAAGATGAACTACATCTCTGCACCTCATCTAGTCTTGATAAATGCTAAAGGTTAACTATCTACTCTCTCACGCTAGACAGTCGTGCTTACTACATTTGTTTGTCGGACAAAGCTATGCAAGCTAATGATACGCATTAATCAGGATGTAACATACTTCATATTGCTTAAGAAAAACTAACTCTAACATCTAACTCATTTAGCATTCAAACAACATGGTGTAAGATATTTAATATGGAAATGGATGGAAAATAATCGTCAATCAAACTCATATTAAGAAAATAAATCATTCTCTCGAATGTCATTAACAAAACATAAGTAAGAATGAGGGAAATGGAGATAAAACATAAATGGAAGACGTCAAGCCGCCACTGGCAACGTCTTGCTTCATGGAGGCTTGAGATGGTTGCTATCTGATACATAAAGTTCACAGAGTGAAGATTCTCACTCACTGGGAGACGATTCTGAACGTTCTCAGAATCCTTCTCTCAGAAGAGCTCGAAATGGAGGCTGGTTATGGCGGAGGAGGATTTGTGCAGGGCTTTCGCCTCTTGAACTCGTTTCTCTCTTGTTTTTCTCCTCTTTTTTTGATTGGAGAAGCTTTGAGCTATTTATAGGCGTTGAAAAGTTGAAACTCATGATGACCTAACATCTTTACATTAAATTCCATGCCCTGCTGCACAGACTTTTCACATCGTCGGCCCATTTGTTCTGTCATGATCTAATAACGTGTCATCCTTTTGCATAATGACATGACAGCTTTTGCCCAGGCGTCCGTATCTACTTTTTCTCAACGCTTGGTCTCAACGCATAGTCTCGACGCATGGGTTTCCGTTTGTTCTGGTAGCAGCTTCGTCTCTAGTGCTTGGGTTATTTGTGTTTCTTTTCTTCTTAATCCTGCGTTAAGAACAGAAAAGCTCATAATTTTTCAGGTATTTTCTTTTGTAAATAGTGCTAACGCATGGTGATACATTTTACATAATTCAACTACCAAAATCATGCGTTTAGCTCTAAAGTTACTCTAATTAATTCAAATAGTGACTATAATAACTTGTATTTCTACAAGTTATCAGACACGGAGAAGGCATATGGGCAGCCTAAATATTGTATATGGGACCCAATTCTAAAGGACTTGAGAAGGTACACGGGCAACCCAGGTTATGATTCCTATGTAAACATAGAGGTATATTCGACGATTGTGTTAAGATTACTCCATATAGCTAAGGTTATTTGATGTTGGGTGTGTCGAGATTACTTCACCCCAACTAAGGTTGTTTTCGACTCTTGAGTAGCGTTGAGTTCTGCTCCACCTCAACTAAGGAAAATCTTTCAGGCTTATGCAAATCTTTATAAAATAATTCTCAATGATGAAATGTTTTTTGTCTTAATACTGTTAATCGAGCATGTTTTTACTGGGTTTTATGCTAAGAATGATTTTCTAAACTTGTCACTCACTAGGCAACCTAGCTCAAGTTTTTCGTTATTTTTCTGTTTTCCAGGTAGCGAGTGAAATTGGGTATTTAGCCTATATAACAACTCGTCTGGACTTTCTACTAGTTTGTATACATTGTAAATATTTGTACATAAGACATGTGTTGTACATATAGAGGTTTAAGGAGTGGGAGCTTGAGATCATATGTGCTTTTAAGCTGATGAATGAGAGTTTGTACTTGTATGCTAGCTTATCTGGAGTTTTGAGATTGATGTTCGATTATGAATTATATACTGTATATTAGGTGCTTTATTTTGATTTGAGGATTGTACAGGCTGATAGTAGATGTCGTAAGTGGGTCACTGTTTGTTACCCTCACACCCTTTCCTAGGTTAAGGGTAACTTAGGAGGGGGTGTGATAGGTGTCATGGTGCATGTGAGGGGAATTGAATCTCGGCGAAAGCGTGTGATCACGTTCTTTGATTTATTGAAAGAATTAAAAATACAAAAGATAAAGAAAAGAGCTTAAGCATCATACCTTTGCCAATCTATAATTCTCGAACCGATAATCTTCTCCTTGTAGTTTTCCTTTTCCAAGAGATCTTCTTCGCTATGACTGGCAAGGATCCGGTTTATGGGAACTGCTTCCTTGAAAGAATGGGAAGAAGAATTTTCTTAGAATTTTTCTAAGAAAATTGGGAGAATTAGAAGAGAAAGATTTTTAGAGTAATCGTAGAGATTATTCTCTTAGAGAGTATGTTCTATGAAGTCTAACAAGGGCCCTATTATAGAACTTTATTGGTTACTCCTTATCCTATTAGGATAAACCCTCCATAGAGATTTTAAATCAAATATTTAATAATATCCAATATTAATAAATATCTACCCAAATAATATCTCATATTAAATGGTTTAAAATATTTAAATCTTATTTATTTATTTTCTGCATAATCTTTGATTTGGATCTTATCCAAATTAAATAATTAATTATTTGAATCCAATTCAAATCAATTAATTAACTCTCTCTATTTGTTTTCTACAGAATCTTTAATTTGGATCTTATCAAAATTAAATAATTAATTATTTGAATCCAATTCGAATTAATTAATTAATTCTCTCTCTATTTATTTATATGGATTTTATCCAAATAAATAATTAATTATTTGAATCATATTCAAATAAATTGATTCTTCATATTATAAAGTTATAATTTGAATCACATTCAAATAAAATTTATAATAAATCATGCAATTAATTGTATCTAATACAGTTAATATTTTCCTTTATAAATTTGAACATTTCAAATTTTTCTTTCAACATAGTTGATCCTTGTTGGTTCGTGGTTAGCTAGCAAGAGGACCTTATGGACCTACAGATCAGAAGCTCCAATGATATGAGATTAATCGGCTAAACTCATTAGCCACATTAGTCAATATTCGTTAATTATGGGTACACTCTACTAAAGACCCACAACTGCACTCTTCTCACTACAAATATATTTTCGTGTCCATGGATATAGACCAATAATAAAAAATTAGTCATTCACAAGTGTTCGTAATACCAGCTGGGTCAAATTACCGTTTTACCCCTGGGTTACATTTGAATCCTTAAGTACCAGTGCTCCTCTAATGAACAATCTGTTTATGGTCCAACCATTAAATAGAAAGCCCTCTTAGGCCAGTGAGAGGGTAGGGCCCTTCTTCAAGTCCTAGTGACACCACTTAAGGGAACACTTATCTACTTACCCTAAAAATGGGAATGAGTGAATTTCATCTTGTATAATTATGTCCCCAGCTCCCCACACGGTCTTTTCCCCAAGATGGTAGGCGTATTGAGTCGGTAAACGGCGACTCTCACCCATACAAATCAAAGGATAATCCTTTGTGGACAGGAGTTCATAATTTACTCAGGATTAAGATTAAATTGCCTACGTCATCCTATTGAAATAGAAACCTAACTAGTCACGGAGTTACATCTAGTGATTACTATTTCGTGGTCCAGTCTTATGCAAAATCATTGCATAGGATACCTCCACTCACATGTCACCTACACGAACGTGTTAGATCATTATACTTGTATCAAATACAAAGTGGGTTGTATCCATAGTATCGCAGGATAAGGTACCCAGCCTTATCCCTATACTATAGACCCTTGCAACTGAAACTGGCTTCCATAGGGGGGGTTGAAAATTACCTCTTTAGGGGAGCAGTCTATACTAGCATAATTAGCAGCCAACCAATCCATGCCTAATATTACATCGAAGTCATGCATGTTTAAGACTATCAGGGTCACCTTTAGTGCACGGTTTGTTATTTCAACTTGACATGCATTTATCTTTTCTCCTGTTAAAATAATTTCTCCAGACGAAGTAGAAACTGACAAAACGTAATGCAAAGGTTCTAGTTCTAGAATAACATGCTTTACAAACACTGAAGATATAAACGAATGTGACGATCCAAAGTCGAATAATACCAGTCATAATGCCCTAGAATAGGGAGTGTACCTGTCACAACTACACCTGACTTATCTGCTTCCTAACGAGTTGTATTGAACACTCAACCTTACTCCGGCTTTGGCTTACTAGACTTCCCCTAGTAAGAACCCATATGCAAACCTCCACTATCGGTTGCATTCCTTCTTGGGCAATTGTCGATTGTATGCCCTTCTTGCCTGCTGTGGAAGCATACCCCAGTACCTGCCAAACTGTCACACCCCCTCCCAAGTACCTTCTTAACCAGGAAAAAGTGTGAGGACAGTAGACACTGACCCTCTTACGGCATCCACTGCTAGCTTTATACCTTGACCAAGACCTAATAAGCAGATATACACAATAATTGAACATCCAACTATAACCAGGGTTAAACTATCATACAGACATTGATTTACATTCAACCTTTAATTTACACAAGTTCACTAACTTCTACCGTTAACCCTCTATATGTACAACACAGGTTTAAGATCAAATATTTACAATTCTCAAAATTCCAAACATTGATGGTGGGCCAGACGAGTTGCTGTGTAGGCTAAGCACCCCAGACTCGCTCGCTACCTGAAAAATAGAAAAACAAGAAAAGCATGAGTTAGGTTGCCCAGTGAATGACTTGTTTTGTAAAAACCTCCTTGATTCATAATTAAATCAAAACTATAATCAAGTTATGAAAATAAATAAGTAGTAATAAATCGTTTCCGTATCCAAACAAATCATGCTCAGGTAACATAATCAAATCACATATGTATCATTTCTAAAGGAAACCCATGTAAGTAAAACACATTTCAATCACATTTTCCTTAGGTGAGGCGGAGGAGAGCTCAACGCTACTCAACATCGAAAACATCCTTAGTTGGGGCGGAGAAATCTTGACATACCTAACGTCAAATATCCTTAGCTGTGTAGAGCAGTCTCAACACAATAGCGTTTATCGTACCTCTATGTGCACATAGATATCATATCCTGGGTTACTGATTGTGCCACTTTATGTGTTAAACACAAGTGTACGAGTCAAGTTAGAATATAAGATGGTAAAGTTCGAATATCGTTCCACTGAGGATCCAATTGTGAAGGTTAAAGTTACTTAGCTATTCTAGAGTTGAATCAATTTTTATTTGAGGATTGGAATTGAAATTGTGAATTATGGAAAATTTAAACTAAATGAGGAAAGTAATAAAGTGAGAAACACAAGAGTCAAAGAGAGTCCTAAGATAATGAATCCTTGTTTATTTCATCATGCAATATTATAGAATTCATGGATTTTATTGTAATTCATATGCCTAAGTTTAGAAACTTAATTCCAAGTTATTTTCTCTAAAAAACAACCGTTTCTCATGCAACTCGGTTCATTACTAATCTCTTGAAACCAATACAAATTACATGGCATTAAGAATAGTCTTTAGCAACTTTTATTGTCAACCTAACTACTCTCGTGATAGATTAACAACAATTCATTGTTATAGATCAAGTTAAATATACAATCTCTCAATCATACATCTAACCTAACATGTGAAGGTGGCTAATCTTCAAGAATTAAACACAATAACAATGAAAAGCATAATCATTCCAACAAAACCATGAAAGTCTACAATATCAACATGAATTCATAAATAATTCATCAAAACCCTAAAAGTAAAGAGTTTAGCCACTCATAGCTTGAAGCAACATGTTCAAACAATATAAACAAAGAAAGAGTGTAAAAAAAGGAAAATTCTACTAAAAAGAGGCTCTTGATTGAGGTAGCACTGTCACAATCTCCTTGACTCTCACGTCGGAACTTGAACGGCACCACGACTCTCTTGAACTCATTTCCTCTTCCTTGCATCTAACTCACTCTTTGTTTTGGTGTGTTATTTTCGTGTTAAATTGATGGTACATTGATGCTTAAGGATGCTGGAAACCCCCCAATTTATAGAATTGGCCGCTGATAACTTGTAGAAATATAAGTTATTATTGTCTCTCGCTTAGAAAAATTGAGTTTAAATAGAAAATCATGTGGTAGTTGGTGTTAAATTCTATTGATAAATATTCCTATGCGTTCTACTCTTGTAAATTGATGGAGATAATTATTTTGAAGCTTTTTAAATCTAAAACGCATGCTTTAACGCAGGAACGCGAGCAATCCATGGATGCGTTGGCAACCCTTTAACGCAGGTGGATGCGTTGGAACCCGATGGATGCGTTGGCATACTTGAACGTAGGAACCCAAGTTATCCATGGACGCATATCAACTAGAAACACAAGGCAGCAAAGAATCAGAAAAGAATCTTGAGAGATTGTTGGGAGATTGATATGCTTGATATGCGGCAAGAGTGGTGGATCTAAATTAAATAGGAAATCACACGATTAGGCGAGATGGACGCAAGGCAGAAATTCAGCCTCCAATCATGCACATTTGCCAGCGATTACAACGCAACATCTATAAAAGGGTAGGAAGGCTAAAACATTGTTGAACCTCTCGAAAGAATTCCTAAGTGGCAGCAGAGTTATTTCCAGATGACAACTAGAGACAAATAGCTCGAAAGAAAAGAGTCTTCCCTCCGCCTGACTACTTCACAGCAGAATTCACGCTACCATCCCAGCGAGCTCAAGACATTGAGAAGCCATTCCATGCTTTCAGTCTTTTTCTTACTTACTACCATCACAGCTAAAATACACCGACGTGGTTAGGAAGTGTGGCTAAGCAATCTGAGGATGTGGTTGCTCCAATCGTCAGGGAGTTTTACTCTAGCATCGAGGATGATAGGGGTAAGAGGGGTTAGAGTTCCCTTCTTCTCTTCTTATATTAACGACATTTAACATGTGGCTGACATTGCCAATGATGAACATTTAAGGTTTTTGTCTTAGCCATTTAATGAGATCCACATCATCGAGGTCCTCTATAGGCCAAGTATCGATTGGGTCTGAATAAACGGTGTGGCTGTACGTCTAAGGGGAACAAATTTAACTGTCTCCAATCAAATTTGGCATGCATTTATCCATGCCAGATTAATGCCTGTCACTCGTCTTGTCGAGGTGATAAAGGACAGAGCAAAGTTGACTTACTGTCTTAGCACTAGCCAGTCTGTCACACCCCCTCCCAAGTTTACCTGCATAACCTGAAAGGAGACGTGAGGACAGTATACATCACCCTTCTTGTGACGCATACCATCCATTCCTTCACACACATTCTACACTGTTCACAATGTAATCTCCACATTCTAAGACATTTTAAACATCACATATAGAAAAGTATACACAAGCCAAAAAACGAAATTTCTTAACTCTTTTACATGTCCTTCACAACCCATAGTTCAACCCCTGGTAATTGTACATACATATCTAGTACATACATATCTACATGCCACCTAATTAAGGTTTAACATACAAATAACACTTCAACAAGTCAGATTTTTTCAGAGATTCGAAGCTTAAGCAGGGCAAGTGGGAATAGGTAAAGCACCAGAAACGTCCTTGCTACCTGGAGGGGAAATAAAACATTGAAAACATGAGCTAAAGGCTCAGTGAGTGACAATGTTAGTAAACCATTTTAGTTCAGAAATCAAAAAAGAGTGAAAGACCTACCCTGGCCAATCCACGTGGCCTGCTTGACGAACGTCAGCGACGGAGACATCGTAAATTGGTCCGCGGGCATCGCAATAAGTCTTCTGTCCTACTACAGGTGCTACGACAACCTTTGCCAAGTCCGAACGTTTGTCGATCACCAGATCCGCTGGTCTGCAATATTCACCCTAGCCCACAAGCACAAATCCTCGGAGTGAGTGCTCCGGGCAAGGCTTTCTCCAGCCTATGAGAGGAGGAAAACGGATCCCGGACCTACCTACCATTAGCTTTGCTAAAGCAAGACTCTCAGGTAAAGACAGGTGTCATATCGCAATCCTAAAGTTAGACCTCAAAGCTTGGTAGGCCGATCACATTTCCTCCACCAAGAATTAATCGGTCGATGATGTCTTACAAGTCTTTGTTCCACCCCACAACCGAACCCTTAGGACCTTCTTCAACCCCAGGATGTGATGAGTCGACATCGAGGTGCCAAACGACTTCGTCGATAAGAGCTCTTGGGAGTCATCAGCCTGTTATCCCCGACGTACCTTTGATCCGTTGAGCGAAAGCCCTTCCACACGGAACTCCCGGATCACTATGGCCGGCTAAAGCTCTGCCAGCTTCTTGTAGACTGAACTCTCTTCTCTTTAGTTTAAGCTCCGAGTTGTTTTTGGGTGGGATGGTCGAAATTTTCCGAGAAGCAAAAGATTCGAGAGTCCAGGTTGAAAATACATGCATAGATAGTGGTCTAATGACAAGGGCCGACGACGGAAGCTCTGAAGGAGCTTTTGGCAGTGAGTCGAAAGTGTTAGTGAGAAGCCCTCTCCTATCTAGGACTATTTCCACTCTTCTCTGAGTGCCAAAAAAACAGAGCTAAGGTAGCGCTCACAGCGAGAGCTCAGCTTACTATTATTCCTACCCTAATGTGTTAAGAATAGAATAGGTAGTACAGGTCAGCAGCCCGGCCCGCGAGCGGTTAGGAAGATTGGCCACAATCTAAGCGGTACCACCCACCCTACCCTACCACCTATAGGCTGCCGTCCGTCTTACAGCCGCCCAAAAAACCCCAAGATCTTTATTCTTTCATCCTTGAAGAGCTCAGGGCATCAGTAGTAAAACTGAGTTCAACATCAAACATAAAACATGCAATCACTTCAAATACATTAGTTAAAACAAACTTACTTGCCCTTATCAATTCATACATGATTTTGACAAATCATAAGGAAACAGTTTAGATACAATACTTTTCCCTTAGTTGAAATGGAGCAAAACTCAACACCCCAACGTCGAAAACATATAAGGCTCGATGCGGAGCAAGACTCAAAGCACCAGCATATAACCTCTATGTGCACATAGGACTATGGCAGGTTGCCCAAGTACCTTCTCCACGTCCTTCAGTACTGGGCCCCGGGGAAACTCACATGTCTTCTCATGTCCTTCAGCATTAAGCTTCCTCTAAAACATTTTATAGGCGGGTTGCCCAAGTACTGGGTCCTGGGGACACTCACATGTCTTACTAGCATTGAGCCTCCTCTAAAACATTTTCCTTTTTAGAAGCAATATTTTATTCAAACCATTCGTATACAAATCGTTCATAAGAATACAGGGCAATTATTATATCAATAACATTTCACAAACATGCTTTTCAATAACTTTAAGAACATAAATATGCTTCATAAATCATTTAATCATAGATTCACATTTCATTGGAAAACCGAACTATCATGTTCAACAAAATCGTTTTAAGGTAAAAAAAGTGTCACTCACAATTCTTCCTAGGCCTTGAGTGGATTACACGCTTTTCCTATTTCCTCTTGGCCTGAAATAGATATTTTCCCTTGTTATACTTCTTTTCCATTCATCAAAACATAAACAGTAACTCATTACGCGCACAATGTTTGTAACTCGTCACGCGGTTAAGCTCTCATAGGTTTATTCTCAAACTTAACACTAAAGCTTTAGCTACTAATTGTTCCTTACCCTTCTGTTATACCCTGATTCCAGGGATACTTGTGTGCGGTTTACTCCTGCTGTTATATCCACGTTGAGCTTTAACTATTCCTTAACAAAGCTGACTGCTACAGCCTCGATTTCTCTGCTTAATCCCTGCTAAAAACGAATTTCCAGCCCATATTAAGACTTCTTCCCTTCTAGAAACTTGTAAGGAATTAAGTTCCACAGCTTACCTCAAAATTTCAAGGCTTAACTCTTTTTTGTTCTCCAGTTATGCCAAAATCACTCTGTGTTGCTTCGGATTGCATAGCAGTTCTGTAGTTGCTGCTTTTACCTAAAGATTCATGTGATTAACTTCAATTTCAGCTTAACCATCCTTCATACGACTTGTTAGGAATTATGTTAACTTACTAACCTCAAAATTTTAGCCCCAAACTCGGCTTCCTTGAGTCGTTCTACTCCAAACATCAACCACTATTCAGTCTGTGCATCTGCAATCAGTCTCCTATTCCAGCTCTGATTTGAGCACCAAAACGAGTGAAATTTCGTCCAAAAACTAAAAGAACACCTTCCTCTTTCTTCTCTTGTGGTTTCTCTGAAAGATGAAACCGACTTAAGCTCTCGAAACATGTCTTAAAGTGATTAAACTCACCTATATATACTGCCGACTTATCCCTCACAAGTACCAAGATGATAATGCCGACTTATCCCTCACCCGTAGGCTGGCGTGGGTCTTTTCTTTGACGCAAGGCACTCATGCCTATGTTCTCCTTCAGCGTCTTCAGCAACTAACCATTCTCAGCGCATGGTGTTCTCGGCGCCTCCTTCTTCCGACGCATACAACATAGTCATTCACACCACTAGCTTCATCGCGTCAAGACTGTTCTGTCTTAGACGCAGTGTGACTTCAGCGCATGGCTGTCTTTGGCGCATGGTGACTTCAATGCATGGCTGTCTTCGACGCATGGTGACTTCAAATAATTCAACTTCCTGCTACTTTCACCAACGCATGGTCTTGGCTAACACTTAACTAAAATTTTGTTCTACTTCTTGGCTACTTCTCCTCTAGCAACGCATAACCTCAATCACATTGCTCTCCCCAACACTTGGTTTTACAAGTCAGTGCTTACACAGTCCATCAACATTGGAAAGGTCATCTGTGACCCCATCCGACGTAGCAGATGTTGTGCCATTGCTGGAGGCTTTGGGCACCCGTGTTTGATCACGGAGCTTTATCATCGATCGGTTGTTGAGATAGGGGGCATGAAGAAAGGGTGAGTCCTAAAGGCCCTATCTGTCGAACCACCATCTCAACTTTTAAAGAACACGGCGAGGAGGGGCGCCATGAAGAAGAGCACCAAAAGGAGAAAGCTCATGGTGATGATCGATAGGATCAACATGAGGTGGAGGTTGAAGAGGAATCTTTAGGTCAGCCTGCTCTCAGGACAACCGAGGAGGCCTAAGGGGTGAGGCATGAGTCCGCTTGTCATGTTAGGTGTATTGAGAGGAGTGTCAACTTCATGAAAGAAAGAGACTGCCTCTACTATACTAGCATAGGCTTCCATTACAACATCCAGAGAGACCCAGATTCACCAAATTCGAATGACTATGCCAGCCCCCTTAGTGCCCTCAGCTTTTAGGTTTCCTAGTTTCCTTAGTTTTTTGTTTTAGGTTTCTAGTATAAAACTTTTTAGGATTAGATCTTTGTCTAACTTCTTTTAAGTAGTCTTTTTTTGGTTGGAGTTTTGGTTTTGCAGGTTTCCTCTATTCTTTTCTCCTTTCGTTGCCCAAGCAACCCGCCCCTCATGGACTTCATTTCAAGGAAAGTCTTATATTTCCCTTTCAATTGTCCTTCTCTGCTTGCTTGCATGCATAAGCAACATGCATTGTTTTAGGTTGGAGGTGGGTGAGTTGCATGATGTTTGTGCTGTATCAATTCTTATGTTTGCATCTTGTTTGACCTGTTTTTGTGCACAAAAGGTCCACAGGAATTTTTGCATTTTTATGTGATTAGAACGACCTAATATATACATGCTTCTTTGCTTGAATTTGTTGAAATTAGTGTTTGATAAACCCATTTAAAATTTTTCCTGCATTCTTTGCTTTCTTGTGCACTAGCCGCCTTAGGCCTTTTTCTTAGGGCTTAGAATAGATTTATGGTTTCCATAAGTTCGTTGTCACCCCCAAAAGACCCCACTTGTTAGAGAGTGACCTTGCTAGAAAGGATGTAATATGAGACTAGGAAAAATAAGAAATATACATGCCTGTATGGAAGAGAGAGAAAAAAAAAAAGAGGAAGAAGAAAAGAA
>QLSR01000189.1:177819-221696 GCA_031780015.1 Citrullus colocynthis
AAAAAAAAAGGAAGAAGAAAAGAGAGAAAAAGAATTAAAAAAGAAAAAGGTAGTAAAAAAAGAAAAAGAAGAGAAAAGGAATAAGAGAAAGAAAAAGAGAGTGTGTGAGTGCATGGATAAGGGTAAAAAGAGCTACCTCCGTCATGATCAGTTAGGACGTCAGCGAGAAAAGAGCCGGTATGAATCCCTACAGTTGGAGTGTGAAAGCTAGTGTCCTTAGGTAAAAGAAATGTGCTTATTTTTTATGTCGTGTGAGTTTCAGGCATCCTAGTCAAATCATTACCTTTTTTAGTAGTTCAAGTTGCTTGATGACCAATGCCCGAGCTAGAAGTATGGGGAAGGTGGATGAAGGACGCCATAAGGTTGTACTGAGTCTCTAAAGTTCACCTAAGTTGGCTAACACACACACACATTAGGAATAATATAAAATGTATTAAATAGTTCATCGAATTGTAAATTTCTCATTTTTATTCTTTGGTACATGGTTCGAGTATAAAGGCTTGAGTCATATTAAATGTAATTTTTCTTGTTGTTTGCCCTCTTGCTTGTGTTTTCTCTTGCTCGAGGACTAGCAAGGTTTAGGTTGGGGATGTTTTGATAACTCTCCAAAATTTCTCTGCGTAAATTGCATTAGTTCTTAGAAATTTAATGTTTTATTTAGTGTTTTCGACAGGAAATGAGCAAAGGAAACTATTGGGACATTTCAGGTGCAATTTAGATCGAAACGGAGCATTCAACAACATTTTGAAGCAAAATGATGATTTTGCCCCTAAAGAGTGTAGCTGCGCCTTGCCAAGCGCTACGCTACGCTAAAAGGTAGTAGGCAGCGAAAGTGTGCATCATAGCTACACTACCTTGGAGCATAGCTATGCCCCGAAGATTGATGGAACGAGTGAGGCGCGTGAGCGTAGCACATAGCGTCACTACGATCGAAACCTGCACTACAACTTTTAGATAGAGCCTAGCAATGCTCTCACCTAGCGTAGCAACACTCCAACTTCAATTTATATACTTGCTTCGATTTTTAGGGCAAAAGGACGGAGGAAAAGAGAAGGAACAAAGCTTCAACCTGTTTTTCTTTCTTTTTCACATCTTCCCTTAGGTTTTTTTTTATTTTTTTATTTTAGGTTGTAATCATGGATTGGAAACTCTCCCCTCTACTGTCTTTGTCCATGGAGATTTTTTTTTTGTCATACCTACACTCGTATGAGATCCTCTCAATACAACATACTTAGGATCCTCTAAGTGTGCAATTTCTCACCTCTATAAGTAAGCTTTTCCGAAGCTTTGGTTGAGCTCTCCTCAATACAATATCAAAAACTCTACACTCACAACAATTCACCAACCATTGAAGACCGAAAGAAACCTTCAATTGAAAAGATAAAACTTTTTAGTCACAATACATTAAGGTTAAGGCTTAAACAATTCCTAAGCTCAAAACTCTCAATACTTACTTTTTTAATAAAGAGGCTAATCCTTAAAATAAACAAGACCATAATATATATATATGTATATGTGTGTGTATCTATATATATAACTAGCTTTGAGATCGATCTTAAAGGAAAGGATAAAACATCTATGTAGAAAAAAAAAACAACCCACAAAATATGCAAAATCCTACTAACAGATAAGTAAAATATATTCTAGAGAATTTGTTGCCCAGTCCCATAATAATATGCTTGACAATTTCTTTGACATGGGCATGTCACTAAAGTTAGGAAGGCAAACCAATAAATATATACTACACATATCAATTTTATAAAGAAGGAATTTTCAGGCATAATCTACATGATACGAAATATGTTGTGACATAATACAAGACATGTTGTAAATTATGTTGCTCAAGTTTTTGTTTGTAATAAAATCAACCAATAATATCATTGTAATATCATGGATTAAGATAAGTGACATATTATAGATTATGTTGCTCAAATTTTGTTAGTCATAAAATCAGCCAATCATATCATCGTAATATCATGGATCAAGATAAGAGACAACAAGGCTAATATATATAATCTTTTAAGTTGACGTGTACGTAACTTGTTGTATTATGAATGGAATAATTATATATAACTAAACTAATTATGAATGATATATATGGCCATTTTCAAGGTCTATCATCTAATGATAAATGATAATAGTCTATCAGCGTCACATTTTACTACATTTGTAAATAAGTAAGTTCAATTATGTTTGTTGGAATGCCTTGAATCCTAAACCTAGTTAGAATTGGTATTTTATATATTTAATTATTTAAATATTTTCCTTCTCCACCTAGGATTTAAAGAAGTGCACTATATAAACACTCTAACTCTATAGGCATTATGCATTGTGTGTGACATTCTGTAATCTTGTAACATTCTCTCTAATAAAAATTTCTCCCTCTGTCCTATGGACGTAGCTAACACATTGTTAGTGAACCATGTAAATTTGTGTGTCGATCTTCTCTATTTTTACGTTCTTTAATATTTTTTAATTGTTTATTTGTAACAAACTGGTATCACAGCCTAATCGTTAGGATTCTAAAATTTCGCATTTGTTCAACAATTAAAGAATCAATGGTGTGATTGTAAAAATTGACAAATTCATTAAAAGGAACAGTTTCAGACTGTTGTTAGTGAGATCATTAAAGTTTTGTCTCATTGAACTCTAGTTGCCAAGCCCTTTTCCATTCTCTGCCTCTGTCGAATTAACAGAGGCAGACCCATTGCTGGCACAAGGGTGTTCTCTCATGCAATCACTGCTGTTTGAAGGTTTTTTGTTGTTGTGGTTCATTTTTGAAACTCGTGGAACCTCTATTTTCTGTCGTGGGTATTTGCAGACGCCATTTGGGACTCCCAATCACTGTTTGTGTTTGCTAACTATTTGTGGTTCGCGCCTGCATTTGTGAATTGTGTTGTTTATGCTTCATCTATGGTTTCACACAGATATGAAAATCAAATATGCATAATGATAGCACCTAAAATGTGCTATCTTCCTCAGCTTAACTCAGGATCGTTGTGCTATTTAATGTGTCTATTGTGTTATTTTGTAGGTTTCAAGCACTTAACAGGTAGAATGGGGTGTTAGCACCAAATTCGAGCCAAAACGGGCCAAAACGAAGTTCCACAGCATCAACCGGGAGATAGAACTCCAAAAGGACAAAAATGCCCTTGAAGTCATGGCGCCGCGCCGCTTTTTCTCGAGACGCTCTACTGACGAAGTGAAGCAGGTGCCACCGCGGTGCTCCGAATCTATTCCGCAGAAATTTAGCGTCAGCACCGCGACGCCAGTCCAATTTTGGCATAAAATGCCTTGGTTGCCAGCCATTAAAAAAAAAAAAAGATAGCAGCATGAGTCCCAAGTTTATTTTTGGATTTTTTCCTTGCATTTTTCCTTTTTTTGATCATGAGGAGAACTTTAACAATTATTAGGTGAGCATAAGCATGTATCGAGGCTAAGGTAACATTTTTTAGCTTGGGTTTAGGGATTTTCCATTGTAATTGATGTTTTTTTGAGGTTTTGAGTTTAATTCAAGTGTATGCATGATTTAATTCCGAGTTTTCAAGAATTATGATCAAATTGTAATGCTGGTGTTTATTTTGATTATTGCTTTGGTTGTATTAAAATTTGTGACAATTTGTTGTATGTCAATAATAGGAAGCAATAGATTAGGTTAACTTGCAAATCTAGATGGTGATCTGCATTGTTAACTTGCAAATCTAGATGGTGATCTGCATTGTTCTAATCAACCTAGAATTAAATCAATAGGACATTTAATCTAAGTCTATCCAGTTGCATGTCTTGCCTAATTCTCCCTTGAACTTAATGCGGTTAGGTTTAGTCAAATTTTATATGCATTTCATCAATTTGTTTAAATCTAATTTATCGACTAGGGCAATTCAATTCTGGTGTTTCCAATTGAATTGATTAGGTGCTAGCTTCAATGAATTTAGTAATGACGAACCAATGAGAAGAACATCGAACAGAGAAAATCTCGCGTAACCCAAGCTAGAGCTTCTTTAATTAAATTTTAACTCTTTTTTACCTCTGCATTTTATTTTCATGCAATTTAAGTGTCTTTCAATCAACCGTTTTTCAAAAACCCCCTTGGTTACCTTAAATTGAAAACTTTTCAACTGTGAAATTCGAGGGCTCCTTGTGTTCGACCCGACTTGCCACTACTATAGTGGGTAAGTTAGGAAATTTTATTTGGCAAGGAATTGGGCGACAAATTCCTTCCACCACATAACATTTGTGTTTTGTTGGTGTTGTTCATGGATCAACACCTCAGATCTGTTGTGGAAGCTGTCACTCGCCGTCTTTGTCTAATCTTTGTGTTGATGCCTCAGTGGTTCGTCTTCATTTCATTCATCTTTAGTTTTAGACTTTCCGTCATGGATCAAATCCGTCGTGGATCAAATGCGTTGGATCTAAATCCAACACTACTAATGGGATTTCTATTTTAAACCAATTCGATTCAGTCAAACTCGGTTTTCTTAGACCAATTTTTTGTTCATCCAACCGGTTTGATTCAGCCCCTTTAGTTTGGTTCACTTCAACATTTGGTTCGGTTTTGATTCGGTTCAATTCTGTCAAACCAATTTGGTTTTGGTTTAGCATGACTTGATTTGGTTTAGTTTAATCTGTTTTTGGTTCACACAATTTGGTTTGATTCAAGTTGGTCCAATTTGGTTTGTTTGCATTTATGGCACAACTTTATTGCACAAACTTTTGTGGGTTTTTTGTTCCGTTTTTAAATTAATCGTTCGTGGGTTTTGTTTTAAATCTCTTTATGAGGATTTTTATTTCCAACCTAGAAGTTCTTGTTTCGTGCTTCGTGATACTTGTAGAAATATAAGTTATTATATGTCTTTTTCCCAGAAAAATAGAGTTTAAATAGAGAATCATGTGATAGTTGATGTTAAATTCTATTGATAAATCTTCCTATGCGTTCTACTCTTGGAAATCGATGAAGATAATTATTTTATAGCTTTTTGAGCCTAAAACGCATGTTTTAACACAAGAACGCAAGCAACCTGTGGATGCGCTGACAAACTGCTCAACGCAGGATGATGCGTTAGTAACATATGGATGCGTCAACATAAGTGAACGCATGAACCCAAGTTCTCCATGGACGTATAACGACCAGAAACGCAAGGCAGCGGTAAATCAGATCAGACTCTTGAGAGATTGTCAGAATGATTGACATGCAAGATCTGTGGCTAAAGTGGTGGATCTAAATTGAACCGAGAATTACGCAATTAGGCAAGATAGATGCACGACATCAATTGCGCCTCCAATCATGCAGATTTGCCACTGATTACGAATGCAACCTCTATAAAAGGGCAGACATGCAAGCTGAAAAAGGGTTGTTGATTCTCGGAAGAATTCCTAAGTGACAGTTGAGTTCTCTCCAGAAGACAACCAAAGACAAATAGCTCGAGAGAGAAGAGTCTTCCCTCCGCCTGACCACTTCACAACAGATCTCACGCTTCCATTCCGGCGACTCAAGACATTGAAACACCTTCCTACTTTCTATCTTTTTCTAGCTTTGATTTTAGATTTGTTATCAAGACATTGAATTGTCTAAAATTGTATTTCGTTCATTAATTTACAATTCTTCCATGTCTATCCATTTCTCTATACTTTCCGCTTATTACTTTGAATCCATGAGTAACTAATCTTTCAAGGGTCACAAGTTGCGTTAGCATTTAAATAAGAACCATAGTGTAACTATTGCATCTTGTCAATTGTAATCTTAATCTGATGCTTATGTCCATCTAGCTAATCGATATAAGTAGTAATAATCAGAATGCTCGAGAGAGTAAGTGATTGGGCCAAGAAGTGTTACCAGTCTATAGGAATAACCTTGGTACTTAACACTCTCTTATGCAGTATAGACATATAACGCATAGCGGCTGACAACCGGGAGAAGAGTCGCAAGTATGAATAAACTATCACTATGCGTTTCTGATTTTAGATGTTAACCAACCCGAACCCTATTTTTATCCATTCATTTAATCCATGTAGCTGACTTTGCTGTGTCGCATACCTTACCATCCACCACCTTTTAATCTAGTGTACATGTTATCGGTTTCTTTAGTTAAACGCATAGTCCCTTTCTTTAGCTGGATGCATCCTTCATTAAATACTTTCGGTTACCACTCCAACTCAAATAATCCAATTAATTATAGAATCAGCATAATCCCTGTGTTCGACCTCGTACTCACCGAGTAAACCTATTTCTTTGCTCATACTTGGGTTAAGAATAGGAAAATTTGACAGATTGGAAACGCATAGTATTGAGCCTGTTGAACGCATTGTTGAACGCATAGTAAGCTTAATAAAGATAAACGCAACAACAAGTTTTTGGACTTCAGATCTGTTGCACAACACTTCGTAGGTTTTGTTTTAGATCTCTTTAGAGGGTCTTTGTTTCCAGCCCAGAAGTTTTTGTTTCCATTTTTGGTGTGTTTCTGTTTCTATATCAGATCTACTGATTTGAATTGGAAGGTTCAAACTCAAAATGGTAAGGACACTTGATTACATCCATTCAGATTGTTGAGGACCTCCAGAGTTGAGTCTCTTGAAGGCAATAGGTCCTTTATGTTTATAATTGATGATTACTTAAAGAATGACTTGGGTAATTATGATGCAACATAAAAGTGAAGCCTTCAAGAATTTCAAGTAGTGCAAGATTTTGATTAAAAATCATACTAGGAAGAAAATCAAAATATTGTGAGTTGATAATAGTTTGGAATTATGTGGGTCTGAGTTCAATGAGTTTTGTAACATTGAGGGAATTGTTCGTTACCAGACTGTCAGGGATATTTTGCAACAGAATGGAGTTGCAAAACGTATGAATCAGACATTGTTGGAGAGAGTGAGGTGCATTCTCTCTAATATTAGGTTGGCTAGAAGGTTTTTGGCAGAGGCAATAAATACAAGATGTTATCTGATCAACCATGGACTTCACACAGGTATTGATTGTAAAATACCTTATGAGGTGTGGCCTGGTGAGTGTGCAGATTATTCCTTATTTAGAGTTTTTTTATTGTATTGTCTACTATCATGTTAATGAGGGTAAATTTAGAATCCAAAGCTAAAAAGGGTATATTTGTGAGTTTTGGGGATGGAGTTAAGGATATGAAGTTTGGTCGCCTTCTAAAAGTAGAGTTATACTTAGTAGAAATGTGATCTTTGATGAGAATTCCATGCTTAGCTCAAATGTAAAATCTGTTGACGTCTACTGGTGTGGGAGAGAGTAGTAGTCTTGATAAACAGGTAGAGATGCAATTCATTTCAATTGTAAATGAATTACAACACCAAGGTGGAGAAGATCAACACGTTACTATAGAAACTATTGTGCTGCCAAAGACTGATGTGATTGAAATTTCAGAAAATGTTGTGTTTGAGAATTCTAGCCGACAAGCAGATCAGCCAAGTATAGCTCGTGATAGTGCTATAAGAGTTGGTGCTTGCCTCCAAAAAGGTATGGTTTTAAAGATATGGTGAATTATGCACTACAAGTTGCTGAAGAGGTGGATCCTCAAGTCTAGATGGAGATTTGTTGGAGTGCCTTGAATCTTAAACTTAATTAGAAGTGGTATTTGATATATTTAATTATCTAAATATTTTTCTTCTCCCATTTAGAAAGGTGGACTATATAAACTCTCTAACCTTATAAGCATCATGCATTGTGTGTGGCATTCTATAATTTTGTAACACTCTTTAATAAAATTTTCTCTTTGTTACGTGGATGTAGCTAACGTTAATGAATTACGTAAATTTATGTGTTAATCTTTCCTATTTTTACATTATTTTGTATTTTTTAATGGTTGACTTCATAATAATGTTATATTTAAAAATGACCTTAATTTTAATTTTAGTAATGTAGTGCACTACGTTTTATACCTAAATAATAGGTTCTAATGCAGTGCATACATTTTTTAACTATGTAAAATTACTTTTTACATAATAGGTGAGGAGAGAATTGAATCTAACTCATACCAAAACTTTTTTTTTTCAATGTTTTATTAGTTGGAGAATATTAAAATGAGAAAAGAAAAAAGCATTTTTATATTTATTTAAGTCTGTCCTTATTACTGCAAGAAGAAGGAAGAAGAAGAAGAAAAAAAAAAACTTCTTCACAGCTTGACTCTGCTTCACACTTTTCGAGAAACCGAAGACTCCATTTTCCAAAAAAAGAAAAAAATATCAGAAATTAAAAATTGGAGTGCTCAAAACTCTGGAAGGCGAAAAATCCAGGAGGCGCTTAGAACCAATCCACGGCTTCACCATTACAACCGAATCAAAAATCTTCCTCTCACCATTTTGAATCCCCAAAATTCTCAAATAGTACTTCGTTCCCGACACTACCTGTCTCTCCGCAGCAACCACCGCCGCGAACTTCACCTCTCCTCCGCCACTGCCACCGCCGCCTGTCATCCGATTATACTCCTCCACACTGAATCTTCCTAATCGCTGTACTTCTTCGTTCCTCTTCACGTCTTTGATCTCCATTCTTCCGCCTACTCTTCCGCCGTATCCTTCCACCACCACGCCCGCCGCCACCAAAGCCACCGCTACCAAGGCGATTACAGAGAATTTTGTTTCCGCCATTTGAGGGATTTTTTTTTCTTTTTTGTGATGAAATGAGGAGTGCAAGAAATGTGGGAGGGAGGGAGGGTTGATATAGTGAAGAAGATGGGCGTTGTTTGGACACGCGAGTAAGGAAAGCAGGTGGAGGGATAGCGGCGTGCCGCGTCTTCTCTGTGCAAACCTCAATGAAGACAAAAGTCTTTTGGAATGGATAATAGAGTCACAGAGATGAGGATCCAGACACCTTCTTGTCTCTTTGTTTGTTTCTTTTTATTCATTCATTAATTTTTTTTCTATTGGGATGGAATAATATGTTGATTTGGGTAAAATATTAAAATTACCTGTTCTGTAACCATTTTCTCTTTCTCTAAAAACATTTTCTCTTTCTCTTTTTATTTTTTAAAATTGAGTTTATACACATATTTTCACTTTTAAAATTATTCCTTTTGTTATCCACTTTTGTTATCCACTTTTAGCTAAGTAAAAATTTAAAAACTAAAAAAAAAATATTTTTTAAAAATTTACTTTTATTTTTAGAATTTGGTAAAAAATTCAACTATTGTATTTAAGAAATGTACAAATTAATATAAGAAGTTGAGAGAAAATAGATTTAATTTTCAGAAATAAAAACAAAAACAAAAAAAACAAAATGGTTACCAAACGACGCCTTAATTGTCCCACGCGAGCAAGAAAGTGATGAGTTCCAAACACAATAGAGTAGCTTATATTTTAGTTTTAAATCATTAATACTTCGAATTAGGTGTGTTAACTCTAGTCAAATTTCTTTTATATACTTTCTAGTTTGAGATTATATAAAAAAAAAAATTTGAGTAGTCACAACCTTTTAAAGAATGTTCTTGTAACTAGGATTGGAATTGTAATTGTAATAATTTTTTTGACATATGGAACTTTTTTGATCCAGAATTTCTTTTTCGATTTGAAATTTTTTTACGTTAATTCTTGTATTTTCAGTTTTATTATTTTTCTTTTTCTTTTGATCTCTATATATTTTATTTATTTCTAGTTTTTTCAATAGCAATAAGAGGTTTTTTCTAACATAACCATATATAGAGAAGAAAGGAAAAAAATCCTTCAATTTCAATACACGTTTCTAGAAAAATAATAGGTATAGAAAATCACTAGTAACATTAAAATTTACAAATAATACCTATCATTTTCAAATAAATTTTAAATTTATTGTGGTTATATTAAGTTTAAATTATCCGACAATGCATTCTTTCATATCGATATTAAAAGTATAAACAGATGAAATAACAATTTTGTAAGATTACAAGTTTAGTTTAGAATTTTGTTTGGCTAATTATTTGATTTTTTGTTTTTAAAATTAAATCTATAATTACTTTTTTTATTTCTAAATTTCTTGTTTCATTATACAGTAAAAATTAGATGCATGACTATATGAACTAAAATAATATTAATAAATCTGTACGTGTCTAATAATATAAAAACTTATTTATGTAGAGATGGGATTTAATTTTATGGCGTTGTGTTGGGGTTATAACTCATAAAGATAAAGAGAAGGAGACGTAAGCGAGGAATGGGAATGGGGGAATAGTATGGGTGCTTTTATTTTAAATTCTCTTCTCTTTCTCAACGCTACGCCGCCAACACACACTTCAATTTCATCTTCTGCCCGCCACGTCTCAATTTGCATGCTTCCAAAATTTCATTTCAATCCCTTTTCTACCTTTTCTTTTCTTTTCACAATATTTCTAACTTATTTTATTATTTATTTATTCTTTTTTTATAGTATACATATTTTTTAGTTTAGTTTGGAATTGTGGTAACTTTTAAAATAATTGTTAGCTCTCGTGTCTTTAGAAAAATCAATTTATTATGGATGTTCATACGAGATTTCAGC
Source organism: Citrullus colocynthis (assembly GCA_031780015.1). Taxonomy (NCBI): domain Eukaryota; kingdom Viridiplantae; phylum Streptophyta; class Magnoliopsida; order Cucurbitales; family Cucurbitaceae; genus Citrullus; species Citrullus colocynthis. Next base: position 188,285 of record QLSR01000189.1, read on the forward strand.
AAAGAAAATTTAATTCTTGAAAATGTACTTGATTTTATTGGTTTGTAGTATAAGTGTACAATCTCTAATTTTTATCCTCTGATTCTTCCTTCGAATGTATAAACTTTAATCCTTAAGTTTGTTGATCTTGTTGGATGATCGGTATTTAAGCTTGTTGAAATACCTTGTTGATTTTCTTGGATGAGATCTTGTTGGATGATCAGTCTTTGAGCTTGTTGATTTTCTTGGATGATTGACCTTTGAGCTTGATGATCTTCTTGGAGGATTGGTCATTGGCTTGCTCATTGACTTAGATAAGCTTTTGGTTTGTTGATCGATTTGAATCAGCCTCTGACTTGTTAATCGATTTGGATCGGTCTTTGGCTTGTTAATGTGTTTGGATCAATGTCTGACTTGTTGATCAGTTTGGATCGGTCTTTGGCTTGTTAATCTATTGACTTTGATCTGGGGGCTGGCGAGCCTGTTCTCGAATCAGGGAAATCAATCTTCAATTTGTAAATGGCAAAGAGATAGTCTTTGGTGAAAAAGAGGTAATCAATTCATTGAAGAAGAAAAGAGATCAATATGTTGAAGTATTCTGGTCTTTGAATTTTTCTAATGTTGAAAATCTCTGAATTTTTTTTACTTTTAAATCCTCTAACTTATGAATCCTCTTGGATGTTTGAATGTTGACTTCTTCAATCTCTGACTAAATCCTCTAACTTCTAAACCATGTGGATGTTTGAATGTTGTGACTTTTTCAATCTCTAACTGAATGCCTCAAGTGATGGGTGACCTTCTATATTTACAGAGTCTTGGGAGGCCCTATATGACCTTGGGCCTAGTTGACATTCGGTCTAACTTTTTTGCTTAAACTTAATTTAATCTATATTAAATAGATTTTTATTTAAATTTGACCCAATTTATTTTAATAAACCCAAATGACCTAGCTTCGGGCCTAATCACCACATGGCATAATTTGATTGGATGAGTTGACATTCCCTAATGGATCAATGGTTAGACAAGTGGCATCATTTGACTTGCCAACTTTTGTGTCGTTATTTTTAATTTGAGGATACATGTAAATTTGTAATTTGCTTCAAATTTATCAATCATTAATTTAAGCTAATAGTTTATCAATTTGTTGATGAACAAATGAGCATGCAGCAGAAGTTAATTTGATCAATTTTCACTCTAAGATGCTCAATTTAGAGGATTAAACATGCAATTAAAAAGAAAAACCAAAGTTTCAAGAACACTTACCCTTCAAGCTCCAAGTTCTCCTTCAATTCTTGATGAATTTCAGCACCACTTGGTTGTAGACCACCACAAGAGTCTTTTCTACTATTCTCTAGGCTTAGATTGGATGATGGGATCCAAAATTTGAGGTTAATTTTAGAAGGAAAATGAAGGTTGGGAAGAAGATGAACAATGGATGGAATTTTGCAAAATTAACCCTTAATTTCACAAAATTCTTAACCATTTTTATGTCAAAATCATCTCTATTTATTAACAAATAACATGCAATTCAATTGCATCAAAATTTGACAACACAAAATGGTTAATTTGTTGGTTAATTGTGAAGAAGACAACCAAGCTCCTAGCTTAGTTAGTGGGAAAATCCAATCTTCAAAATCAATTTTAAAATCAATTTTCAATGAATTTTCAAAAATTGAATTAAAATTAATTTTTAATTTCAATAATTAAATAATTAAATAAATAAAAAAATAATTTAATATTTAATTAATTCAATATTAAAATAATATTTTTTTCCACTTGTCCCGATTTTTCTAAAAACCGATATAAATCCCTATTCATATGATTAATATTTAAATCATATTTAAATATTATAATTGACTCTATTTGTACGTTTAATTCATAATTAAACATCGATATATCGTATATATCTGACTTTCATTCCTTAAGCCAAGATTTGAACGGTTCAAACTTATTCACCACACTATCTAAGATTTTAGTCCATTTAGAGCTAGTAAAAGGACCTAATGGACCTACAGATCATGAGCTCCAACGATCTGAGATTAATCGGCCAAACTCTTTAACCTAGTTAACCAACATTCATTAACTAACAGGACACTCCACTAAAGCCGGTAGCTGCACTCTCCTCACTGTAGATATATTTGTGTCCAGTCAATCAGGTGATTACGGCCTGAAGGATTGAAAAAATGTTGCCTAGGATTTCTATATCGACTTTCATTCACTCCGATATAACCATCATCGATAAGTCAATCCTTCATTAGTCGTTCATAACTTCAGCTAGGTCAAATACCGATTTACCTCTAAGTTACATCTTTTCTCCTTAAGTACCATTGTCCCTCTAATGAACAATTGATTTAGGATCTAATCACTAAATTCATTCCCTCTTGGATCAGTGAGAGGATGGGGCCCCTTGTTCAAGATCTAGGAACAACACTTGAGAGAACAACCTCTTTACTATCCCTAAGTTGGGTAGGAGTGAATTCCGTCTTGGAAACTCTAGGGCCCCATCTATCTACCCGATCTTATCCCTGAAATGGAAGGAATGTTGAGCAGCGCTATTGAACTTACTCTCACCTATGTAGATCAAGTGATAATTCTGAATAAACAGGAGTTCATAGATAGCTCAAGATTCATATCAAGTTATCTAGGTCATCAATAAGTGAAATTAATCAGTGTTAATCATAAACGGTGTTAACATGTAACAGTAATTATTTGAGGGTCAGTCTTACACAATCTTATTATGTAGAATACCCCCGCTCACATGTCTCTACATGAACAAATCAGGATCACTTCATTGATGACACCTTACAACATTTGTAACAATCATGAAGCATGCCGTATTCAATAGTGTCTCCATGAAGAGGTACCCAACCTGATCCATGTACTATAGACTATTTAGGCTACTTACTCGAACTTGATCCTGTTTATGTCTCCACGTAAAGTCCAAGTACTCATGATAATAGCCCAAGGGTTTGTAGTTTAATTGGATTTATAGTTAATAAACAATTAATTCACTTGAATAACTTCATATGTACTAAAATTCACTTATTTACAAAAACTACAAGTTTTAGGACATACAACCCAACATATGTGATTGGCCGAAATTTCTCTGTCAACAAATGTCCCTTTTTGAGATTTATGCACATGTATGACCGAGTTAATCTCGAAAAAGATAAATTTAGAATCAAAATACAAGTTATATGCTCTTGATTTTGACTCAAATCAATGTGTCAATTTAATCAAACTATGAATTTGGTACATAATTTTAATTTAAATTTTATATATACACACATTTTTTTCATGACAACTTATTAAAACATGAAGTTAGGGTCAAAGTTTTTATTTACTTTCTTGACATAACTTTGATTTGAACTTCGTATTTTCTTTCTTGACATAACTTTGATAGAGTTTATGCTCTACTAAATTCAAAATTTAAAATTAGGGCTAAGTTCAAACTGTCACACCCCCTCCCAGATTATCCTCCATAATCCGAGAGGAGGTGTGAGGACAGCAACCTTCACTCCTTTGTGCGGTTCACTGTCCAACTACTAATCACTAAAGACGGCTCAGACAAGATTCTTGTGTAGGCTAAGCACCCCGAACTGCTCGCTACTTGGAAAAATAGAAAAATAGGAAAGAATGAGCTGGATTGCCCAGTGAGTGACTAATTTTGTAAAACTATCTTGGGCTCGGAAATCAAACATAAATAAAACATTATAATGCATTGCATATAAATTACATGCTTAAATATCCTTATCAAATCATATATGTTCATTTCAGAAAAGATAGCTCAAGAAATTAAATTTTGCTCAAACATAGCATTTGTATACAACTCCTGTTAAGCCTTGAGATAAAACATAAGCCAAGTCTTTTAACACAAACAGTCTACAAACCTATCAAATCTTCTTTTGTTTTAAAATTTTCCTTAGTCGGGCGAAGCAAGACTCAAGACACCCAATGTCGAAAACGAATATTTTCCTTAGTCGAGGCAGAGCAAAACTCAACGCACCCAACGTCGAAAACGAATATTTTCCTTAGTCAAGGCAGAGCAAAACTCAACGCACCTAACATCGAAAACTTCTATGTGCACATAAGAATATCTCGGGATGTCAAGTACCTTCTCCGAGTCCATCAGTAATGGGTCCCTAGTCACAGGGTTGCCCACATGCCTTCTCAAATGTTCCTCAGCATTGGGTCATTTAGAAAACATTTTAGAAATAGGTATGTTTCACATAAATAGTTCATTGTAAACACCTTTCAAGGAAAACAGAGCATTTTTCAATAAATAGCATCTTATGAACATGTTTTTCAACAACTTTGGGAAAACAGATAAAACATGCCTTCATGCCATAAAATCAAGTATAAGCAGCCATCATGCTTTTCAAATCATCATAAAATTACATTTTATACGAAAGTCTGGCGAAACATTTTAACTAAAATCATCTAGAAAAAGGAAAGTGTCACTCACTTAATAATTACTTAAGGGAAGTTTCCTTTTCTTCCTTCTAATTATGTTTCCCGAGCTTCTTGGTCACAGGGTTTGCAAGTCTAAAACGCAAGGCAACTGATTTTCCCTTCTGTCAGTTTGGTTGGACGCAACTCTGCACCTTGAACACAAGGTTGGTAACCTGAGCGCAAGGTGCAGCCTTACAAACTCTTCTGGCTTCACCCCTTGAACGCACAGATCCCTCTTAAACACAAGGTTCACCTTGAACGTAGAGTCTTTCTTGAATGCAGTGGGATAGTTTCCCTTTCTGGTAACACTTTTGGACGCAAAGCCGATTCAGTTTTTCCTAAGTACCAACAACTTGTTGAACGCAAGGTAGCTAGGTTGTTAGGAACACCTCATCTCTTGGCCATAGACTTCCACTACGAATGCAAGGTTTACTCTTTTCAGCCTTCTCTCTCTCCTTTCTCTCAAGAACTCAAACTTAATGATCATTACTTGCTTCTTTTCCCTCAAGGTCCTATTTATAGCTTTGGGATAGAGGGCTTGTCATCCATCTTCTCCTCTCTTTTTGCCACTTGTTTGCCACCTGTCACGCTGCATGGCACATCCGACATGCAACCTGACACCTCTTCTTTATAAAGTGTTAAGTTTAAATGAAACCACGTAACCTTTATAAACTTATCTTATGCGTTTGACTTATTTCGAGATATGAACTACGATACAACTTAGTGTCCCTATGTGTCCATCTACTTCTCCTTTTTAAGGTTTAGCTTCTTTATTCTCTTTCTTCCTCCCGACTTTCCTACTTTTGACCAAGTTTCTCCCTCGCATACTACCATGCGTTTGTGCCTTAACCGCATACTACCATGCTTTTGTCACTTCTTTCCTTATGAACATATCTTAGCTACAAGCCCTTCTCTTGAGTGATAAACATCCGACTATGCTTGTTATTCTGTTAACCAAAATCATCTCAAGATCTTCCTTTATGCGTTTGTACTCCATGCATTTATCTCTACTTTATTACGCGTCCATGACCTTCCTTCCATCCCTAAGGATTCCTTGATTGTCCCTCTATGCGTTCTTGAGTTGTATTCCAAGGTTATGCTTCCAACCTCTTCCTTATACTTAGCCATTTTCTCAATGATAAATCTAGCATTCGTCCATCTCTGGCTTCCTTTCTTTAGGCTTACTTCTCAACCTTTTAAGTTATCCAAGACTCAACAAAATCTCCCTTGATGGAAGTCATGCATTTACCTTAAATTACGATAGTATCTTTCCTTGATTTCAGCTTATGCGTTTTATCCTTCTTTCCGAGACTTAGATTTCCTTTCAATGCACCACTACTCCACTTTAGTCCTCTTGCTCATACGTCCTACTTAAGGCAAGCTTACATCTCCTTCCTTAATTACCTCCTATGCATTCACCTCTTTCCCCTTGAGCTCTCGGGCTACCTCCTATGTGTTTACCTCTTTCCCCCGAGCTCTCAGGTTTCCTTACAATACTTCAACACTTACCCATTTTCTTTTCCACAATGGTTACCCTTATCATGCGTTTTCTTAGTCTTGACCATGCGTCCAACATGGTCTCTTACTTACCAAATATGCGTCCAACTCAACTAACTCCTGACTATGCTTTTAACTCTTTCCATCACTTGGTGAGATTTCCTTTATTTTCCTTAGATCATACTTCCAAGCTTAAAAGCATAGTTGTGTTATCCTAGTCTGGTTATTCTACTTAGAAGACTTCTTAACTCCAAGAATTACTTCAATTCCAAGATCCGGAAATCACTCAATGAAAACTTCCAAACCTATCTACGGCTTATACTTAACCCAATACTTAAGCACAAACCTCTCCCAATACTTAAGCACAAACCTCTCTTTCCTTTAAATTCAATGCATGTTTATTCCTATTTTGGCAACATTTCTTGGCCAACTCTACAAACTTGTGATCCAATACCACCTCTCTTGTCTTACTTCTTTTCCTTATAAGCTCTTAAGCTCTTAAGCTCATAGGTTTAAAAGTAGAGTGTTACACAAACTATATCCGAGTTTGTATTTGAACTTTGAATAGGATTGAGAATTCTACTCAAACTTTGACTAAAGTAGAATTTAGAGTATGTGAAACCTAGCAACTTTAACCTAGTAACTTAAGATGCCCCTAAGAAAAGGAACTAGGAAAATAAGGGAAAACTTGTATACAAGCCTGTGGAGTTAGAAAATTTTAGAGGCATAAAATCTGAACTTGTGGAGTTAGCCAAATTTTGGCTAATGAAGGAGGTAGTATGCGTTGAAGGTAAGGAAGAAAGTGTACGAGCAAACTTGGGAAATAGGTCATAGATGAGTTTGGGAGAAAACCACAGTTTCGAGTTTGGGACTAGAAGGAGGTAAATAAGTAAAGAAATTTTCTAAGTATCACAACTATATGCTTGGAAAACTTGGGTATGGACGCATAGACTTAGGTGAGGAAGGAAACTTTCACTAAGTATTGAAGAAGGTTGAGTTGGTTGTATAGTTGGAAGTTAGTGGTGAGTTGAACACATCTTTTTGGGAAAAATCACCATGATGGATGCATAGAAGATGGTGTCAACGCATGGTGCCTTATTCGAAAAGGAATCTCACCAAATTTAAGAGTTGAACGCATAAGACATACTCTGGGAAGTTTTAGCTAAGTGTTGGATGACTTTGAGAGTTGGGAAGCAAACCTTGAGGAAGAAAGGGAAGGCTTGGACGCATACCCTAGGGTTTTGGAGGAAATGACTAGGTGTTAATTGATTCATGTTTGAGGCGAAGGAAGTGTGCTGAAGGAAATAAGGGTAGGACTCATAGGAAAGGAAGAGTTGGGTACATAGGCTTGAGAAGAGCCCTATAGATGCATAGGTGAGGTTCAAAAAAGTCCATGAGGGTAGGAAAGGAAGCTTGGATGCATAGATTAAGGATGTTGGTCAAGTTAGGTGTATACATGAGAAGTTACAAGTAAAACCTAAGTTGAAACACATGATGCTTAGGACAAGCAAGAGTTGGACACATACCCTTTGAGGAAAAGAGAATTTTGGTTAAGTATAGAACCTCAAGAGGAATGTTGAACGCATACACACTATTTGGAAAGGAAAATTGGTTAAGTGTAGAAAGGTTGGAAGAAGAAAAGAGAACAAAAGAGACCATACTCCAAAAACCTCAAGATGGACTCATGGAAGGAGGGAGGATGGACGCATGGGTCATCTCTCAGGCCTAGGTTGGACGTATGGTAGAGGTGTTGAGTGGTTTCTTTAGAGTTTAACACATCCCAAGTAGAAGGTGTCGTGTTGCATAACTAAGATATCATGCAAAGAGACTTGTGGAGCACAAATGTTTGGATGCATGTTGAAGTATGCATGCATGAAACCAAATGTGAGCTTAAGTGTCAACCTGTGGAGAATGCTTGGATGACAAAGCTCGTCATCCAACTCTTATAAGTAAGGTCGAAGAGTTTCTTGATCATTAACTTAGAAATCTTTCCAAAACTCATTTGAGAGAAGTCAAGAACTTTTCTAAAGAAATCTAGGTGTCCAACACCATAAACCCTGCGTTTCAGAAGGAGGTTGCGTCCAACCAAAAGCAGCCTTGACTCCAGACTATTAGCCTTGTGTCCAACTGAGTAGATTGGTGAATTGAGGTGTTGTCCTGCATCCAGAAGAGCTGCCTTGCGTCCAAAGGAGGTGCTCTATGTCCAAAAGGGTATTTTCAGGCATTCTAGAAGAATTTCTAGGATTTCGAAGGGTTCTCCATTGCTGTTTTCTTGGTTCCAAAGGCCAAGAAAGAATCGGGAAGCCTTCCAAGCTAACTTACAGGGAAATGAAGATTTAAAATATTACAACTACTCGTTTATGATTGTGTTATGTTACTATTAAGCTAATATGCATACTATTGTGAGATTTCAATTACTATCTATTGCATATTAGCTATGATGGATCTTTGGGTTATTATGTGTGTTAAGGATCCTAGAACTGCACATGATGGTTAGAAGATTTGAGGATCTAGTTTTGAGCCTATGCTGAATTTAAAACCTCACAGGATGGTCAGGGGATGCCGAAAACCTAGTTCCTAATCATGTGAGAAGTATCTTTTGTGGGATGGTTAGAGGACCGACGAGTTTAGCTTTTAATCTCTTAGAGGTAAGACTATGTTCACATAAAGCTTGGATGAATTGTTGTGCCAGAATGTGGCAACAAAATAGTTTAGTACAGAAGATTAAGCTAAAATGGGAGGTTTGAGTTTATCTTCGTTATAGTTATGCTTATTAGTGAATCTTATAACATCTATTATGCTTAAGGGTTGTGTGAACCTTAGTTATCCATTGACCACTCACTAGGCTTTGTGAAGCTCACCCTTTTCTTATGTTTTCTTTTCAGGTAGCAGTCGAGTTCTCATTGTTGTGTGAAGTTAAGGTCTGTCGAGATATAATGTTATCATTTTTCATAGGCAGGAACCTGTATAGAGCTAAGGTTATGTTATTTGTAAACCAACTCTACAAACAGGTGTTTTAATACATGTTAAATAAAGGAATTAAAATGTGATTTGTAGTAGATGTTGTAAAGAATCTATGTTTTCACATCTCCTAGGTTATAAAGGTAATTTGGGTTGGGGTGTGACAGAGTATGCCAAAGTTTATGATTTGAGGTGAAATTCTGGGCACCAAAGATTTATTTGGGATAACCTATAGAACATGTACAAATATTAATTTGAGACAAATTTGAAGTTTTTCTTGTAGAGTTGGTATGGCAACCTTAGGGGGATGAATAGAGTTTATTAAAACCAATTAAAACTTTTTTCTAAACATGGACCCAATTAAACAAATCAACAAACTTTTTGCCAACAAGTAATTTACACAAGACTTTTATGCAAATAATTTCACTTTGAAATAGACAATCTAATAGTAAGATTGGTAAAGTATATAAAATTTAATAACTATCAATCAAAATAAATAAATAGAAGCACTTCATTCCAAAAACAAAAACCACAATTAATTTCAAGCAATAAAATGTAATAACAAAATTACAAAATTAAATATGATAGGGACAGAGAAAATGACACCGTGATTTTACAGTGGTTCGACATAACTTGGACTACATCCACTTCCTAAACTCCTCTTGGATATGTCACTAGAAATCTTGCTAATTCTTTCCACGGATTAGAGTCCAACTGCTACACCGCTCTTTTGGCAAGTTTAAGAACAAACTCAATCGTTTCCACGGATAACTATCAAAATGTTACAACCACTCTTTTTTGAGATATAGAGCAACCCTTACAAAATGTTTGAAAAAAATTAAAGAATACGCCTGAGATAAACTCTCTAAAAGAGTGGATTTACAAATTTTGAGCTCACAACAAATCAATCCTCACCCTACATAAAACTCTCTCAAGAATTAGATGAAAAGAAAGAAAATTAAAGCTCAGAGAAAGAGCAAGAATGGTAGCTTGGTAATTATGGAGGATTGAAAATAATAAAAGTTATTAAAATATATAGAAGAAGATGAGTTTAAAAAGAGAGGAAAATAGATGAAAACCAAATTCAAGTTGGGTCATTAGATGCTAGTAAAAGACATTAAATGGTGTAGATTTAAACTCAACTAGCCATTAGACACAAATATAATATAATATAATAATATTATATATTATACTAGACATAAACATAGTATATATATTATATTAGACATAAACATAAAATAATATTGAATTCATTTTTTAAAAATTCATTTTCTTTTTAACACCAATCCAAAAATTAAAAAAAAAAAAAATCCACCATGTGTCACTTATCTATTACTCCAAGTGGCACCTTTCAATTGGTTCACTTTGATAAAGAAAACCTGCCATGTCATCCACTCAAGATTTTTTTGTTAAGCTTGTTTTGACTATATCTTCTTCGTTTGAGCTCCGATTTAAATGATTCAAAATGCTTTGGATTTTTTATTCTAACCTCTATGCAATGGACACATCAAAATACCTAAATATTTAGTTTAAAAAAAATCAGATTTGTTTTCATCAAAATATTAATTAATTAATTAATTAATTAAAATTAACTGATTTGAGAATAAGGAAAAAAAAAAAAAAAAAAAAGAACCAACATTTCTTACCATTCAACTTGGTTGATTTGAATTTAGAATAAAATTTGGAATGTACCCAAAATTTGGTTTAGGAGAAAATTTTGAGTATTTCAAATTCTTGATATAATACCAAATTTGAATTTGTAGAATTTGAATGGAAATTGTCTGAAAATTAATTTGAAGATTTGGGATAAATTTTGGACTTTACCCAGGATGGAAACTCAACTTGAAATCGAGATTCACCAATTCAATTTTATATGAGATCTTAACAAATTTAGGTAGAGATTTTTGCATTCAATTTGATTTTTAGCAAATTTAAACTGCATTGATATGGGAGGATCTTATTTGATTCAGAATTTTCTCTAAATGATTCAGAATACTTGGTATATATATATGGGCACGGGTCTTCAACCTACTACCAAACAGAATATAGTTTCTTCTCAACCAGTTCCCATCAGATTTGACGGTGAGTTTGATTTGCATTGTGATCTTCTGCTTTTCATCGAAGGTAGCATCATCATCAGCCAGCATGAGTTCGAGATGGGTCTTCTATAACGCCCGACTTCCTAGGACTCGTACTAGGCCACTACCACATGCATACATCTCAAGATGACCAATTTCATAAATTGAACTAAACCCGAAAATTTTTTATAAATTAAATAGTTTTTATAAAATCTGAATAACTGAAAATCATTGATCGGGTATCCCTAAATTTTAAAGCAAAACTGTAAATTTATACTGAAATTTCAAACATAAAAACATGAAAACAGGTGCTTTGCAGAAGCATCTGACTTGCTCAATGGCACAGTGTCAGATCCTTCCTATCATACACATGTCTATCCTTGCCTTTAATTGAAAAAAAAAAAATTTGAAAAAAAATGTAACATAAGAAAGAATATTCCGTAAGTAACTTCGCTATTGGAGACAAGCTGTGCATCACATGCAAACATGAACTGAGACTCTATGCTAGTGGGATCTAAAGATTTTTCGTTCCTAGCTCACCCTATTTCCTTTCCCAAAATGTGCTTCAATTTCTTGCACATGGCGATTGATGTATATCTTTCATATATATGGACCTTCTAGGCATGCATCACTTCCACACAACTAGGCCATCTCTAAAAATGTTGGGATGTGCACCACTTACATACACAAAGTTACGCATGGTAATCATAGACCCCGTCCACGACTTCTACATGGCAGCAAGTCAGCAGGTCAACAGAAGAATCTGGCAAGTGGCTAGCGAATCTCGTGGACCGGGTACACATTTTTGCTCATAAACGTGGACCCGGTCTATGATTACACATACTCATGGACCCGGTCTAGGATTACACATGCTCGTGGACCGTTCACTACCCTAAATTTGTCATTTTTTTTCTCCCAACCCTATTTTTGTCATCAAATTTTAAAATAACATTATTTTTTAAAAATTTCTACCACTGATTACTGTGGTTCAACCATAAACTAAGTCTCAGTTTGGGGGATCACCCAGTGAAGACCCTCATGCTCACCTAAAAAGCTTCATTGAAATCTGTAATACCTTCGTCATCCCAAACATAAGTGCAGATGACATCCGGTTGACGCTATTCCCATTCTCCCTCAGAGATGAGGCGAGACTGTAAGCATATTCTTTGGAACCAGGTGAGATCACTACCTGGAACCAAATGATAGAGAGTTTTCCCTTTTCACAAGACCTCCCTTGCTATGACTCTGGCAAAGATTCGGTTTGTAGGAACCACTTCTTGAAAAAATAGAGGGAACGGGAAGAAAAATTTTCGATCGAATTGGGGAGAAGCATCAACTTCCCATATTGACTTTTAACCTTGCTTCTATCTTGAGGATGCTGCATATATACAGTAACCCTTTTCTTGATTTGTCTAGAGACATTATTCAAGTAATTAGAGCTAATTGTTGTGAAATTTTCTAATGAAGGTTGACCTCCTTATAATACTTGTTTTGATCCATGTTATATCGTTTATTATATTTATATAAAATAAATTTGATTTCAAATATAAAAAACAAGTAACAAAAAGTCGTTAAGCTGGTAAAGTTAGATGTGCAATGGAGTAATGGATGTGTGGTCGATATATATCACAGCTAACAGAGTTGAGCTGGGTAGATACATTTAATTTCATTCTCAAGGAATGGTCAAAATATAAAACTTAAAATGAAGGTAGATATCCAGTTTTGTTTTTAAAGAAATTGGTAGGTTGAATTAAAGGATGTTAATAGGTGGTAGTATGAACAAACCAACTAGAAATGATATATATGAAAAAAAGGGTGGGGGAAAAAGCTTAGTCTCACTGATTACTGTGGTTCAACCATAAACTAAGTCTCTCTCAGGTTGCTGAGAGGGTTAGAACCCTTGTTTAAGACCCAAAATAAGCGGGAACTACTCATCTACTTACCCTTCATCATGTGAAGTTATGTTCTCCAAAATGGTAGGCTTATTGAGTCGGCAACTTGGGCCACTCTCACCCATGCAAATCAAAGGACCGACCTCATAGACAGGAGTTCATAAGTTAGTCAAGATTAAGATTGAGTCGCACATGATCATCCTATGAAATATTAATCTCATGAATTAACGGATTTACAAAGAGATTAAATATTTCGCAGTCCAGTCTTATACAAACTCTTTGTATAGGATACCTCCACTTACACATCTCCACATGAACGGTTTGGATCAAACCATTTGTAATTATTACAAAGTGTCACCAAGATAAGACACCCAACCTTATCCATATAGACCTTTAGGTAATTGCTTGAACATGATCCACCCATATGTCAACTACATACATGTTCAAGACTTCATGTGATAACCTTGAATTTTTCTGTAAATGGATAAATTAATACTGCATAATTAATAATTAAATTAATTAACTAATCAATTACAAGACTTTAGGGCATAAATCCCAACAGTCATGTAATTCATTATAAATTATGAGTGTTTTGTTACATACTTGAACCAGTGCATGAAAGTGATGTACTAGGGTCAATTCGTTATTATGATATTATGCATTTTAGTCAAGACTGTTTAGCATGACATACTTACGAGATTTTATGCGGGACTCACACATATGTGAGTGTTACATGAAATTCTAGGTTTGGATGCAATCTCTTTTTCTTCCCACAATAATTGATTGCACGAAAGTGGTGTATGTCCAAAAGTTCTAGTACATGAAATTGATGTGTTAGGATTGGTATGTGTGAAAGTGACACGTATCTAGAGAAAACTAGGGTGTTCGAAAGTGGTGCTCACCCAGTGGGTTATGTGTATATGAAAGTGGTGTATACTCATGAACCAGGTCCACGACTTCATGGTCTCAAATATCCATTGCCCTCCTCTTTTCCTCACTCCTCTTTCCTCAGACCTTCTGATTCTCTCCAGCGGTCGCTGCTCACTTCTGCTGTCACCCTCCCTCTGTCACCACGTGTCATCACTGCTGCCCGCCTTCTGTTGTCCAACCAATAGTAGGTCTCTTCTATTTATTTATTTTTCAATATATAATATTGTGGTTATTTTGCCATAGATCTAGTTTTTTTCCCCAAACATATGAATGAATAGTCTAAGAATTGTAGATCTAGAGTATTTATTTATGTTGTTTTTTGATGTTTGAGTTTGGACTTCAATATTATACTATTTTTTTTGGACCATTTGAGTTTGGACTTGAAACTTGGATTGATGATAGATCTAGGTTAATGTTAGTTCTGGACTGATGTTTGATTGGGTTGTAATTGTTTTTTTTTCTTCTAGATTTTTTTTTAAAGATTTTGAACTAAAATATTAGTTTGCATTATTTTCAGTTTTGGACTGATGTTGGATTGGGTTTGGACAGATTTTGGGCTTTTAGTTTGAACTTAAATTTGGCCTAATATTTTCTTAACGTTAACCATTGTAAACAAGTTAGTTGAATATGTCGTTGCATCCTGAAGATTTAGTCATTCTTGAACCTGAAAATGATGGGGATACTGAAATTGAGGTAGAAATTGATGAATTATTTGGAGAAAAGTCAAATGTGAAAAATGAAAATGAGTTGGTGCCTTCAGAGTTATTCACACAAATAGATTGGAGAATTACTGATTAAATTTGTGAAGAAGGTTCAATACTGGAGGAAAAAGGAAGATGTGCAGGTAACTTTAGGCCAATACAAAAAGGAAGGTTATTTGACACCAAAGAAAACATACAACTAACTGTAAGAAAATATTGTGTGAAAGAACACTATTAGATTTTTGTGGTAAAATCAAACTAAGATATTTGGTATGTAAAATGCAAATAGTGGATGAATGGTTGTGAACGGAGGTTGCGTGCTTGTTGGCATAAAACCCATGGGATGTTTGAAATTACTAACCTTGAAGGAGAACACTTGTGTTTGTACTCAGAACTGTCACAAGATCATTCACAACTTGATTCAAATTTCATGAGTACTGAAATTCAAAATATGGTTAGAGTTGATACTAGTGTTCCTGTGGCCTTACTTCAAGAAGCGATTAAGAAAGAATATGCATATAATGTCAATTATAGACGTGCATGGCATGCAAAGCGAAAAGCATTGGTTAAAGTTTTCGGTGATTGGGAGAAATCATATGCCAGCTTCCATATTGGTTAAGTGTTGCTCTGCACCACAATCCTGGAACACGAGTGGATTGACATTTTATTCCATCTAATGTGCCTGGTAAGACTACTTTTGGTCATTTGGTCCTACACGAGAAGGTTTCCAATATTGTAGGCCATTGATTAGATAGATGAAACTCATCTCTACGGCAAGAATAAAGGGAAATTGTTAACTGCCCTATCCATTGACTCAAATGGGCATATATTTTCCCTTGTTTTTGCTATTGTTGAAAGGAAAAACGCGTCTAGTTGGTCATGATTATAATTGAACTTGTTACTTTGACT
This sequence comes from Citrullus colocynthis, assembly GCA_031780015.1. Classification (NCBI taxonomy): domain Eukaryota; kingdom Viridiplantae; phylum Streptophyta; class Magnoliopsida; order Cucurbitales; family Cucurbitaceae; genus Citrullus; species Citrullus colocynthis. Next base: position 203,684 of record QLSR01000189.1, read on the forward strand.
CTGTATACAATTGGCAATAGGACTTTGTTTATAATTAATTTATGTGTGTATTTTTTCAGTGTTGATTATAGATCCTAGTCCTTCTAATCCCGTAGTATTATATCAACAAAATACGCATAATTCACAATCGATATGGGATAATGGGTCTACTATAGTGTTGGGTTGTTGGTGAAGCACTACAAGAGTTTTAGGTTGTATCAACATTTATTTTTGCCGATGCAATTAAAAATATTGGCAAATCTAATTTCTATTGAAAAATTTACTATGCGTGGGCAAAACTTCATTTATGCCAACGAAAAGATGTACATGGGCAGAAAGTTGTGTGGACTTAGTGAAATACATTTTTTTTTACCAACAGTTATTTTAGTTTTTGCCCATGCGATGTGTGTGAGTAAAACTTTCAGTATTTGGTAACACGAAAAACATGGGCAAATACTGAAAGTTTCTATCCACACATATCGTGGGTAGAAACAAGTTTCTATCGACCCATCTTCCATTTTCCCTCTTATTTCCCTTGTTTGATTTTGTTTATTTTTAGAATAGAAAAGAAAAGAAAAAAAAAGAACCCTAGCCCAATCTTCTTCTTCCCCTTCTCTCTAGTTGTCAACCCTCATCCCCTCAACTCACCTTCTTCTTCTCGTGCGGGCTCTTCGCCTACCACTAGATATACATCGTCGCCGTTGTTTTCCGTCTGTCCTTCGCTTGACCAATCACGCGTCATTGCCCGCCCTTGCTAGCAGCCTTCACTGCCTTTCTCGTGATGTTTGGCCAGTCTGTACAGCTTGTCGGCGAAGTTTTCTGCCGTTAACATTATTGCCGACCACTGCAACACTTTTTAAACGATCGTTTGACAGTCTGTTCATGATAAAATTCTTTGTATTTTGCCAATTTTCGGGATTGGGTAAGTTTTATTGGGAAGATGAGGGGTTTTCTTGAGCAACCTCCCTGCTTGATTGAACTATCTGGTCCAGTTTGTTTTGCCCTAATAATCTAGGATTTCAATCGCGCTTAGGGTTTTACACTCTAGTTCAACTTTTCTTTCTTTGATTCTAATTGTTTTCTATTTTTCCTCTATTATTTGAAAGTTGTATACTGTTAATTACATTTGCCCTTATTCACACTGTGTTTGGATCATCCAAAATTACAAGGTTATTGCCTATTCAATCTTCCAATATTTGCTAGTGCATATTTTTTTTCATCATGAATTTAATATATTTTTTTGAAAGGGTGGGTGTGGATCTAGGGTTTTTTTTTAAATTTATTTTATCATAATCTTGTTGTAATTTTAGAGGTGGTGTAGTTTGGTTGATTGTCAAATGATTGTGTTATTGGCAATAGATTAAGGTGTTGTTTGTTGAATATTTTTTGTGTCCTAATTAACTTCTTTATCCTCTGGGCGTGGCTTACAAATTTTGTTATTTTGAACCATAATATTGGGTTGTTTGTTTCTTGTTGCGTGAGTAAGAATTGTAGCTTAATTGTTGATCTGTGTACATTCCAGGAGTTCTATGAAGATTACTTTCAGAAACTGAACAAGTACGAGGAAATTGAAATTTTGAATGTTTGACAATCTAGCTAACCATATGGTAATACTCTCCTCTTTACTCATTGTTTGAAGGAAATTGATTTTAGAATCAACCCTTCAACTTTGACATATGCTATTTTATAGTAGAATTAGCTAAAGAGTAGTTATCTGCTATGTTTGATTAGGTGGGGATGTTTTACCTGCTATTTCATTGTTGCTATGTTACTGTCTTTTAGTTTTGTTGATAAGTTATGGTTTCGATTGAAAATAATTTTGTTCCTAATGCTAATATTTTTGTTAATGAGTTTTGTTATAGTTTGTAGTCATGTTTTTTAATAGGTTGATGATTAGGGTGCTAGAATAATGTAATTATGACATCCCTACAATTCCTTATTTTCATATGCTTACATAAGAATAAACTCGAACGAATGTTTTAGTTAATCAAGTGTTCTTAGAAATTACATGATTCCATTTAGATGATAGTGGTTAGCATATTGCTTCATCAATAGTCGATGTGCTATAAATTAGTTTATAATCTCATTGGGAAGTTATTTTTTTTGTAGTTTGAGATGAATTTGGAGTGCTCAAATTAACTTTTAAGATTGTGGTTGCACACTTATAAAGTTGTTTGGTTGTTATTAGTTGTTTCTCTTTAGAATCTAAGGGCTGGTTTTGAGTTTGAAAGTCACACTTAAGCATTTTAAAGTTGTTTTGGGAGTTAAAATGTCATTTAGACACTTTTTAGATACTTTTTAGTTGGTTTTGAAAATCAAAATGACACTTGAGAACCATTTAGGTTGTTTTAGAAGTTAACAAGTCTCTTGGACACTTTTTAGGAACCTTGTAAGTTGTTTTGAGGGTGAAAGTATCATTTAGACACTTTTTAGGTTGGGTTTGAGTTTGAAAGTCATACTTAGGTATTTTGAAGTTGTTTGGGAGTTAAAGTGTCATTTAGACACTCTTTAATTGGTCTTGAATATCAAAAGGACACTCTTTGGGAACTTTTTAAGTTTTGATTTGTGGGTGAAAGTGTCACTTAAACACTTTTTTTATGTTGATTTTGAGTTTGAAAGTCATACTTAGGCATTTTGAAGTTGTTTTGGGAGTTAAAGTGTCATTTAGACATTTTTTAGATACTTTTTAGTTGGTATGGAATATCATTTTGAAAGTCATGCAAATAGATTTGCTTTATTGATTTTGAGCATGTTGTGCTTATTGGACTTTAATATTATGCTTTTCAGGTCTATATATTTTGAAAAATACCAGAAATGTCATTTTTTGTGAAGACCAACTGACCAAGCGAAACATTTTTTGTGAAGACCAACTAACCAATCAAAGCATTTTTTGTGTATTTAGTATTATTTTGTTCATTTTGTATAGCCAAAATGAAAGCTAATAACTCAGGAAACAAACACTAAGAATAGTTTTTCAAATTTTATATGGTCAAGGAATTAGGGGTTGAATACATTGTGACATTGTCTAAACTTGTTGTTATTATGTTGAACATATTTTGTTACAGAAAATTGAAATTATTTTTATTTTAAATATTGATCCCCAATCATATAATATAATAATAATAAATGCATTTACAATTATAGAGCTATGACGACGTTTCGTGCGTGGGCAAAAATGAAGCTTTTGGCCACATTTCCATGTTTGTAAGCATAAAACACTATCTACCAATGTATAATGTGTGGGTAGAAATCGAGTTTTGCCGATGGAAGTCATAGCTTGGACAGAAATGTGATTTTTTTCCACGTATAAAACATGGGTAGAAATGCGATTTTTTCCCAAGAACGTTGATGCGTGGCCAGAAATCAATTTCTGTAACGTTTGTAACATGGGCAGAAAGGTTATTTCTACCCACACATTTCATTGCATGGGCATTTCTGCTGATTCAATGTCAAAAAACGTGGGCAAAAGATATGCCCACAGTCTTCTGTTGACGTTGTTTGCCCACGCAAAGAAAAAAGAAAAGAAAACGATGGCAGAAGCTTTGCCCAAGCATTTTTAAAGATATGCTGACATTTTTTTGCGTGGGCTGAGACAAAAATTCTTATAGTGAAGAGAGGCAGTAGTTATACGTAGTATAATGCTAGATCCACATATTGTACCTTACCTACGGTAGGCAGGTTTTCTTGGAGTTGCACAGATTGGGTTTGTCCAACTAAATCGGTACCTCATTATTGCTTTAGTGGAGCATTGGAGACCAAAGACCCACACATTTCATATGCTCTGTGGGAATGCATCATTACACTGCAGGACGTTGCAGTTGATCAATTTGGGTTACTAGTGGATGGAGAATTTGTGACTGAGCCATTGCAATACGACTTGGAAACAGGTTTATGACTATCGATCAATTTAGCATTATAGCAGCACAAGTTCCAGTTATAGACTGTCGATCATTTTGTGGAATATCCACTCAGTACCAACTATTATTTTCTCTACATATTTATGTAATCAAATATTTTCAGGGTTTTATATGCATGTGTAGATGGAGCAATGTCTTAGCTACATCTGAGCACTCAGCAAACATGTTGTTAATATATCGACTATCTTTTTATCGACTAATGCATAATCAGGTAACAACATATATCTTTCACATACAAATGAATATTATATGCTTTTTGGGTTCTTATGTTTTTGTATTAAATTTTAGATCAATTGGACGCCAGATACACGAGATATTATGTTATTATTGCCTGATTACTGTTATGATGGTAAAGACATTTGGTTGATGGTTAGTCCCCTTATATGCTTCAATATCATCGAGTGGCATCAACCAAATCGGGTGTTGAGACAGTTCGGTCTGTGGCAAACGGTGTCGTCGTCGTGTTATACGTTCCCACAATTGCACCAAATTGATTTAAGAAGTAAACACGATCAAAACTAGTATCGACTTTATGCAGACTATATTACATTGTGGCGTGCACGTCATGATCATTGTGCACGAGGAGAAATAACGGATGTGCCAACTATATCAGATGATTACTTGTCCTGGTACGACTCAATCACGGCAAGATATATCACACCTGATGGTGCTTACTATTATTGCATGATAAGAATTTTATTGTCTAGTTTTTTCAATTATATGTTATGAATATTATTTTATATTAACCTTTTCTATCATATAGAATAATTTTATCCAGAATGTACACCAATATTCAGTACAACACAATTTACTAGAGTTGGGTTTAATGTGTGACGAAAACTTGGTAATTGTAAAAAAAATATCATTTAACAGACACGAAGACTCAATGCTGTTGACACTGACAAAAGATGTATTCTATATCGAGAAACATCAAATCCAACAATGAAACTCATGAGAAATAAGAACAAAAACCAAAAAACAAATAAATAAAAAATAATTAAATAATGGACCCTAAACTATGGACCAAGTCCACGAGTTTGACTTGGATTGAAAATCGTGGACCCAATTCACAAGTTGGACCTGATCCACGAATCCTACATGGAGTCCCACGGTGGTTGGTTAGTGGATAGCTGGAAATCGTGTACCCAGTACACAATTTCTCCACCCCAATTTTGTCAATACTTTCCACTTCAACCCTAATTCCGAAATTTCTTCGCCAAGTACCCTATTTTTGTCATTAATTTAAAAAAATTACATTATTCATGAAATTTCTCCTTAGTGGTACTTAAGGAAAAGATGTAATTACAAGGGTGAAATGGACATTTTTTACCCAACTGTAATTATGAACAACTCGTGAAAGATCGACTTGCTTATATTGATTATATCCATGGACACAACTAGTCCTACAGTGCATAAGAGTTCAATTATGGGTCCATAGTGGTTTTCCGTGTAGTTAATGAATGAAGATTAATTTAATTAAAGAATTTAATTAATTAATCTTAGATCATTGGAGTTTATAATCTGTAGGTCCATAAGTTCCCTTGTTATCTCACCAAGGACCAACAAGGATCAACTATGTTGAAAGAAAAATTTGAAATGTTCAAATTTATAAGGGAAAATATTAATTGTATTGGATACAATTAATTACATGATTTACTATAAAATTCATTTGAATAAGATTTAAATTGTAACTCTCAGCACCGACCTAACGCCGCACCGGTGCTACTGCGCTTGCTTAATTGGTTGCTCTCGGGAAACGCGTCATGGCAACACCGAGGTGGCGACAGGACGCTGTCCTGTTTTTTGGGATTTTGTGATTTTCTTCTTTTTTTTCGCTTGATTTTGGCTTAGTTATGTTCTTTTGGCTTTCAATTCTTATTTTCTTTATATTGACTTGAAAACCACTAGCAAACAAGTAAATTTTATTAGAAACCCCCTTAATTTAAGAGAATAAAAAGCACTTTTCAAGCGCTTTTTACCACCCCAAATTTAGAGATTTGTTAATCTCAAGTAAATAGTAGAATCAAACATAGGGAATTTAAAAGAAAAGTGTGCTAAAGACTCATGTATCAGAAATGGCATTTAAGAGCTCAAGTAGAAACATGCAAGCATATCTATGTTCGTATAAACATTCAAGGCCAAATATTGCTATCTCCCAAGTATGTGTTTGCAAGCCTCCTTTAATTCAAAATGCTAAAACTCAAATTGGGACTTAAGAGAGCTTTATTAGTTTTCCCCCTACTCTAGCTCATGCACCAATTTGCAAGCATTCGCACATTTCAAGCGAGTAATATCTCCACTAAGGTGCCATTCAATCACATTTTTCCATGGGCCATAAACTTGCATTCTTTACCTAGGGGTACTAGCTTTCACACATTCACTATAGGAACTCGTACCTAGTCAACTCCTATGAGTCCTTACTGATCACAACAAAGGCATCTCTTTTTAGCCCCATCCATGCATACTCATTACAAGTTTAATCATTTAAAAGGAGAGACATGTAAAGCTCATATATTTTCTGTACACTTTTTTTCTCAAAGGCATGTACACTCTTTTCTTTTTCCTTAGTCTAAGATTACAAACCATCATCCATTTCTACTCTCTAACTGGTAGGGCCTTTCGGAGTGACAACCAAATACACTCGACTCGATCCTTTTTGATAACTTGTAGAAATACAAGTTATTACAGCCTTTCTCTTAGAAAAATAGAGATTAAATAGAGAATCATGTGGTAGTTTGTGTTGAATTCTATTAATAAATCTTCTTATGCATTCTATTCTTGTAAATTGATGAAGATAATTATTTTATAGCTTTTTGAGCCCAAAACGCATGTTTTAATGTAGGAACGCAAGCAACCTGCGGATGCGTTGACATCTGCTCAACGCAAGATGATGCGTTAGAACATATGGATGCGTAGATATGAGTGAACGCATGAACCTAAATTCTCCATGGACGCATAACGACCAGAAACGCAAGGCAGCAGAAAATCAGATCAGAATCTTGAGAGATTGTCGAAAGATTGACATGCATGATCTGTGGCTAAAGTGGTGGATCTAAATTGAACCGAGAATTACGCAATTAGGCGAGATAGACGCACGACATCAATTTCCTCCAATCACGCAGATTTGCCGTTGATTACGTACGCATCCTCTATAAAAGGGCAGACCTGCAAGCTGAAAAAGGGTTGTTGATTCTCAGAAGAATTGCTAAGTGACAGCAGAGTTCTCTCCAGAAGACAACCGGAGACGAATAGCTCGAGAGAGAAGAGTCTTCCCTCCACCTGACCACTTCGCAGCAAAACCTCACGCTTCCATTCCGACGACTCAAGACATTGACGTCTTTCCTGCTTTCTATCTCTCTTTCTAGCTTTGATTTTAGATTTGTGTCAAGACATTGAGCTGTCTAAAATTGTATTTCGTTCATTAATTTACAATTCTTCCATGTCTATCCATTTCTCTACACTTTCCGCTGATTACTTTGAATCCATGAGTAGCTAATCTTTCAAGGGTCACGGGTTGCATTAGCATCTAAATAAGAACTATAGCGTAACTATTGCATCTTGTCAATTGTAATCTTAATCTGATGCTTATGTCCATCTAGCTAATCGATATAAGTAGTAATAATCAGACTGCTAGAGAGGGTAAGTGATTGTGAAACTCAATTGACAAGGCTAAGAAGTGTTACCTAGACATAGGAAGACCCCATACCCAAAGCTAACATCATATAACCCAATTGAGACATTGTAGAATAGGCTAAACTTCTCTTAATATCTTTTTGAGCAAGAGCTAAAGTTGCTCCAAGTAGTACTAGAACTGTAGGACATTATAGCTATCCTTGGGTTGGACGAATTATCCGAAGAGGATCGCTTAACCGTAGCACGAGCACGAAAAATTGAGCGTTTCTTATCCCAACCTATTTTCATAGTAGAAGTATTTACTGGTTCTCCTGGGAAATACGTTGGCCTAGCAGAAACAATTAGAGGTTTTAAATTAATCCTTTTCGGAGAATTAGATGGTCTTCTCGAACAAGCCTTTTATTTGGTAGGTAACATCGATGAAGCTACTGCGAAGGCTACGAACTTAGAAATGGAGAGCAGATTGAAGAAATGACCTTAAATCTTAGTGTCCTGACTCCGAATCGAATTATTTGGGATTCAAAAGTGAAAGAAATCATTTTAGTTACGAATAGTGGCCAAATTGGTGTATTACCAGATCACACACCTATTGCCACAACCTACATATAGGTATTTTGAAAATACGCCTTACTCCTAATGACGGATGGTTAAAGATGGCTCTGATGGGTGGTTTTGCTAGAATAGGCAATAATGAGGTCACTATTTTAGTAAATGATGCGGAGAAGGCTAGTGACATTGATCCACAAGAAGCTTAGCAAACTCTTGAAATAGCGGAAGCTAACTTGAGGAAAGCTCAGGGTAAGGAAAATAAGGGCCTCCATTCGAAAAATTTGTGAAAAATGTCGCCTGATCCGTAGGCGAAGACGAATTATGGTAATTTGTTCTAATCCGAGACATAAACAAAGACAAGGATAATCTTTATAAAAAAAGGACCCCTAAAGGCCACCCACAATATACACATAAAAATCAATTAAAGGATCCGTTTTGACATGATTCAACCTCAAACCCTTTTGAATGTAGCAGATAACAGCGGAGCCCGAGAATTGATGTGTATTTGAATCATAGGGGCTAGTAATCGATGATATGCTCATATTGGTGACATTATTGTTGCTGTAATCAAGAAAGTCATCCCAAATACACCTCTAGAAAGATCAAAAGTGATCAAAGCTGTAATTGTACGTACTTGTAAAGAACTCAAATGAGAAAACGATATGATAATACGATATGATGACAATGTTGCGGTTGTTATTGATCAAGAAGGAAATCCAAAAGGAACTAGAATTTTTTGTGCGATTGCCCGAGAATTGAGACAGTTAAATTTCACTAAAATAATTTCATTAGCACCTGAAGTATTATAAGATGAGACCGTGAGATAGTTATAGTATTTGAATGAAATTAATTAGTAGATTGTGTATCACGTATATACCTTTTTAAATTCATAACTATTTAATAAAAAAGACTGTTGATTAGATCAAAATTTAAAGTAACCAATAATTTTCGTTTATCATGGGTAAGGACACTATTGCTAACATAATAACCTTTATTCGCAATGCTGACATGAATAGAAAAAGAATGGTTCGAATACCATCTACTAACATCACCGAAAACATTGTTAAAATACTTTTACGAGAAGATTTTATTGAAAACATACAAAAACATCGGGAAAGCAACAAGGATTTTTGGGTTTTAACCCTACGACATAAAAGAAATAGGAAAGGACCATATAAAATGATTTTAAATTTAAAACGGATCAGTCGACCTGGTCTCCGAATATATTCTGACTATCAACAAATTCCTAGAATTTTAGGCGGAATGGGCATTGTAATTCTTTCTACTTCTAGAGGTATAATGACAGACTGAGAAGCTCGACTACAGGGAATCGGCACGAAATTTTGTGTTATATATGGTAATCTTTATGATATTCGAATTAAACACAGAACTTCCCTATTTGTAAAAAAAAAAAAGAGAAGAGGTAGGTTTCTAATACCACTCCCCCTTCATTAATTGATACTTTGAAAGATGTTTCATCTGGAATGAAAGAACAAAAAAGGAGTTCTGAAGGTTTAATTACTGAATCACTTACCAATGGTATATTTTGGGTTTGTTTAGATAATGAGGATACAATTCTAGGTTACGTTTCAGGAAGGATTCGACATAGGTTTATCCATATACTAGGTCATAGAGAGTCAAACTTTCAGTAAGTTGTTACGATTCAACCAGAACTAAAGGGCGTATAATTTAGAGACTACGAAACAAAGGATTAGGTGAAGTAGTCTTTTCACAGGCAATATTCTTTTTTTGTAGGGATACAATTTGAAATAGAAAATTTAAGGAAACTTATTTTCTTCCAATAAGTAGATTCGGAATTAAGGTAAGGAATGATAAATATGAAAATAAGGGCCTCCATTTGAAAAATTTGTGAAAAATGTCGCTTGATCCGTAGGCGGAGACGAATTATGGTAATTTGTTCCAATCCAAGACATAAACAAAAACAAGGATAATCTTTATTAAAAAAGGACCCTTAAAGGCCACCCACAATATACACATAAAAATCAATTAATCGTTTGGCATGAAATCATTTTATAAGTCAGGGATATCCATATATCCCTGACTTAGATTTATGAGATGGTAAAATATGGCAAAACCCATACCAAGAATCGATTCACGTAGAAATGGACGTATTAGCTCACGTAAAAGTACGCGTAGAATACCAAAGGGCGTTATTCATGTTCAAGCAAGTTTCAATAATACAATTGTGACTGTTATAGATGTACGAGGTCGGGTAATTTCTTGGTCCTCCGCCGGTACTGTGGATTCAAAGGTACAAGAAGAGGGACACCATTTGCCGCTCAAAGCACAGCAGGAAATGCTATTCGGGCAGTAGTGGATCAAGGTATGCAACGAGCCGAAGTTATGATAAAGGGCCCTGGTCTTGGAAGAGATGCAGCATTAAGAGCTATTTGTAGAAGCGGTATACTATTAAGTTTCATGATTATCGCCTTGGTAAGCTATTGCCTCACCAACTACAGACGCGAGCTCCTCCTCGGGCAGATTCCTCCTTTTGCTTCTTAGCATACCGGGTATTAGCAGCCTTGGTACTTAACACTCTCCTATGCTGTATAGACATATAACGCATAGTGGCTGACAACCGAGAGAAGAGTCGCAAGTATGAATAGAGTATCACCATGCGTTTCTGATTTTAGATATTAACCAACCCGAACCTTGTTTTTACCCATTCATACATTTCAATTAGCTGACTTTGCTGTGTCGCATACCTTACCATTTACCACATTTTAATCTAATGTACATGTTATCGCTTTCTTTAGTTAGACGCATCCTTCTCAACTATTTTTGGTTACCACTCCAACTCTAATAATCCAATTAATTATAGAATCAGCATAATCTCTGTGATCGACCTCGGACTCACCGTGTAAACCTATTTCTTTGCTTATACTTGGGTTAAGAATAGGAAAACTTGATAGATCATAAACGCATAACATTAAGCATGTTCAACGCATAGTATGTTAAACACACAGGAAGTTTAATAATAATAGGTAGACGCAGCAGCAAGTTTTTGCACTTTAGATTTGCAAAAGCAACAAGTTTTTGGCGTCGTTGCCGAGGACTTATTTTATCTGTCAACAACACTTTTTCCAGTTAAAGATTCTAAATTAAAGTGGCTACGTGCTCAAGAATATGAGAGATTTTAAGAGGAACTTAAATGAATTTAACTCAAGATAATGCTATCATATTTCCACAATAAGTCATCTATCATGCAAATTCGAATCTCATCATAGGCAATCAACATCACAAGCACACAACCATAAAACACATTCCCATCATCTTTTAAGGCTCAATTTTTTTTGTCAAAATTCACTTAGCATGCATATAATCATTGAAAATATATTAGCATGCATAGCAGGATAAGGAAAACTAACACAAGTACACGGTACACCTCCCACCCCAAACTTAGAATGATGCATTGTCCTTAATGCACAAAAGAATAATTCAAAGAGAAACAAGTCTGGGAGTGTGCCAGAGTCCACCAAACGGCTTGGCGGAATGAGTACTTTGTGTTGCTAAAAGAAATTCTCCAAGAAAAACTAGACAATTATTGGGAATGCCATGGAAGTAATCCTACAGAATGAATAAAATTATATAAGAAAGGAAATAATTGAAATAACAATAAAGTAAATAAAACTTGGGTTGGCTCCCAACAAGCGTTGGATTTAACATGTTCCAACTAGACACCCAAGGAGATTCTTTATCAAGGCACATAAAAATTCTCTCATTTTTCAGGGCCCTTCTTGCTTGAATCAATGTAACCTACAAAGCCTTGTAGGCTTACTATCTTTTCGTGGGCTCCTGAAAGAAAATAAATATTTTTGTTATTCTTCATATATGGAAAGTAAAGACTCAAAATTATAAAAAAAATTACAAGCCTCATGATAGATAAGGAAAGAGTTTTCAAGAATAGGAGGATCTTCTAGGGATAAAGAATTTAGCTTTTCAACACCAAACTTTATCTCTTGAATATCATCCTCAATAGTAAGCATAATTTCTTCCTCATCATCCTCAACGTACATATTCATATACTTGAGTCCACTCCCACATCGCAATATTAATCATAAGCTCACATGCTTATTATTCACATACTTTTCCTCAGTCTATATATATGAATATATATTGAAACAGCTCATTATACCACACATGGAACACACTTAAAGGTTCATAGAATTCGATTACGTAAGCATTTATCAACAAATATTATCAAGAAACTATGTTAGAACTAAACACTTTTAGATAGAAAGTCACTCACGACTTGTCCTAGGCCTTGAGTGGATTATACACCTTTCCTAGCTCTTCTTGGCCTGTAAATCCACATTTCTCGTGTTAGACTTCCCTAAACTTTCTTTCTATAATCATTAAGTTGGCATAATTGAACTCCAAACATTGCTGCATCACTGAGACTCTCTGCTCCTAAAACAACTCATAATGAATGAGAGTATAAATAACCAGCGAGATTGAGTTACACATATACAACACTAGCGAGATCATAGTGAGCGAGACTAGCGAGATTCACCTTGAGTAGCGATACCTAGCGATACTCAACGAGATTTATGAGACGCATAGCTCTCTGTGCTACCAGCGACACTCGTCTCGCTACTCACTCTCCAACTTCTCAGCGACACTGCAGTTCCAGCGACACTCGACAGCCATAGTTTCTTCCTTTCCTTTTGTTCTCACTTCTGTCTGATAAAAATCATATTTCCAACCAAAATTCAGAAACTTCTTCCCTTCTTCAAACTTGTAAAGAAATAGATTCTCTAACTTACCTCAAAATTTTAGAGTATAATTCCTCTCCGTTTGGGAGATATCCCCAAATAACATCGAGCTACTCCCAATCGCCTAGCAAATCAATAACAGTTACTTCCACCATACATTTTTACATATTTGTCTTCAAATTTAGTTCAAACATCCTTCATAAAAGTTGTTAAGAATTGAGTTAACTTATCAACCTCAAATTCTCAGCCTTTAACTCGATCTCCACAGAATGATATCCTCCAAATACCGAACGTTGTTCAGATTGCACGACAGAAATAAACTCTTCAGTTCTAGCTTCAATTTCACCACGAAATTGATCAAAATTCTACACGCATTTGCCCTAAACTTCTTCCTCTACCTCTCTTCTTCTTTCACCTATGGATTTGAGCTTTTGAATGTGTCTAAAAATGATCAAACACTCAGCTTACTCACTTAAATAGGCCGCCGACTTAACCTCCACTTTCTTCTTTATTTTATTTGATTAAATTTCCTGCTAAACAAAGTAACGCAACCTCCTTTAACATACTTGGGTACTGGCTTGGACGCCTAGCAAACTTGGACGCATAGCACCATGCGTTTGAACCATAAACACCCTTGAACGCAAACTTCGCCAACGACCAACGCAACCTCCCTACCAATTTCAACCAACGCATGGCTGTTGGTCCAACAACTTTATCAATATATAGCCCCAAACATTTACTCACGCTCAACCTCGGAAACACATGCTTCTCTAGCAATCGCATCCCCTTTATACTTGGCCTCGGCTACCCAAAAGCTTCACCTAGCCACTTCCTTTCCAACACACACTTTTCCAATGCATAGGACACCTTTCAACGCATAGCAGCCTTCGCAAACGCATGGCACACCTTCAACACATAATAACTCATGCCTTAAGACTCTCAGCCACTCTTTACTTACTTTCTTTAGCTTGTCATCTTCCAAAACTAATCTTTATAGCTTGCTAACTTCCAAAGCTAGGTGTGGGGCTTACAACTTTCCAAGTCAACCCAATTATGAGGCAATCATTATACCACAAGGTCCAATGACAAAAGCTAGAGCTAAAAGTCTTTAAGAAGGATTAAATGGTTGCTTCCAAGCTAAGTATTCAGTAAATGATGAAGAGTTGCAACTTTTGAAGCTCCAAGAGTCATTTGGACACCCAAGAGTCATCATGAATCTAAAAATCCAGATTCATCCACATATTTAGTGTCCTATGTACCCAATTTAATTTCATGTATTTATATTTATTAGGGTAGTTGAAAGGGTGCAGATGAATTTAGACAGTTTGGTGAAAGGTTGTGACCTTTCATGGTGCCTTTTCAGTTAGTCTGAATAGGGCTAAAATTTCCACATTTTAGAACACAACTTTGAATTTGAATGAAATCTTCATAGAGCTTTATCTCTCAAGCTTTATGTTTTCTTTGTATTCTTGTGTATAGAATGCATGTTTAGAACTTTCAATCTAGTTTGATGAATTAGATTGGGGACAGTTCGAAATCTTTAAGTTAGGAACAAGTTCTCCTTTCTTCTTGATCTTTGATCAATTCTTTCCAAGCCAAATCTGTTTAGCTTTCTTAGAATTGTCTATCAAATTTGTTTATTGGGGGTTATTCTTATTATCGTTGTGGGGATTCACCTAAATAAGGGGAGTTCTCAAACATAATTGAGGTAGTTCCCTTTTATCAAGAACTTACCATGAAGGAAATTTGTTCTGTCACTTTTCCCATAAAGTGGTGATAAGAACTTTACGGGAAAAGTGACAGAGGACTAACTCCTTCCTGGTAAGTTCAAACTTATCGAGACGGAATCACACAAAAACCCTCATCCAACATAATATTTTAGTGCAAACATTGAAAAAATAACACTAAAAAAGGAATCTAAACAAATGAAGGGTTTTTCAAAGAGGTAGGGGACGAAGGGGATAATTTGGTCAGAGGAATTTTTAGAGGAAGGAGAGCAATGATTTCAGGAAGAAGTCGAAATGAATGAGGACAAAAACGTCATTTCACATTGTGGTGCCCTCCACTAAAAAGCTGAAAAAGTGAAAAAGGGTTAGAAAAAGAAGTTTTTCAAAAAGGGGTTAGATTTGTCCTCCAAAAACTTTTTTAGGTTAGAAATAGCAATTTCCCATTTTCAGAGTACTTTATGCAAAGTTCATGTGAGGGTAGGTGTCCAACTTATTTTCTTTGTTTCAATTTTCTTTGTGGTATATGATAACTATATTTTAACTCAATTTCAACTATAAAAAACTTTCTTAAATTTTTGGTTCAAACAAACTACATATATATAAAGGGTAGTTGCAAATGTAGTAGTCACATTCAAAATATTTGTAGATATAGCACAATGCAAAATGATTAGCAAATAGCTTTTGAAGTCTATATGTGCCTGGATAGGAAGGCTAGCAAGTTCACCTAGTTGGTCCTAATAGTAGGTCACTTACTGAGTATTTTATAATACTCACTCTTTCCTCTACTATGTTTTTCAGGTAAAGACAAGAACTGATAGGCGAATGACAAGAAGAATCTGTGACCGCGCCAATGAGACTAGTTGATGTTTTTGCATAAGTTGTCCATGTTTTACCTACTTTAGTCTTGGTAGCCAAAATGTTGGGGACTTCAATCAGTCAAAGTATTTTAAACATATGCTTTTAGGGGACCTCGTGAAAATTGTTTTATGTTCTTGAGAAAGCTTAATTGTTTCAGTTAAAATATTTTAAATACATTATATTCTTTTATTTTGGTTCAAAAGTTTTGTTCCAGATTTAAGCCTGCATGTTAGTAACGCTCTATTAGTAAATGTCATAAAAGTTGGTTCATTACAAGAACATAATATACAGAACAAAACTGTTTTGTCGAACTATAGAAAACATTTAGAAAATTTTTAACAATCAATGCATATGTCCAATAAAGCTCAATTAGTTGTCCAACATTAACAATGGGGAGAACTATTATGCAATTCAAATCGAGCTTAGTTCAGTGGTAATTGACATAACTTTCCATCTTAGAGGTGAGAGATTCAATCTCCTTTTATGAAAAATTCAATACAATACGAATCTAAAAGCTCTTTATATTCAACTGCAACTTTCAACATTTCGGTAAATCAATTCTAATATTTATTCTCTTTTTGTGTAATTGTTTAGAACACTTAAAATATAATTCATGTCTATATTGAGAACTATGAACCTTACGAAGTAAAGATCTTAATTTTAAAATAGAACAAAAAAGAGTTGATAAGGCATCTTGAAGAATTAAAACATGAGCACAACAACATACGAAAATTACTGGCTAATGGTGACTCCAAATAATGACATAAAAATGAAGTAGTAGCTAAATTGCTAGCATTATCTGGTGTTAGAGACAAAACTTCGTCAACAATATTCCATTCTTTAAGTGATTCTAATATGGCATTTCCTATTATATCGCCAGTATGAGGAGATTCAGCCATTTTAAATGCAATTATTTGTTTGCATAATTTCAGTGCAATAATTTATAACACTTTTCTTTTGCTAAGAACTTTTTCATAACATCCCTTTTCGCAGTAGAAGCAGAAAAACCTTCATATTGTGGGTTAAATGATCTCCAATAGTACCAGTAAAATATAATCATGATTATCAATAAAAGTAAATGGATGCTCTGCTGTAATCATATAATCTATTAATTATGATATAGAATATTCCTTATTACAAGAAAAATTAGTTAAATTGCCTTATTGATCTTTACCTAATGGCATATAATTTCTTATATCTACATTATGCTTTTGACTACAATATTTCATGTGCAATTAAAAAAATGTTAGTTTTTAAATTGAAAGTAGGAAGAAAATAAGTTAAAAATAGTTGAAATAAACAAAATTTAAAGTTATTTTAAGATAAAACTTTTTGAAAGTTTGAAAATTTTGAAGTTAACAGAACTGGAAGGTTTGGGGAAAAAAAAAAAAAAACAATGGTTAAAATACACAAAGCTCAAGGAAAATTGAGAGCAAAAAGCACTCAAAGTTGAGACTTGAGAGAATTTTAGAGAGAAATTGAGAATGTTGGAGAGGAGAAAAGAAATTTTAGTTAATATTATAGAATATTTTCAATTGAAGAACAAAAAGAAAAAAATTAAAAGCAAAAAATAAATTGAATTGAATTGTAGAAACATCAAACGGTGGAGGCATGCATCAACGACTATTTCTTAAAAAATGTAATTATATTAAATTTTTTTTAATGTTTTCCACATGTTAGTAGGTGAAGTGAATGCAATAATTTTTTTAAAATTTTAAATTATTAATATTTATTAATTAGTGTTAATAATTATATATTTATATATACACATAACACTGGATTGGGCTTTTGGGCCAGCCCGACGGGCTTATTCAAATACGAGTCAAATGAGCTGGCTAATGGGCTGGCCCAATTAAAAAAGAGATTCATATTTTAGGAGTGTTCACGGTTCGGTTCAGTCCATTTGAAGCTCAAAATGAACCGAATCACATGTTCAACTCGAACCAAACCGAACCAAACTGCATATATGCAATGTGGTTCAGTTCGATTTTGCGGTTTATTTGTTCTTTTTTTCCTTCTCAAACTATTTTTAATAATTCAAAATAAACGAGAGCGAGAGAGAAAGCGAGTGAGAGCGAGATAGAGGGAAAGAGAAAGAGGATGTTTATGATAAAATGGCATGTGTGCTCTCGCTCTCTCTCTCGCTTCCTTTCCTTACTTTTTAGGGACCAAAAATGTTTTTTAACCTATATTTTAATAATATAATAATATATATATAATCGATTCGGTTTTGGTTTCAGTTTCATAGCCGAAACAGAACCGAACATCAAAAAACGGTTTTTCATTTAAAAAAATTTAATTGAACCGCAGAATTTGATTTCTATGCATTATCGATTAGTTTCGGTTCAGTTCGATTTTCATTCGGTTTCTACGGTTTGAATGAACACACTTATCATATCTAATCCAATTTATAAAAGAGTTGAATTGGGTCGGGCTGGTCAATTGTTGACCTTGGATTAGAATTGAATCGAGCTTGAATTGGACTTGAATCGATCTTTAGGCTTCGAGCGTGATGATGAGGTTGAAGTGGAGGAGACCTCTTCTTTTCTTTTCTTTTTTTTTCACGATTTTTTTGTGTGTAGAAAAAAAAAAAAAAAAAAAAAAAAAAAAAAAA
>QLSR01000189.1:221876-240570 GCA_031780015.1 Citrullus colocynthis
AAAAAAAAAAAAAAAAAAAAAAAGAAAAGAATACCCACTATTTATAGTCAAACCCTCCCAACTTAAAAACGGAAAATAAAATCATAATTAGCCCCGAAGAAAAACCTAATAATAATAAATGAAAAACAAGAAATAAAAATTCATAAAACTACCAAAGAGGCAAAATCGTGGGAGAAGGAAAATGGAAAAAATTGGTCCTGACATAAATTGGTCCTAACATAAATGCAGATTTAGGGAGAAATATACCAAAAAAATCCATAAATCTTTAAATAATTCACAAGAAGAAAATTATCAAAATTTAATTATATGTGAAATATGTGACACACAAAATTTTAGTAAATCAAATCAATTTTCCAAAATTTGAATGACAGAAATTCCAATGACCAATAAGATGTCTAACTAAAAGATTTCATTTGATGACATATAGAAGGAAGAATGATACACCGTAAGATTTTATTTTATCTTATGATATTTATTATTTTCATTAATAATAATAATACTATTACTATTAAGAAATAAAATTTGGACAAATTTTGGGTTCTACAGTATCATCATAAACAAATTTGAATAAATTTTGGGTTCTACAGTATCATCATAAAAAAATAATACTTCCTTATCATAATATGTAAAATAACAATGAAGATGATCAATACACAGTACATATATTAGATATATTCTACATATATGTTGTATATATGAATTGTATAAAATATTTTTACCACAAATAATGAGTATGAAACGATCCATACCTTTAACTCAACAAAATGGTAAAGCCTTGTGTTGATAAATGGTTGTAAAACTAGAATACTAACAAAAACAACTAGAACACAAAAGAAATGGAGAGGGTAAAATAGAGAACAATTTTTATTCTTAATTGTGAGAGGTGTGTTTCCAAAACTTTAGACAACTCATACTTAAAGTGTTATAATAAAGTAACTACCAAGTTTAAAAGTGCTTAAATTAGAAGAGTGAAAGAGTCTAATGGCTAAACTAAAAGGAGAACAAGTTCATTGGAAGAATGAGAGGAGTGTTTGGCTCACCACATGAGTTGGGTTGATGTCATAAAAATTACAAACTCAATGTTTAGCCCACCAAATTTAAATTTTGGTAGAGTTGAGTTGGTATTTTTCCCAACTCACACAACTCCGAGGAAAAACTTTGGTGACCACCTTCGCACAGCTAACTCTAGAAATCAACGACAACTTCAACGAAAATTGCATACAACTCCAGTGGATTGTTGATTATGTTGTATGTTGGGTCTAAATCCTTTAAATTTGCTTGTTTGGCATAGTCTTGTGTTGATTTTAGAAGGTTGGGGCGACTCTCGTTTGGGCGAGTGAATGAGAATTTTTTAGGTGAAATTGGGACTTAGTATGTCTTAAAGACTGATATTGGATTGGTTTATGTTAGGTTGATTCAAAAATTTTAGTAAAAGATAAAGAGGAGTTTGGTTTGTTGGTTACTTGGGCTTAAATTTAAGGTAGGTAATCTTACTACTGAAACTGCCCTCGAGCCAGGTGATTTAGATAGTATGATCGTATCCGTTTTGTCTGGATAATTATTAAAAAGCATGGTATGAATAGAATTGTTTTCGGAGCATGATGATATTAGCATGTGATTGATATGAATATGTGTGGGACCATGAAACATGTATTATGACTTATGTTGTGAAATATACTTTAAGCATGTTATATCTTAAGTTAAGAAGTGAGGATTTACTCTCCTAATAGTACTATGTTACCAAAAACCTACGGGTTTCCTACTATTGTTATTTGAAGCCTACTGGTTTCCTTATTTGTTCCCAAAAATCGACGAATTTCCTACTATGTTACCGGGTACTAGTGGGTGCCCTGTAAGGGTTGAAACCCCTAATGCAGTGAAAACATTACATAACCAAACTTAAAATTAATTGGGATTTTGAAATACCAATACAATGGAAAAAAAAAATACAAAAAACCTACTGTATTGGTTAAGCATGCTTTTTTAGATTTAGAAACCTTACATTTGTTGTCGACTTTGAATCTACAAATCTCCTTTTGGCTTCTAATTCACTAACACCACCGCCACAAACTTCTCCTATTCTTTGAGTGATGAGATGAAGGATTGTGGATCCTTCTTTTGATATTTGGGTAAAACAAAAGAGATAAAACTAGAGAAATTTTTATCGAGAGAAAACCTTCCATCTCTCTGTTTTTTTTGCAGGCCAATATGGAGAGATATATCATGAGACATGGGATTAAACCACATAAAGTGTAACTCCCATGTATGGAACTTACCTTTTTTCTTCTCCTTTTATTTATTTATTATTTAATTTACAAATAAATAATTAATAATTAATAATTAAATCTAATTTAATTAATTATTTCATTTAAATCATATTTAAACGAACATCTCCCATATTACCTGTAGTTTTAATTCATTTAACTTAATTAAAATAAATTAAGAAAATTAATTCTTTAATTAATTAATTGTCAAATTAAATAACTAATATTTAATTTAACCTACATTTGAATCATATTCAATTGTTATTCTCTCATAACTTATAGTTTTAATGTGCATCTAATACACATTAATTTTAACCTATAGTTTTAACATGAATCTAATTCATATTAATATTTGAATTCCTTCAAATATTTAATTCTCTCAAAAATTAATTTTGTATCATATCCAAAATTAAATCTATATTGTAAATATTATAATGTGTTATTATACATTATATTGTTTCCCTAAGTAAATTTGAACATTTCAAATTTCTTTCAAGACATAAATACCTCATCACTTTTTACGAGCTGAGAAGGGGACCTAATGGACCTACAGATCAGAAGCTCCAACGATATGAGATTAATCAGTTAATGTACACTCCACTAAAGTCCTGTAGCTGCACTCTTCTCACTGCAGATATATTTTTGTGTCCATGGATATAAACCAATAATAGCAAATTAGTCCTTCACAAGTGTTCGTAGCATTAGCTATGTCAAATTACCGTTTTACCCCTGGATTACTTCTAAATCCTTAAGTACTAGTGCTCCTCTAATGAACAACCTATTTTTGTTCAAGTCCCGGAGACACCACTTAAGGGAACACATATCTACTTACCCTAAAGATGAGAATGAGTGATTTCCATCCTGTATAATTACGTCCCTAGCTCCCCAGTCGATCTTGTCCCTAAGATGGTAGGCATATTGAGTTGGCAAACGGCCACTCTCACCCATACAAATCAAAAGACAATCCCTCGTGGACATAGTTTATAATATACTCAGGATTAAGACTAAGTTGCCTAGGCCATCCTATTGAAATATAAACCTAAATAATCAATGGAGTTACATCTAGTGATCACTATTTCGTCGACCGGTTTATGCAAACTCATTGCATAAGATGTAAGCCATACTCTTATCTTTGGAAGATGGCAAGCAAAGTAGGCGGGTGATTGAGAAAAGGATGGCCAAGAGCCTTTGGCTTAGGTGGCTATGCGTTGGCTGGGTTGAGGTATGTGTCCATGAGAGAGTGAGCACGATTGATGCTTGGAAAATAAGTGAAGACTTTGGGTAGTCGAGCCCAAGCGTGAGGGTTGATGCGTCGGCTTGTTGAGGCATGCGTCTGTGAGGTTGAGCACGGGTGAAGGTTGGTGCTATGCGTTTGATGAGGCCGTTGGGCAAGTGGCCATACTTTGGTTGATGATAGTAGGGGGTTGCGTTGGAAAAGCATGTGTTCAAGAGAGCCTATGGGACAGACGCATGGTGCTATGCATCCAAGCTAGCATCCAAGTTTGTCAAAGGGGGTTGCGTTTGTATGGTGAAGGAGTTACTTTGATTATTGGAAATAAAATAAAATAAAAGAGAAAGTGGAAGTAAGTCAGAAGTCGTTTAAGTATGTAAATTTGAGTTTTCGATCATTTTCTGCATTTTCAAAAGCTTCAATCAATTCCAATTTTCAATTGAGCAATGAAGAGAGGTAGAAGAAGAAGTCTGGAGCAAATTTGAGTTGAATTTTGATCGGTTTTATGGTCTATTTGAAGCTGGAACAAAAGGTTTGATTGTTGTCGTGCAATCTGAGTAAGGTCTAGTATTAAGAGGATAGCGAGCCGTGGAGATCGAGTTTAGGGCTAAGAATTTTAGGTTAGTAAGGTAACTCAATTCTTAACAATTCTTATGAAGGATGGTTGAGCTGAATTTGAAGAACAACATGTTAAATGTTAGGTGGAAGCGACTAGTACGAATTTCTTGAGTGATTTAGAGCAACTCGAAGTAACTTGAGAATATCTGTCGAACAAAGAAAAGTTAAGCTCTAAAATCTTGAGGTAAGCTAGAAAACTCATTTTGTTACAAGTTTGAAGAAGAGAAGAAGTTCTAATTTGGACTGGAAATGTGACTTTTAACAGATAGAAGTGAGAACAAAAGAGAAGGCAGAAGTTGTGGGAGATGGGTATCGCTGGAAAAGCAGCGACACTGAAAGATTAAGCATGAGCAGCGAGATGGGTATCGCTGGTGTCGCTGGTATCGCTAGTCATGGTATCGGTAGTACAGTTTTGTTAGCAACTCAGTTTCGCTAGTTAATCTCGCTGGTGTTTGAAATCTCACTCATTAATGATTATTTTGATGGAAATTGATCTTGATGGTGAACCATTGAACAAGTGTAAATGTTTAAAGCATGTTGGTTATGTTAAAGGAATTTTAAGGAAAACTAATAAAGAGAAATATATTATTACAGGCCGAGAAGAGCTAGGAAAGGTGCATAATCCGCTAAAGGTCCAGGACAAGTAGTGAGTGACACTTATATTTAAAATGTGTTTACTTTGAACAAAGTTCCATTGTTGAAAGATTATGTTTGGGACATGGTTATGTGATTATGCTTTCATGAGTTTTAACGTGCAATGTATTTGATATTGAAAATCGTTTGAAGCATGTTGATTGTTTAATGAGTTTATGAAAAGCATGTTGTTGTTAATTTATAATTTAAAGGAAAGCATTAAAGCTTGTGAATGAAATTGTGAAGATTTGAGAAGTTAAAAACTTGTGAATTTATATTATGCCATTTTCAAACGTGATGTTTTTGAATGATGTTTGTGAAAAGATTCTCAATGCTGAAGGACACGGAGAAGACATATGGGTAGCCGGGATATGAAAAGACTCCCAATGCTAAAGGACACGGAGAAGACATGTGGGTAGTCAGGATATGAAAATGGTTCCCAATGCTGAAAAACTCAGAAAAGGCATATGGGTAACCTGAGTATAGAGATAGCACCCAATGCTGAAGGACTCGGAGAAGGCATGTGGGTGGCCTAAATCTCGTATATGGGGCCCGGTACTGAAGGACTCGGAGAAGGTACTTGGGTAACCCGGGATATGATATCTATGTGCACATAGAGGAATGATAGACGCTCTTGTGTTGAGATTACTCCACATAGCTAAGGATTTTTCGATGTTGGGTAAGTCGAGATTACTCCGCCCCAACTAAAGATGTTTTCGACGTTGAGTAGCGTTGAGCTCCGCTCAGCTTCAACTAAGGAAAATGTTTTTGAAATAAACTAAATTTCTGTGTATCTTTTTTTGAAATAAACATATATCATTTGACATTGCTGCTTGAGCATATTTTGCATTGGATATGATTTTGAATCGAAGGTTTTATACGTATTATTTTATGATGTTTGCACCATGATTAGTTCCAAGCTAAAGGAAAGTATTTACAAAACAAGTCACTCACTGGGCAACCTAGCTCATGTTTTCCTTGTTTTTCTGTTTTCCAGGTAGCGAGCGAGTCTGGGGTGCTTAGCCTACACAGAAACTCATTTGTGTCCATCAGCAGTGTTTAGTATATTGAGAATTGTAAATATTTGAACTTGATCATCTGTTGTACATATAGAGGGTTAAGGGTGTTTTTGTGAAACTTATGTAATTATATGTTTTGAGTGAAAAACAATGTCTGTGAGATAATTTAACCCTGGTTAAAGTATGATTCAAGTATTGTGTTTAACTTCTTATTAGGTGATGGGTAAGTTTTATGGTTGGCAACGGGTGCCGTAAGAGGGTCAGTGTCTGCTGTCATCACACTTTCTCCTAGGTTAAGAGGGTACTTGGGAGGGGGTGTGACATAAGATATCCCCACTGACATGTCACCTACACGAACGTGTTAGATCATTGCGTTTGTATCAAATACAAAATGGGTAGTGTGCATAGTGTCATCAAGATAAGGTACCTAGCCTTATCCCCATATCATAGACCCTTTAGACTATCTTGAACATTGATCTCCGTATGTCCCCACATAAAATTCAAGACTCATAAAACTGCCTAGGATGTTAGTTTATTGGATTTAGGGTTATTAAGACAAAGCAAACAAAAACAATCAATAACATTTATTGAAGTAACACATCAATAACTCTTTATTAATGATTTAATGACTGTCAAATAATTACATTTACAATCTACGAGTTTTAGGGCATAAAACCCAAAATGCCCTACTATGCTTGTGAGCCTTCAGGGCGCCAGATGTGTGTTAGGTTGGTTTAAATCGTTGAGTAGATGGCCATCATGATTAGTTGATGAATGCATGTCCCACTAGTATGTTGAATTTATTGGACATAAATGCATAGCCTGACCTCGGTAGTGGTATTTTATGTACTCACCCTTTCTTATGTTATATTTTTAGGTAAATGGAGGAATGTACTAGAGGCATTTGACGAGAAAATCTTTTGACAATGCCATGGGATAAGAGGTTATGCTTCTGCAAAGTGTCATTTTTTAAAGAAGTTTGAGTGGTTTAACGAGAACAATTGAGTTAAATATGCTTTAAAATTAAGTGTTTTTGTTAAAATAAGGTTTTAGGGTTCCCGAATTAAATGTTGTTTTAGTACTTGTCAAACGGTCTTGAAAATGCTTGAATATTTAGAAAATTCTTATTTTAGGTTTTAAATAGTCAACCAATTTTTGGTTTGAAATCTCATGCATGTAGTAATGACCCAAGTTAGCAATCTAAAAAAGTCAGGTCGTTAAAAAAATTTCACAAAATGATCATATGTAACACAATCTTAATCTTTAATAAGTTATGAACTCTTTGTCTGTGAGGGGTTGTCCTTTAATTTGCATGGGTAAAAGTAGTCTAAGTTTCCTACTAATATGCGTACCATCTTGGGGACTTGATGAAATAGGGAGTTGGGAACTTACAAGATGAAATTCACTCCTTCTCATATAAGAAAAGTAGTTGAGTAATTCTCTTAAGTGTTGATTCGGAGACTTGAACAATGGGTCTCACCCTCTCATTGGCTTGAGAGAGATTTGGTTTATGGTTGGACCATAAATAAATTGTTCATTAGAGGATCAGTGATAGTTAAGGAGATATAGGTAATTATAAGATTAAAATGAATGTTTGACCCAACTGTAATAACGAAAACTCATGAAGGATCGACTTGCATGTAATGGTTCTATCCATGGACACAACTTATTCTACAGTGCACAAGAGTGCAACTATAGGTCTATAGTGGTTTTCCCTATAGGTAATGAATGAAGATTAATTAATTAATTAAAAATTTTAATTAATTAATCTTAATTTATTCGAACTTATAATTTGTAGGTTCATAAGATCCCTTTGCTAGCTTATAATGTATTAACAAGAATCAAAAGTTTTGAAAGATTAATTTGAAATCTAAACTTTTATGTAAATTAGGGAAGCATGTATTTATTGTATTAGATATAATTAATATGAGAGTTAATGTAATTATACATTATATCATTAATTTGAATGAGATTTAATTTAAAACAATATAATAAAGGAGAATTAATATATTTGAATATGATTTAAATACATTAATCATTTAATTTGAATAAGACTCAAAAAACTATAGAACATGAGAGGAATAATGTATTTGAATATGATTCAAATAATTAATCATTTTAATATAAGATATTAAATGAATAATTAGGTTTTAACCTAATTAGGTCCTAAAAAGGAAAAAAAAAAAAAGACCTTGAACGTTGTTTTATGTATATATATACTTTTTTTTCTCTCCCTCTCAATAGAAAATTACAGATTCTGGGTTTTTTTTCCTCTCCCATCTTCATACTTTCTTTCAACAAAGGCTTCCACAGGCCAGATCTCTACTTGAGATATAGCGACGAAGGCTTTCGTGGAGGAGATACATTTTTCCAAGGAGAATTGCTGAAAAAGATGTTTAACAAAGGTAAATATTTCATATGCTTAACCCCTTTTTCTTGGAAAAATTACTATTTTTAATTCATTTAAGAATCAAAGTGCGCGATTCAATTGATTCCGTTGAGACATCGAACCGTTTGATCCTTTTAATTGGTATATAGCCCAATTACTATTATTTGATTCTCGGCTCGAATTAAAACTATGGTGGGAAGCTTTTTATAATTATACATGTGATGTATGAATTTTTAAATGTAGTATGCAAAATAGATTTTTTTAGAATTTTTGGCATTAGTTTTACAATATTTTATTTGTGAGATAAAACTCACTGTTTTTTTTTTTATTTTGTATGAATTTACTATATTGAGTCGTTGGTACTGAATCGGATTGTGGAAAAGAGTTGTTGCAAAGAAGGTCTGAAATGGAGGAGAAACCAAAAATCAAACAGAAAATTGTGCACTCCAGACTCGAGGCGATGCAAAAACACAGTAGTGTCATGACGTTGTTCTTTGGCGTTGTGGGCTACGGACGCGAATGGAAAAAAAGTATAGCATCGCAGTAGTTTGACATTAGTGGGTGTTGACGAAAAATTAAGGTTGTGGGCCCCAATTCGAAGAGGTCATGCAACGTAGCTAACATGAAAACCTAGACCCTAAGGAATTTAAAAATTATTGCAATTTTAAAATTTTGCTTTAGATTCTTGGAAAGCTAAAAAGTCTGTCTAGTTTTGATGATTTAATTTAATTAGGCATATGATATATGTTTTAAATTAAATTATATGATGCATATTGTATGTCATGCGGATTAAAAATTCACAATAAGCATATTATGCATCTTATTTTATTTTAAATATAATTGTTATATTTAAATAATTTTAAATATAATTGTTATATTTAAATAATTTTAAAGATAATTCCTAATCTTTAATACATGCATGATGATTGATTTTTATTAATTTATATATAAATGTTATATTGAATAATTAATTAAAAATAATACATATGATTGGATGTTTACCTAATTTGGTTAGGATTTAACTAAGATGAAAATAGATTTAATTAATATTTTAAATAGTTTAAAATTTTATTTATCTTTATTAAATTTTATTGAGATTAGAATAAAGTAAATTACGTGCTTACCTAATAAGATTAGGATTTTACTTAGATAAAGGTAAAGTCAACTAATATTTTAAAAGGTTTAAATTTTAATTTTTCTTTATATTTTTTTCTAATGAGATGAAAATAAAAAACAAATTTTTTGTTCGATATAAATCTATACTATATATAAAAGGGGATATAAGGGGAGATTTTTCCTTTCCTTTTTTGTCCCTACAATATTAGTAAATGTTTATTTTGCCCTTTGTATATAGGACATGACTGTTTGAATGCACGTGTCTTTTAAGTCATTTTGCACCTCATTGATAAAACATGACTATTCGAATGTAAGTGTCTTATAAGTCCAATAGGTGTAATTGATGTTGACGGGATGTGCTTGTTCCACTGGAGGTGGTTACACATTGAAAAGATTCATCCATTCGTTATGTGAAAATTTGAAAGACCATAAAATTCCAATAAAACTGCCAAAAGTGTCTACATAAAAAATACAAACCAAATCGCTTGGAGTGATTGATACATTAATGCATTTTCACATATTACTTTCGCATGACTTCTTCCCTTTTGATGTTTGGCTTCATTTTCGTCTAATTATTTGTAAGTAATAACATAGTAAGAAAATGAGAAAATGAGAAACTCTTTAGAGAGAGTGATGGATCAGAAGGTTGTTGAGGCCCTCAATCGATCAAATACATTTATAATCTCCGATCATGAACTTCAACTAACAAGTAGTATCAATAGCAAGACTGGGCCAATCCGCTGGAATCGTGAAGAAATTCGTTTTTCAAAGTTAATTCTTTAGTTAAAGTGGTAAATGGGTGGTGGGAATGGAATAGGTAAAGTGCGGAGAAAAGAAATGCATGAAAATATAAAAAGGATATAAATGTAATCTACAGAAACGCTCTTGCTTAGAGGAACAAAATTACCCAATGTAATCTTGATCATTGATCTCAAGAGCTTGCCCAACCCACTTGATTATAAATGCTAACCAATAGTCCTAATTACCCAATTAGCCAATTTATTAGATGAAATGCATGCTAACAAATTGAGCTAACCCATTAGATTTTAGGGATTATGCTCTGATAAATTTCCAATAGAAAACGCCTAATTAAAAATTTAATACGATTTTCCCCTAGATTGATAAAACAATGCTTTTTGTTTTAGACTACACATTACAAACATATCTATCCTTTTCTACTTAGGAATTAACATACAATTATATGTTACATATTATACGCTAATCCTTAGATTTCGATCATACAACCTCAAGTAGTTTGTCAAACATTCATGAGAAAGTATAAATCAATCAAGATGAAAAATCCAAAGACAAGAATATAAATCAGACAAAATTCTCCCAAAATTACAAGAGGTTATTTCAAAATCCTCTAAACTAGAAATTCCATAAATCTTACCTTCCAAAGACAATGTGGAAGCTAAAATTTGGGAAGCTAAAATTTCAAAAGTGGTAGAGAAAAAAGGGGAGAAAGGGCTAAGGCCGGAGTGGGTGGTTATTAAAACCTAATATTATGAAAAAAAAGGTATATTAAACAAAATTAGAGA
This sequence comes from Citrullus colocynthis, assembly GCA_031780015.1. NCBI lineage: Eukaryota > Viridiplantae > Streptophyta > Magnoliopsida > Cucurbitales > Cucurbitaceae > Citrullus > Citrullus colocynthis. Next base: position 232,688 of record QLSR01000189.1, read on the forward strand.
AAGAGAACCATTTTAGAAAGAAAATAAGTTTAGATTGATACAAAAATTTTAGGAAAGTAATATAAAGAATTTGAAATAATAAAAACTTATAAGCAAATTTTATAGAAGACACAAAATTTTATGATAAACGAAAAGGTAGATATAGAAATATAGGATCAATTTTCATTTTAAAGTTATTTTTATATATAAAAAAAAATTATGTCAGTATCTACCTTCTATATACTAGAAATAATTTTGTCTAACTATGATTATGATCATAAAAATTAAGTTTAGATATTATTTATTTATATATAAAATTTTATATATGATTTTTGTTACATTTGATATTGTTTGTTAATGATTTCAGGATTATGTTCGAGATAAAGATTTAATGTCAAAATGAGCTAAAAAAATCTAATATGTCAAAAGAGGTTAAAATGAGCTAAAAAAAATCTAATATGTCAAAAGAGGTTAAAACTGAACAAAGGACCAAATGATGAAGAAAAGAGAAGAAAAAGAGCAAAATATAAAAAATATGGTAGTGTCATGGGGCTGGTGCAGCGTTGCTTGGGGACGATTTCCAGAAAGGCCAAGAGCTGTGATAGGTAGTGAAGCGTCACAGTGCTACCAAGAAGGACTACGGCGTTGGGCGAGAAGCACTATTGTGCTATAAGAAGCATTGCATGTTGTGATTAGGGGTTAGAGCGTCGTGATGCCATTTTATTTTTGGAAAGAAATTTTTTACTTTTAGAAAAATTTTCCTATTTAATCTAGGGTTTTTAGCCGGCCCCCACGTTAAAATTTGGAGTTCTTGAGGCCTAGAAAGAGGGTTTTAAGCAGAGTATGGAGGCTTTATGATGCTGGAGTGATCGAAGATCGTTAGAGGACTAAATTCATCTTGAACATGCGTTTGGAAGCCGAATAACTTTTCTTTCGCTTTTTTGTTCTTGAATTCTTTTATGTATTTTGGGTATTCTTGATATGGTTCTATCTATGGAAGTCATGTTAGGTAAAACTTTTTATAGTTTTAGAGGTAGATGAATTCTTAGGTTTAATTGGTTAAACACTTTGCTTCTTGAATGATAATTTGCATTTACATAAACGCTTTCTAGCAAGACCATTCTTAATGTTTTTGAATATTTGATCAATGGTTGAATGATTCCATTGTCGCCACGTGCCCGAGACGATGCGAGTAGCCGACATCCTCGAGGAGGGTTAAAATAACAAAAATTAAAAGGAGTTGTCATCAATCTTTTTTATGGTATGATTGGGCACCAAAATAAAGTAAAACAATATTTTAATAAAAAATAATAAAATACTCTTGCGAGAACTAGAATTGAGTTCGGAAGTCAGTCTATGGGAAAGGTGTTAGTGAAGGAAATTGAATCCCGGCGGAAGTGTGTGATCGTATTCTTTGATTTATTGAAAGAATTAAAATACAAAAAGTAAAGAAAAAGTTAAACATCACACCTTTGACAATCTATAATTCTTGAACTGATAATCTTTTCCTTGTAATCTTCCTTTTCGGAGAGATCTTCCTCGCTATGACTGTGGCAAGGATCCGGTTTGTGAAAACCCCTTCTTTGAAAGAATGAGAAGAAGAATTTTTTTAGAAGTTTTCTAAGAAAATTGAGAGAATTAGTAGAGGAAGATTTTTAAAGTAATCGTGGAGATTATTTTCTTACAGAGTGTGTTTTATGAAGGCTCCCAAGGGCCCTATTTATAGAACGGGTTGCAACTAATTCTATTAGGATAACCCTCTGCAGAGATTTAAATCAAATATTTAATAATATCTAATATTAATGAATATCTACCCAAATAATATCTCATATTAAATAGTCTAAAATATTTAAATCTTATTTAAATATTTATGTTTTGTAACCAAATTAAATAATTATTTGAATCCAACTCAAATCAATTAATTAATTCTCATTCTATCTATTTTCTGCAGAAACTTCAATTTGGATCTCATCCAAATTAAATAATTAACAGGGCAAAATGTAATATGTGTTTATGTAGCTATTGGTCAAAAAGCATCAAAAAGATTCAAAATATGAGAAGTCTCCCTTGGATTCAAGAACAAGGAAATGAAGAACGTGAGATGTTTGGTCAAGTCCTATAACGAGCGAAACCCTCCGGAATTTGATACTCAGTTTATATTATTTATTAAAGGTTCTTACCTTTATACTTGATTATTTGAATCCAATTCAAATTAATTAATTGATTCTCCCTCTATGTATTTATATGAATTTTATCCAAATAAACAATTAATTATTTGAATCATATTCAGATAAATTAATTCTCTATATTATAAAGTTATAATTTGAATCACATTCAAATAAAATTTATAATAAATCATCCAATTAATTGTATCCAATACAATTAATATTTTCCCTCATAAATTTGAACATTTCAAAATTCTCTTTCAACATAGTTGATCCTTGTTGGTTCGTAGTAAGCTAGCAAGGGGACCTTATGAACCTACAGATCAAAAGCTCCAACGATATGAGATTAATCGGCTAAACTCATTAACCACATTAATCAATATTCATTAAGTGTGGGTACACTCCACTAAAGACCCACAGCTGCACTCTTCTCACTGCAGATATGTTCCGTGTCCATGGATATAGACCAATAGAGCAAGTTAGTCATTCACAAGTGTTCGTAACACCAGCTAGGTCAAATTACAGTTTTACCCCTAGGTTACTTCTAAATTCTTAAGTACCAGTGCTCTTCTAATGAACAACCTGTTTATGGTCCAACCATTAAACAGAAACCCCTCTCAGGCCAATGAGAGGGTAGGACCCTTATTCAAGTCCCAGATACACAACTTAAGGGAACACTTATCTACTTACCCTAAAAATGGGAATGAGTGAATTCCATCTTGTATAATTATGTCCCCAGCTCCCCACTCGGTCTTGTACCCAATATGGTAGACATATTGAGTCGGCAAACGACCACTCTCACCCATACAAATCAAAGGAAAATCCCTTGTGGATAGGAGTTCATAATATACTCAGGATTAAGACTAAGTTGCCTAGGTCATCCTATTGAAATAGAAATCTAACTAGTCAACGAAGTTACATCTAGTGATTATTATTTCGTGGTCCGGTCTTATGCAAACTCATTATCCCTATACTATAGACCCTTTAGATTGTATCTTGAACATTGCTCTTCCTATGTCCCCACATATAGTTCAAGACTCACAAAATAACCTATGATGTTAGTTTATTGAATTTAGGGTTATTAAGACAAAACAAACAAAAACAATCAATAACGCTTATTGAAGTAATACATCAATAACTCTTTATTAATGATTTAATTATGGTCAAATTATTACATTTACAATCTATGAATTTTAGGGCATAAAACCCAATAGTTAGCACCACCACAACACCCATTTATAAAACAGTGGCCAAATTTTGAATCTTTAATTGAAAATATTCTAAATAAGGTCTTATTTTACCCCTCATTTCTCCAATAGTTGAGGTCATTATTCCATAAAATAAGTGAAAAAAATTTCATGAATTAGACTATCCTAGAATTATGGAAAAATCCCTCATCACAAGAAATTGGGAAGATATTAGAATTTCTCAAATATGTAATAGGATATAGCCTTTTAACAACTAAAGTTTTTTTTTTTTTTTTAAATATTAATTAAATTAATTTTTTCTTGGGATCAAATTTCGGACTCCCAAATTTTCTAGATTCCGTCATAAGAATTTTCTAAGGAAAGCGATCTTAAAAACTAAGTTATTAGAAAAATTGATTAGGAAACATTTTGAAACAATATATTAATTTTTTTTATAAAAAAATGTTCAAAAAACACACATAAGTATAATTTTTTAAAAAACCTATATTATATTTGTAATGACCCGACTAAATAGAACCTTAACTAGATCATTACCCAATGCATGCTCAACTTTGACACGACATTTAGCAAAAGTGAAGAGAGTCTACGCTTTGTGTGAATTTCATACTTGGATTTAAAACATAAGCTCAGTACAATAAAATAAATAAAAACTTTTGTTTGGGATACCCCTAAAGAAAACATTAGTGCTTGAAACGAACTACGAAGGGAGAAAATGTGTCCAAAACATATTCAGATAGTTTAAACAAAACAAGAAAAAGGAAACTAATTTAAAATGTAAAAACTGTGCAGAAGCTACTCTGGGTCCTGTGGCGCCTCAAGGATTGTTCTTGTCATTCGCCGATACATTCCTTCCCTTACCTGAAAAATATGAGAAAAATGTGAGTAAATAAATCACTCAGACTAAGCATTTATGCTCTATAAGTGCAACATGCTAGTGGTCATGCTTGTTTCTACTTTTCACACTTCACTCAACCAGGTGCTTAGTTAGATCCACCCTACCGTTGGCAAGTAGTGCCCACGAACCTCTAGTGAATCCCGTAAGAGACACTTACCTCTGGTGATCCCAAAGGAACACAAAACCTTTGGTGATCTCGAAGGAACACAACCTCTGGTGATCGCGAAGGAACACAACCTCTTGTGAGCACACTACCAATGTAGGAGGGTAACTATCACCACCATGCATACTTGGTAAGACACATAGGGATCCCTCACAACATAGTTTCATAATACCTCTCATGCGTACATCATCATGCTCATATATACTTGCAGTCATGGAAGTTCATGCGAACACATTAACTCACAAAAAACAAAAACTTCCAAGCATAAGAATCAATATCATATTTATTTAACTAAATTACCTAGCACGTAAGCAGTTCCAGTAGTAAGATTACTTATCTTGAGTCTAGATCCAAGCAGCCAATTCTCACAAAATTCTTGAATTAAATTCCTAGAACATAAATTCAAACTTAAATTAAGTCTTTAGGCCTAATTCCAAGTACAATTTACTCAACAATTAAACCAAATAATCTTACCAAAGTGCAACTAAGTCACAATCTTCTTCCATACGCTTCCATACTTCAAACAATGGGTCCAACCAGAATGAACCCTTTAACCCGCTTGGACAGCTTGATTCTAGTTCCAAAATCCTTCGGAGCTTGAATCTAAAACCCAAGCCCAATGGATAACAACCATTTAGACCAACTGCTAATCACGGAATTACTAGAAAATCAATGTTACTTACCAAACTGTCCCTGCCTAACCAAATCTTGAAATCCCAGCATAACCCATGAAAAACGGATTATGCCGCCGAAGGTAAACGAAGAGAGAGCGGTCGGACGGCAACTTGCAAATGACGGACCAAAATCCACTAAAATCCAAGATTGGCTTAAATATATATATATATATATATATATATATATATATATATATACTTCTTTAAATTCTCTTACCCTTTTCTTTTCTAAAATCTTATATATATATATATATATATATTTAAATTTCCCTTTGCGTTTGTCTTTTCCTTTTCCAAAAACAAAACACAATTTTTTTAATATAATATTTCTCAACCCATCAAATCAAATATTTTTCAACTACCACTTAATAATTCAATTCCAATCTATCCTCATTTTTGTTGTTTAATTAACCAAGTTTTTAAGTCTCAATCAATTCCAAATTAAATCCAACTTTTAAATCTCCCACCAATAAATTCAAATTTTCACTAATCAAATTAATCCAAATCTTTTATCATGATTAGTGTAAATTGGATTAATTTCTCAACATAATCCAATTAAGCCACAAAATTTAAACAATTAACTAAATAGTTGAAGATAATTATTTTTTATAAAAAAAAAAAACAATTACCTAAAAATGTGTGATGTCACAATATTAAAAGGGGGAAGAGGGAGAATTTTTATTTTACCAATTTGCCCTCCATTTTTAAACAAATGACTATAATACCAATCTATTTTCCTTAGAATTAGCAGTTAGTTATTAACGATTCTATTTAAATTATTAGCTCCCACCCTTTTGGTGACTTTCGGGTGATTGTTACATGACCATTCAACGTATTTATAACTTCCATTCTTCTCAACCATGGAAAAGATTCAATTTTCAAGTCATTGACAATAATAGTGATGGAATCTCATAACGTAAAAGAATGTTAGTTTCTACCATCCAATCAACTTTTCCATGTAAGTGATTATCAAATTCATACATTTGAGAGTGTAAATTGTTTCATGCCCATTAATTCTCCTACTAATCCACTCTCAATTTAATTAAAACAAATCTCAATTTTCAAAGCAATTTATGCTACTTTTCGTTATTTTTAATTCCGAAAGCAATTTATTATTATTTTTTTTTTTTAAAAAAAATTTGGCAGCAATGTTTGCTATTTTTTTTTAGGGATTAATGTTTTAAATGCAAGATTGATGAGTTTTTCATTTGGAAGCCTCCGAAAAAATTTGCTCATGAGAAAATGTAATTTCATATTTCATATTGTACATATTAAGACAAAATAAGTTTTTTTTTCCTACTGTACAAAAACTAGGATTTCATGACATTTAAAAACAGTCACAATTAAAATTCATGACACTTATTTTGTGTCATTATATCCCCTGTAAAGGTAATGAGTATTAATGACAGTTTTGAAAAATGTCATAATTGTTCTTTTAATGACAATGAATAATTGTCAACAATGAACAATTACCGACAATTATGAACTCTCGCTATCAAGTTTAGTATGACAAATTATTGTCATCAATTAACTTAAAATTGGCTTATTACTATGGCATTATGAGTATTAACGACAGATAAAATGTCAAAAAATAATATATAGTAACATTTTTTTTCTTGTCAAAAATATCTGAACCATGACACTTTTATTGTCAAGAAAATCTAAGCCATGACAAATACTTTGTCAACAAATGTTCTATCACAACACATTTTATTGTCACATAATTTCATATTCATTCCATTTTTATATTGTCAATAAAATACATGTCTTGATAGTTTGTTATTTCTTCACATTATACATGATTTCCACCGTCAACTAATCCTATTTTACAAAAAAATCGGTACAAACATAAATAAGAACTTTCATATATAACATTAACAATGTTTTTAAAAGAAACTAAATACAAGAAAACTATTGAATGTGCTCGAAGGGATAAATACAAGCAAACTGATAAAACAAACTTGCTAAACTTTTTACAAAGAAACTAAATACAACAAGGTATTGCCAAGATCAATACAAGTTGGTAAATACAACAAGATATTGCCACGAGTTATAACTACATTACAACAAGTTTTGCCACTAACCTAACGTCAATCACTTGCTTGGTACCTTTACCACTTCAATAGGTTTGTGCAAGACATAGTAAAACTAAGTTTAATAAATTAGTCTTAAAAGAAAGTGAAACAAAACAAAGATCAATAAGTATATAACACGGCGCAAAAGTAGTCTCCCATACTAATATTACACTTGTGAGTTGTGACAAACCTTGGCAACTTGAAACTTATCAAATTCAAGTCCTTAGCAGAGCAACAAAATAAAGATCAGTATTAACAATGATAACAATATAAGAAAGTTTTACCCTTTTTAAGGTCAACACAAGGTACCAATTCTTAGCCAAATTACAAAAAGCTCACACACGCTTTAGCATCTCTAAACCACAAGGTATCAATATTAAGCAATTAACTAAGTGAATAATATGTAACTCCATATATCACAACAAAGTAATAAATTATTGTTGAAATCAATGTAGAAACAATAAACCAATTAACAATGTTTAGTTATAACACACAAACATAGACAAGCTCCTTAGTCACCAAAAATATAAACCACCATTGCAAGTCAGACTTACAGCGAATGAACTTTGGATGCTCCCATGGCTACCATTGGGTCCAAAGTTTGTATGAAACACAAACAACTAAAAAATGTTTAAGGCTCACTTCGAGACACAAAAAAAAAAAAAAAAAAAAAAAAAAAAAAAAAAAAAAAAAAAAAAAAAAAAAAAAAAAAAAAAAAAAAAAA
>QLSR01000189.1:241415-251708 GCA_031780015.1 Citrullus colocynthis
CAAAAAAAAAAAAAAAAAAAAAAAAAAAAAAAAAAAAAAGAAACACAAACGACTTCACTACACCTAAAAACAATAAACTCAACAAGTTTATGTTTTGAACAAGTAAGAAGCAACATAAACAACAACTTATCAACCCAAGCAACTAAGGTTGTCAAAAGGAAGGGAAAAGACAAATAACAGCTCCTTAGTCACATTCCAACATGATTTATCAAACACACAAACAACTAAATTGTCACACCCCCTCCCAGATTACCCTCTTAACCTAGGAGTAGGTGCAACCTATACATATATACGTCATCTTATATATTGAAACACAATTCAATAGCGAATCAAATGTATAAACTTCTATATTGATGAAAACATTATGAGGTAATCATAGGTTATACAAGTGTATTTGTTCAGCAGCCAGTACAAATCCCACACTCGTTATGCTACAAAACCATATATGACAAAATATGTACTTAAACTGAGTATTTACAACTATCCCAGAGAACTAAAACCAAATAAGCCCAGACGAGGATCTTCTGTAGGCTAGGTGTCCCGGATACGTTCGCTACCTGAAACAAACAACAATAAACAAAAAGACGTGAGCTTAAAGCCCAGTGAGTGACTAAAATATCAATTATAATCTAATTCTTGAGTTAATGTTGTTTATAACATTAATATGTATCTTATTAGTACAAGTTGCTGGATCACTCATGCCAGTTAACAAAATAACATAGATACCTTTCTAAGAAGCAGCGAAGCAAAGCTCAATGCTATAAACCTTATATCAAGTATTCCGTCCCTAATATTCAAATATTCATGTATTCAGACATTCATACGCCTTCATGTTTAGTCCTTCGGCGTTTCAACACTCAAGTGCCTTCTCATAATGTCCCTCAGCACTAAGTTTCATTATGTATTTCACTACTCAAGTGTCTTCACTCATGGTCCTTCAGCATTGAGCTTTCATGTACTGATTTTCATATGCCTTCTCACAAGGTCCTTCGGCATTGGAAACTATCTCAATCAATCTCACTAGTGCCTTCACTCATGGTCCCTCAGCACTATGTATCATATATCTCCATAGGCCTTCACACAAGGTCCTTCGGCCGTGGTTTGCATTTAAATAGCACACATACAGAAATTCACATAATATATTTGTTTTCACTTGTACATTAATAACGATGATCCTTGGACAATTAGAGAGCCACTCACAGTTTGTCTTAGGCCCCGAACGGATTGTATACTTTTCTGAGCTCTTCTTGGCTTGTAAAACGCATTTCTCATATTAGGTTTCCTTTGAACTCCTTTTTCAAAATCATTAGGTATGCATGTTAATAACTAACGATACTCTATGTTACTAGCGACACTAGCGAGATTCACACTACTCGGTGCTGCACTAGCGAAACTGGAGTGAATTAGACTATCAATATCATCTTAAGGAGCGATACCTAGCGAGACTTCAGCAAGAGTTGTGAGATGCAGAGCTTTTTTGCGTTTATCAGCGACACCCATTCTGCTGCTCACTCTCCCGCTCCTTAGCGATACCACTGTCAAGCGACACTTGATATCACAGTTTTCTTCCTTCCCTTCAAACTCTTCCTTTATCCTGCTAACAACCATATTACAGCCAAAATCAAAACTTCCCTCCTTCTACAATCTTGTAAAGTAGTGAGTTTCCTAGCTTACCTCAAAATTTCAAGCCATGATTCATCTTCGTTTGAGAATTATTCCCAAATAACTCGACTGTCCTGATTTGCTTAGCAGTTCAACTCCGCTTACTTCTTCCTAGAGATTAACACATTTTCGCTCGGTTTTAGCTTACACATCCTTCATGGAAGTTGCTAAGAATTGATTCAACTTACTTACCTCAAAATTTCAGTTCTTGCTTCGTCGCCCTCGGTTCACTCTCCTTCAAACACCGATTGGTGTTCAAGTCTATCAGTAACAATGAAGCTTCTAGTTCCAGCTTCAAAATCATCATGAAACTGATCTGATTTCTACTCAAATTCTATATAAGTACCTTCTTCTACCTCTCCTCGTTGTTCATCTATGAAATAGAGTTAATCTAAGTTCGAAAATGTATCCAAAAGGCTTAATTATTCGATGCACTCCTTTATATGTCAATATAAATCACCGACTTACCAGCTTTAACTTCATCCTCCTTCTAGAATTAGCCAGCGCCACCTTCCACGCATGGCTTCGGCAATGCATAGTCTCCACTTACTATGCCACTGATTGCTCCACGCCGGATAGCTGATTACCGCATGGCCCTCTCGGCCACTTTTCTATGTCCGACGCATACCATTCTTCAATGCATAGGCCATCTCAATTCATAGCGATGCCAACTTCTAGCACATAGTAGCCTTCAACGCATACTTCTATTAACGCATATGGCACCCTTCTCCTTTCACCTCTTTCTCCTCGTCGAGCTGCCCTCTTCAACACATGCTTATCAGCGGCAACTCTTGTCAATCTTAAACATCCTTCAACGCATGGTTACTCATCGCATGGCAACACTTAACCATTTTCACTCTCTCCCAACTTAGCAAATTTTCTTTACTTACTTGCCCCATAATTTCTTTTTACTTACTTTCTCGTAATAACAAGTACGGGGCTCACAATTACCACCTCCTTATAAAGATTTCGTCCCCGAAATCAGAAATGGTCGATTCCTGAGCAAATAAATGGGGATATTGTTTCACCATCTGCTCCTTTGGTTCCCATGTCGGTTCCTCTATCTTATGATTTCTCCATAAAACTTTAACCAATGGAATTATTTTGGTTCCCAACACTTGCTTCTTTTCATCTAATATCTGCACAGGTTTCTCTTCATAACTTAAGTCTTCATGAAGCTCCACTAGTTGTATTTCTAACACATGACTATGATTTGGAATATATTTCCTTAAGACTGAAATATGGAATACGTTGTGTATCCTAACATTTCCATTGGTAGTGCTAATCGATAGGTCATGGGTCCCACCCTTTCCAAAATCTCAAAGGGTCCTATATACCTGGGGCTTAGCTTTCCTCTTTTCCCAAATCTTAGGATCCCTTTCCATGGTGATAGTTTTAAGAATACATTATCACCGATTTCAAATTCAAGGTCCTTCCTTCTTGTATCTGCATAACTTTTCTGTCGATCCCTGGCTGCTTTAAGATTTGCTTTAATCAACTCTACTTTTTCTGTTGTAGATTGCATAATTTTTGGTCCAATCAACTTCTTCTCACCCACTTCTCCCCAGCACACCGAGGTTCTGCATAGTCTACCATAGAGTGCTTCGTATGGTGCCATTCCAATGCTCGCTTGGTAGCTATTATTATAAGTAAATTCCATCAAAGACAGATGTTCATCCCAACTACCCTTAAACTGTAGTACACAAGCTTGTAACATATCTTCTAAAGTCTGTATAGTCCTCTCTGACTGTCCATCAGTTTGAGGATGAAAAGCAGTACTAAATTGCAACTTGGTCCCTAGCGCCTTCTGCAAACTTTCCCAGAACTTAGAAGTAAATCTAGGGTCTCTATCAGATACTACAGTTACTGGTACACCATACTGACACACAATTCTGTTCACATAAAGTTGTGCTAATCTATCCAGAGTAAATGTTGTCTTAACTGGTAGAAACTGGGCCGTCTTAATCAGTCGGTCAACTATTACCCATACACCGTCCATACCTGCTGGTGTTCTCGGTAATCTAAATAAAAAGTCCATAGTAATATGTTCCCATTTCCACTCAGGAACAGGAAGCAGATGTAGCAATCCTGCTGGCCTTTGGCGTTCGGGTATGACCTGTTGGCAGATTAAACACTTGGCCACATACTCAGCTATTTCCTTTTTCATATTCGGCCACCAATAGAATTTCCGCAATGTTCTATACATCTTGGTACTACCAGGATGCATAGCATATGCTGAACTATGTGCTTCTTCCAAGATTAACTGTTTAAGTTTTCATTCTTTGGCACATAAGTTCTACCTTGCTTCAAAAGCACACCATCAGACTTGAGCTCATAATCTGATCTCTGCTGTGCTCTTACTTCTTGCATCAATTTCTTTATCTCGAGATCTTCTTACTGTTTTCTTATTACCTCATCCACAAGTTTGGGTCTCAACTGGAAATGTGCTAGTAAAGCTCCTGTTCTGGTTACACTCAAGCTAGTTGTATTATCTTTAAATTCCTGCAATATCTCCGCTCTGATTGTACTTATTCTTCTAGCTGCACTTCTGCTTTTCCTGCTTAAAGCGTCAACTACAACATTTTCTTTTCCTGGGTGATAATTTATGGTACAATTATAATCCTTGATCAATTCTAACCACCTTCTTTGTCTCATGTTAAGTTCTTTCTTATCAAAGATGTATTTCAGACTTTTGTGATATGTATAGATGTGACACTTCTCTCCAATGCCAACACCACCGCTGCCAGTTCTAAATCATGAGTAGGGTAATTAACTTCATGTGGCCTCAACTGCCTAAAGGCATAAGCTATAACTCTACCTTCCTGCATTAGTACACAACCTAGCCCCTGATGAGAGGCATCACAATACACTTCAAACTTCTTTCCCGTCTTTGGAAGTGCCAAAATAGGTGCCGTTACCAATCTAGTCTTTAATTCTCGGAACTTCGTTCATAATCTTCATTCCACTCAAATTTAGTATTCTTTTTAGTCAAGTGGGTCAATGGCAATGCTATCTTAGAAAATCCTTGCACAAAACGCCGATAATATCCTGCAAGCCCCAGAAAACTACGAACTTCTGATACAGTCTTTGGCTGTTCCCACTTGGTAATTGCTTCAGTCTTTTGTGCATCTATACGTACTCCTGCAGCTGAAACAATATGCCTAAGAAACATTACTTGTTTCAACCAGAACTCACATTTACTAAATTTCGCATATAATTTCTTTTCTCGCAGAACTTGTAAGACGGTCCTAAGATGTTCCATATGTTCATCCTTGCTTCCCAAGTATACCAGAATGTCATCAATAAATACAATTACAAACTGGTCTAGATAAGGATGGAAAATCCTATTCATTAAGTCCATAAAAACTACTGGGGCATTCGTCAGCCCAAAAGGCATCACGAGAAATTCGTAATGTCCGTATCTCATTCTAAAGCTGTTTTCGGTATATCTATCTCCCTGACCTTCAACTGATGATATCCAGATCTTAGGTCTATCTTCGAGAACACCGATGCTCCTCTAAGTTGATCAAACAAATCGTCAATACGAGGTAAAGGATATTTGTTACGCACAGTTACCTTATTTAGTTGACGATAATCAATGCATAGTCTTAGAGTACCATCCTTTTTCTTCACGAACAACACCGGTGCACCCCATGGGGATACACTTGGTCTAATGTACCCTTTATCTACTAACTCCTGTAATTGTACCTTCAACTCTTTCAATTCCGATGGTGCCATACGATATGGTGCCTGTGAAATAGGTGTTGTTCCAGGAATTAGATCAATAGTAAACTCCACCTCTCTATTAAGTGGTAATCCTGACAATTCTTCGAGAAACACATCAGGGAACTCCTGCACTACTGGTACATCTTCTAGTTTTAGCTTTTCTGACTTAGCTTCTGTTACATAAGTTAAATATGCTTCACATCCTTTACTCAATAACTTCCTGGCCTTTACTGCGGAAATCACACAGGTAGGAAGAATTCGTCTCTTCCCTTTAAAAGCTATCTCGATCCCATCAGATTTCACTAACCCCACTTCTTTCTTGAAGCAATCAACCTTCGCATGGTATTTGGATAAAAAGTCCATGCCAAGAATAACATCAAACTCTAATAATGCTAGAGGTAACAGATTAGCGAACCACACCACATCATCAACCACAACTTCACACTCAAAATAAGCATGATCTATCATAATAGTTTCCTCATAGAGGTGTGCACTAACAATATTTCAGGCAGTGGGTGTGTGGGAATTGCCGCCCACGAGGGGTAACGTGTGCAAGGTAGTGGTTGAGCTTGCAAGACAGTGTACTGTGCGATAATTATTTCCCATTTGAGGTTAGGTGTGCGTGCTGCAGACTGTTGGACACACTTAAGGGTTTTCTACTTTTGGACATTTTGACTAAATTTTGCTTGGCGGTGAGCCATTTTGAGCTAAAATGACTTAAAATATGCCATGAAGGAAATTTTAAGGATATTGATCAAATAATGAATTTATTCTAGGCCAGGAAGAGCTAGGGGAAACATATAACTCATTAAGAGCCTAGGACAAGTTATGAGTTACTTAAATTCGTTTAAAATGATTTATTCTCTCGATATTTTTCGAATGCTCGGTTTATTCACAGAATATGAGATTTCTGGCATACATTGAATTTCATAAATCACGTGTTTCTTGATATGATTCTGAACATGCTTTTACATGATTTTGAGCATGATGTTTTTTTATATCGAGCTTTGTGAAAAGCAGGCTGTTTGAGAAATACTTTGAAATTTTGAGAAATTATTTAACTCGTGTTCATAAATGATTTAGCATGCTTTATTTTCAAAAGATGATCTCTAATGCCGACGGACATAGAGAAGGCATATGGGCAGCGTGAATAATTGTCCCCAATGCCGAAAGATTGGGATAAGACATATGGGCAACCTGAATTATAATTCCTATGTGCACATAGAGGAAAATTTGACGCTGTTGTGTTGAGATCACTCCACACAGCTAAGGTTATTCGACGTTGGGTATGATGAGATTATTCCATCCCAACTAAGGTTGTTTTCAACGTTGGACGTGTTGAGATTACTCCACCCTAACTAAGGTTGTTTTCGACATTGAGCAGCATTAAGTTTACTCTGCCTCAACTAAGGGAAAATCTTTCAAATATATGCAAATGTTTATAAGCCTCTAAAAGCTTTATTATTTGATTATCAAACATGATTTCGTTGAGCTTTTAAGCCAAGCATAGTTTTATAAACTTGTCACTCACTGCACAACCTAGCTCATGTTTTCAAATGTTTTCAACTTTTCAGCTAGCGAGCAGAACCAGGGTGCTTAGCCTACTCATCAAACTCGTCTGTATCTGCTTCATAGTTTTGAGAGTTGTAAATATTTGTACTTAGACCTAGCATTGTACATATTGAGGTCTAAGGAGTGGAAGTCGTGTAAAAACTCTGATGTTATTAGTATTATAAAGTGTCATTTGGATTTATTTATGGTCTAGATGTAAATTTTAAGTCTATTCCCAAGTGCTTGTAAGGATTTGAGGAGAGTTAAGTTGACAGTAGATGTCGAAAAGGATTGATGTCTGTTGTCGTCACGCCTCTTTTTGAGTTAAGAGGATAGCTTGGGAGGGGGTGTGACACTAAATTTTTAAGTGCACTTTCATTCTCCAAACAAACAATAAAGTGCCTAAGTTTCATTTTGACTCTCAAAATGAGTCAATGTGAACGATAATCAGAAAATTCATGCAAGTCTAAGCATCCTTCTCATACGCCATTCTTAGAACAAAAGTTAAACACTCACTAAGTCTACTACTATGAACAATTAATTCCATATATTGGCACCTAAGAACAATTCATATGCTTTACTTCACAATAGTTCACAATGAATCCACTTAGCTTATTCACCCAATCAGCAAAATAGGAATAACCTATTTTCACAAAGTACAAACTATTTCTTTAAACTACCCTCAGCAAAATGATGAATAAAAAAAACACACTTCCAACAAACTACATGCATGACTAATATGAGCAACAAACATTCGAAAGAGAACATTCCTTGAGGTTCTTCAAGAACTAAGAAAAAAATGTCTAGAAGAATAACACCTAAAATTGTGAACACTTGGAATTCAAAGCAACTATATAAGAGCCGAAGATTGGCTTGGATCAAAGTTACAAAAATAATTCTAAAAAGAAGTTCCTAAAAAGTGGGTAAGTCACACTTTGCCAATAAAAGCCACATAAGAAGTTCCTAGGAAGTGTATAGGTGACACCTTAACTATCAAAACCACGTGAGAATATGTAAGCACATGAGAAGAAAGATTGGAACTAGGGAGGACTTATTACAACCTTCATGAAAATGAAGAAAAAAAGAGTTGAATTAGGAAGGACTTAATTACAACATTCATGAAAATAAATATAATTAAGTTGTTTTGAAAATTTATCATATGAAAATATATTGGCTAAAATGGCAATGAAAAAGTAGGTATACTCAAGATCCAAATCATTCCAACCCCTGCATGAAAAAGAAATCTAAATTTTCAAACCAAACTTGTACCAACATCATGAGAATATATATCGTTACATATCACTACAACAAATTTGACATTCAATGACTCTTGTACAGTGCCAAAAATAAAGGAGAAAGTGAAAAAAAAGTCATTAAATCCAAAATCACGCGTTTTTGGCGGGAAAAAATGGAGATTTTCGGATTTGTTGGAATTGATGACTGTTTTTTTGTGTCATTAATTAATGACTAAAAAAAACAGTCATTAAATGTAAGAAAATGAAAAATACGGTTTTGGTGGGAAAAGACGTGAATTTTCGGATTTTTTTTTACTATTTTGACTTTTTTTTTGTGTCACCAAATTGTGACTACAATTAACAGTCATTAAAAAGTGACAAATTTTAATGGTCATTAATATTTTTTAATATTTCAAATTTTGAGAAAAGGAGGGAAGTTAAAATTTGTGGGTAAAAATTAATTAAATCTCACATTTTTACCCACAAACACATTTCCCCCCTTTTTTTACTTTCCCTCCTCTCACTTTCCCTCTTTTTTTCTTTTTCATTTTATTTTTATTTTTACATAAAACAAATAACTTGAACATTTT
Source organism: Citrullus colocynthis (assembly GCA_031780015.1). Lineage (NCBI taxonomy): Eukaryota > Viridiplantae > Streptophyta > Magnoliopsida > Cucurbitales > Cucurbitaceae > Citrullus > Citrullus colocynthis. Next base: position 250,180 of record QLSR01000189.1, read on the forward strand.
AATTTAAAATAACTTCTAATTTATTAGTTTTAATTATTAATTAGTCTTATTTAGGGTTACCTTGAAAATTTTGAAAAAAACTAGAGGGAAATTGAAATTTAAGTGAGGTGCCAACTTTCCCATTTCTTTTTATTTGACACTTTCCACTTGGAGAATAAAAGGAGAAAGGAAAAAGACTTGTAGTGGTAGCCCTAATTTATTTCCTCTCTTCTCTCCCCTTCATGAAACCCATGTTTGGCCTCTATGTTTCTTTTTCGGTGACCATCAGTTAGGAGCAACGACCATGAACAACGACGCCGAGAAGTAGCAACCATGAACAACGATGGCACAAACGGACCAGATCCAGGGACTAAATTGTTACTCCTATGAAAATTTATGGACTAAAAGTGATTTTTTTAATCTTAATTATAAATTAGAAAAATATTAATAGCGCTCAATAAATTTTTAATCTTATTCATTCTCTAAAAATCGAGAAACAAAGCTAAACCTTCAACGTCCGTCATCGATCTCTGCAACGCCGCCTTAATGGGAGTTATTTCGAGCTTTAAGGGTAAAAATTTAATTTTTGGTATTTAAGATAATCCAATCTGAATTAAGTATTTAAGATTTTGAAATTGGATTTATTTTAGTCGATGTGATTTTATTTGAATTGAAAGAGATTTAGGAATTAGAAATCCAATTTAGGAAAAATTGGGAAGACTGCTGTGTATTTAAAAGTTTATTGTGTATTTGGGAGGAGTAATTTTATTTTCGGAGGTTTATGGAGGAAAAAGAAAAAGAAAATGAATAATTATATTTGATAAGGAAGTAGGGTTTTTTTATTTATTTATATATAATAATTATTTAAAGAAGGAAAACCAAGAGTTTATTTGTTTCTCTTCTTCTTCTTCTTCATCGTGTAGCAGCCGGCACTTTTCTTCTTCTTCATCGTGTAGCAGCCGGAGCACTGTAACAGCCGGAGCCGTGTAGCAGCCGCAGCCTTGTAGCAGCCGCAGCCCTGTAGCAGCTGCAGCCCAGTCGCCGACGCTCCCTTCGCTAGTCGTCCACCGCCGAACAGTAGACGCACGGCCTCTTCGAAAAGCTGCCGCCAACCGCACTGTTGGGTCTGCTCGCCGCCTCACCGTTAGGTCGCCGCACTGTTGGGTACGCACGGCCTCTTTCTCTAACTTTATTCTCATATCAAGATACTGATTGGTCGGTACTTACTGCTATTATGTTTCCTTTTATTTGATATTCTATTTTGAAAGAATTATTTTTCTATGTAGAATTTGCACTTTGCTTCTCAGGGAAGTGTTTTTTTTTTATGTGAATTTTTTAGTTTCACTTTATTTTTCTCTGTTTCGGAAGTTATCCATTTATTTTCTTTGGATGGTTCAATTTTTTTCTCTTTTATACGACATTTTTTGGTTCTATTGTTTTGGTACATTGTATGGATTTTTCAAATTTTGCCCACTTTTTCTGTGTTCTCTATTTTATTGGTTTTTTTTGGCAATTGGTTGTTCTTGCACTGTGAATGATTCAATTTTTTT
>QLSR01000189.1:252235-276365 GCA_031780015.1 Citrullus colocynthis
CCTCACCCACGCCATCACCAAGGTATCAAGTTATTCCTTCTTTTTCTTGCGTTAAATCTGAAGGTGGTATAAATAAAGTTGGCTTGCTGGAGTGATTGTTTTTAAATAGGAATTTGTTAGAGCAGTATGTTGCTAGGGGAGAATTCTTCGGCACTTTTTGTCTTTGTTTTGAGCTGAGAAGCCATGCTTAGGTGTCCTTTTACAAACTTTGAGATAAGAACTGTGCATGTACCCAATTCTCATTTCTTTTTAATCGGTTCTGCATATCGAAAGCATGCTACCTAGCTAAGTAAACTTGTGTCCTTTGTGGAATAGTATGTATGTCGATTTGTATGCACTTTGTAAGACGAGCTGAGGTTGGAACTATCACTTCGGCACTTTTTGTCTTTGTTTTGAGCTGAGAAGCCATGCTTAGGCGTCCTTTTAGAAACTTTTAGATACGAACTGTGCATGTACCCAATTCTCATTTCTTTTTAATCGGTTCTGCATATCGAAAGCATGCTACCTAGCTAAGTAAACTTCTTTAATTAGATTGCCATTTATATACTTTCTATGATAGAAATGGCATTGACGACTGTAGATGGACTTGATAGAAGTTATTGTCTAATATTATGATCTTATCATCAGGTTTCTTTTTGGGGGGAGGGGAAATTAACAAGTTCTTAATTTCTTAGTATTATGTGATGGACAAATCATGGATGGTCAAAAGTAGATTATCTAGAGAATACGAGGTTGGAGTTGAAACTTTCATTGAATTTGGTTTGCGTCATGGCAATGGTTCCAATTCCATTCGATGCCCATGCTTAAAATGTGGAAATCGTATATCTAAGGATGTTTCGATAGTTAGGGATCATTTATATGTCAATGGAATTGATCAAAGTTATAAGTTATGGTTTTGGCATGGGGAAGATTTAGCCACACACAATGTTAACAACAATTCTCATCCTGTGTTAAATGAAAACTATGAGGATGAGTACGATTTGTTTAACGTAATTGACATGGTTCAAACTGCTCATAATCAACTTCCTGGTGCACCAAATATCTTTGACACTATGTTTGACGATGCTAAAAAGCCATTATACCCGGGATGTAAAAGATTTACGAAGTTGTCAGCACTTGTCAGATTGTATAACCTAAAGGTTAGATTTGGATGGAGTAATTCAAGCTTTTCTGAATTACTATCTATAATAAGTGAATTCCTACCTGAGAAGAATGAGATGCCAACTTCTATGTATGAAGCTAAAAAAACATTAGGTGCCCTAGGTTTGAGTTACCAAAAAATAGATGCATGTCCAAATGATTGTTGCTTATATAGAAAAGAGTATGCAAACAGCACCCACTGTCCTACATGTAATCTATCGAGATGGAAGGTTCTTAAGAACTCAAAAGAAGAGAAAAAAGGAGTGGCTGCTAAACAGTTGTGGTACTTTCCAATTGTTCCAAGGTTTATAAGGATGTTCAAGAGCGCTGAACATGCAAAGAACTTGTGTTGGCATGCTACAGATAGGAAGGTAGACGGTATTATACGAGACCCAGCTGATTCTCCCTCCTGGAGGTTAATAGATCACCTATGGCCAGCTTTTGGTTTAGAACCAAGAAATCTTCGTTTGGGTTTATCCACTGACGGAGTCAACCCATGTGGAGATCTAAGTACTAAATACAGTTGTTGGCCAGTCATTATTACAGTGTACAACCTCCCTCCATGGTTGTGTCTGCGGAGGAAGTTTTTAATGTTGTCAATGTTGATATCAGGGCCGAAACAACCAGGATATGATATTAATGTGTACCTAGCTCCGTTGATTGAGGATTTGAAGCTTTTGTGGGAAGTTGGAGTTCAATGTTTTGATGCATACAAAGAAGAGTCTTTCACTCTGCGAGCAGTCCTATTGTGGACTATTAATGATTTTCCCGCGTATGGAAATTTATGTGGTTGTACTGTGAAAGGGTATAAAGCTTGTCCAGTATGTGGAGAGGATACCAATTCAACCAGGTTACATCATGGGAAAAAAATGTATACATGGGCCATAGAAAATTTTTGCCAAGACATCACCCGTACAGAAGACAAAAAAAAGCCTTCGATGGTAAGCAAGAGAATGGAAGTCCTCCACACCCAATGTTAGGTGCGAAGATTTACAATAAATTGAAGGACATAAGTTTTCCTAGTGGAAAGAAGTGTGGCAAGAAATTGAATGACGTAGCTTTAGATAACTACTGGAAAAGAAGACCTGCATTTTTTGAACTGCCTTATTGGAGAGAGTTGCATGTCAGACATTGTCTTGATGTAATGCACATCGAAAAGAATGTGTGCATGAATATCATAGGTACGTACGTTACTGGAGGTTCCAGGAAAAAATAAAGATGGAATGAGTAGTAGACTTGACTTAGTTGAAATGAACCTTCGACCTGAATTAGCTCCTGTACGTCGGGGAGTAGAATGTATATTCCTGCAGCGTGTTATACATTATCCAAAGAAGAAAAGTATCGTTTCTGTAAGACTTTATCTGGAATAAAGGTTCGTGAAGGTTATTTCTCTAATATTAGAAGTCTGGTCTCGTTAGAAGACTTGAAACTTAATGGCCTGAAATCACATGACTGTCATGTTTTAATGCAACAATTCCTTCCGATTGCATTACGTTTAGTGCTACCTAAGAATGTGAGGTATGCTATTACTAGATTATGTTTCTTCTTCAATGCAATATGCTCCAAGAGTATGCGGGTACCAAAGTTAGATAAGCTGCAAGAGGATGTAGTTGTTACAATTGTGTCTACTTGAGAAGTACTTCCCACCTTCTTTCTTTACAATAATGTTGCATCTCACTGTTCACCTTGTAAGAGAAGTGAAGCTTTGTGGGCCCATATACCTACGATGGATGTATCCATTTGAACGGTATATGTGAGGAGTCTGTTGAATTTTGTTCTGAATTCTTATCTGGGTTAGATTCCGCTGGGCTTGGTTCATTCAGAAGACGAGAAGAAACGCGCATTGATAAATCTTTATCAGCTGGATGTCATGTTAGACCCAACGTAGAGGAACTGAAGCAAGCACATCTATATGTACTTGAGAACACTGAAGAAGTACAACCGTATAGAATGTTAGTATATTACAATTCCCTAATCATCTAATTTGAATGTATTATCACCTTATATTTAGTACATTTTGTAGACAACATCTGGAGTATTTGAAGGTACAAAATCCAAGGAAAACAAGTAATGAGAGGTGGTTACAAAATGAACACAATCGATCGTTCGCTAGTTGGATACACGATCAGGTATTTAATTTTCATTCCCCATTTTTTGCTATATCCATTAAATCTAGTCGTACACTAAATGAAATGTCTGCCTATAATAATAGGTGATGCAGGAAATACATGATAGAAAACCGGTTTCTTCAACTGTGCGTTGGTTGGCACATGGCCCCAACCCAGGATTGATGACATTTGAGGGTTATAGGATTAATGGGTGTAGTTATAGCACCCAATCTCGCGACAAGGGTCGCACTGTCCAAAATAGTGGGGTTACATTAGTTGCCACAACAATGCAAGTGTCCAGTGCAAAAGATAGGAATCCGATTGTATCAGACATGTCTTTTTATGGGAAATTAACTACAATACATTTAAAATTCCATTATTTAAGTGTCACTAGGTTGAAAATCAAAATGGGGTTCGAATTGACGATCTTGGATTTACATTGGTGAAACTCAATCGTATAGGACATACTTCGGATCCATTCATCCTAGCCACCCAAGCAAGGCAAGTGTTTTATATAGAGGATCCTATTGACGCACAATGGTCAATTGTTATCACACCACCTCAAAAGGATTTTGCCGATACATGTTATGATGACGAGCTTGGAGATACTTCTTTGGACTGTCCTTCAGTTGCAAAATGCACATCACCAACTGATATAGATGAACCTGATATTTCATATGTAAGAGATGATTGCGAAGGCACATGGGTTGACACTTGAAAGTTTATCAAGTATGTACATCTAAATAACGCGATTGTTTTCAGTTCTTATTTGTTTTCCTTTAATGTTCATAGATTTTCTTATTTATCTCGTAGGTTATTGTTAATGGAAGAAGGGATCGCTCCAACGGATATGCTTCCTTAATTTCCAGTGGGAATTGTGTCACTTATTATTACTGGACGTTTTATTTAATGCACTAATGTAATCCTATTATTAGCCGTTATTTAATGTACTCTTGTAATCACATTATTAAATGCTATTTAATGTACTGTTATAAATCATATTATTAATTATTATGGAATGTATCGTTGTCATTATACTAGTAACTGTCAATTATCTTTACCTTTACAAAAATCATAGTGAACAGATGGACGATACGATTGATGATACACAAGACGAGCAGTTGGATCGTTCGATGGATGATACATTCGATGATGCACAAGCCAATGACTTAGACGATATAGTTGACAATGAACATGATAGTGTTGCAGATTCACCGGTTATAGATGGTGAAATTAAGAGAAAGAAAACCAGAGGACCTACTGGAATACATGAGATCACTCGTGCGTGCAGTGAAGGTCATAGAAGAGTGGTGCAATACAATGAGAATGGTCAGCCAATTGGGTCTAATGCAGTAAAAATGAAAAGTTTCATAGGAACGTCTGTCCGATCCCATGTTCCAATTACATACAATAGTTGGAAAGCAGTGCCATTGGAGATAAAAGAAAAGATTTGGGACCTCATTCAGGTATAAACATAATCCTTAAATGGTATTTAAGTTTTATTTGCTTTCATTAACATATAACATTTGGTGTGGATTCGTAGGGTGGATTTGTTGTTGACCATAGATCGAAGAAGAATCTCATGCAAACTGCGGGCATTTGTTTCCGTCAATTCAAATATGCTTTGACTACGAAGTATATAAAGCCATTTAAGGATGATCTAGAGAAATTAAAATGTCCCCCGATTGAGTACTCCCATATTGAACAAGAACATTGGGATGCCTTTGTCAGTTTTCGGCTTAGGGAAGAGTTCGAAGTAAGTATTGTTGTTAGAAACATTCAAACTTTGTATTCACTTACATTGTAGCTGCAAAGTATCATTATGACATTTTATTGTGTAATTTTATTAAGGTGGTCAGTAGTAAGAACCGAGAAAAGAGGAAAAAACACATGTATAATCATCGAATGTCGCGGAAGGGGTATGCAAATCTTTCGGAAGAGCTGGTAAGATACTAATTCACTACTATTTATTTTTTTATACCACCTACATATTACATTTGAATCCAAGTTCACGTGCGATGTTTGTTATTGGTGCAGAAGGAGTCGTTACCAAATGAAGATCTAACTAAGCGATGCGTTTTATGGAAAAGGGCTCGAATGGATCGAGAGGGAAAAATTCCAGACAAGCAAACGCAAGGAGTGGTGGACCGTATAGTAAGTATTTCTTGACTACCTATATTTCATTGCATTATCAGTAAATATTGATTTTTTCTTTTTAATAGGATGAAATGTTGATCACTCATAATGTCGAAAGTGACAACATATCTACGGGTGGAGATATCCTATCACAAGCGTTGGGGAGCAAAAATCCTCCAGGAGTAGTTAGAGGATTGGGTAAGTTTATCATGCCCAGTAAATATTTTCATACACCAAAACAAGTGAAAAAGGAAGACAAAGTTACATTTGACGCGGAAGAGAAGGCGAAGATGACCGCACAAATAAAAGAGTTGGAAGAAGAACTTAGAAAACAAAAAAATCTAACCAAGATGGAATCAAACAAGGATGGTTCTTCAGAAGACATTAAAGAAGGAGACGGTGAACCTGTTTCCAGCAATGAAAAGGTCAAATGTGGCACCTATTCACCGTACTCAATGTGTTAATGTAGATGTTAAATATTTAATACCATAGAATTTTTTTTTCAGGTGAAGAAAGGATTATTGGACCAGAGGAAGACTTCACGGATAGGAAAAAAGGATGATTCTCCAAGAGATATTGAAGAAAGTGGTGAAGCAGAAAATAAGAATGACCAGGTTAATGTGTTTCAATTCATCTCCTAAGTAGTTTTTCATAAACTTCGCAATAACAATTCATCTGAAAATGAAATTTTTAATCCAGGCGAAGGCAAAATTGTTGAAGCACACGAGAAGTGATCAATATGTTGAAGTGAAGGTTGAAAAAGAAGAGGTTTCATGTCTATCTTGTAGCTTAAAGAATCTCATGTAATATGCATTGACAATAATATATGTAATGTAAGTTCGTTTATTTCCTACAGGTGGATGAACGTAAACAACAGAACTCAAGCCAATCTGTCGCCCCAAAGCCCATTAAGGTATGTTTTTCACTTTAATCTAGTATATATTCTACATAATATACATTAGTAAACATTAACGGTTACATTTCAACTTACTCATGGTAGGATGGAACTTCTTGTTTGTTGGCGATCGAATCTAAAAATAATGTAGTCGGAGCGGGGACTATATTTGACTATGACGTTAATAGTGATAATGTGAAGGTTTCACTTGACGTAGTTGTTCATGGTGATTGTTCTGTCCCAATACCAATAAAGGGAGAAGAAAATTTGTTGTCTCAAGAAGTAGGCTCACACTTGCTATGGCCACGAGATCTTGTGATAATTGATAATGAAAAGGTAACCTTTTCCATCCTTGTTGGTTCTTATTCTATATAAGTAATTTATTTTCATGTTACACTATTTGTTGATAGGAGGAGGGAAAAAATTCAAATAAATGTTTAGGAGTTCTATCAATGACTCCCATTCAAAGTTCACCGGTTGCTTTACGCTGTTTACTCTGTGAACTTGAATACATTGGATCATCAATTCAAATCACTGTACCGATGGAAGTATTTGGAATCCACCGCAAGTGTTGTATTTTGGTTGAGGTCTTACGAGATTTTTGTCATATGCACCCTATATGCACTCCTTGTATTGATGCGTATATGATGTAAGTAATCTTACTATATCATGGTTTAGTATTAAAATATACATATTCAGTACTGTATAAAGTTTTATTGATATTACAGGTACTTATACAAACTAATGGAGAAATCAAAGACTTTGAGTTTGTATAAGTTTTTAGATGCTGGTTCCATCTCAATCTCAACCAACAAAGAATCTCGAGCTCAATTGTTGTCCTCGAGAATGGCAGGATTGGATAATCAACTTCTCATCTTCCCTTACAATTCTGGGTATGTTGTATAAAATGCATTATACTATATTTTGAGCACTGTATATGATTTTTTGTGATTCTTTAAATTTGTAGGAATCATTGGACTTTGATCATTATTGATCATTCGAAAAGTAGCATATTTTGGATGGACCCTTTAAAAAATTGACTCGACCAAGATATCATCAGTGTGATAGGCATGTACGTATGTTATAGCATTTCACAACTTTAACTAGTATGAATACATAAAGAGACATGTTACATTTAAAGCCATTTGTAGGGCTTGCAAGATTGTTGACCCTAAGAAGAAAAAGCTTAGTTGGAAATCAATTAAGGTATGCTATTTTGTACATAACATAGTTTATCCAATAAACATGTACAAAATTGACTTAACATGTGTTTTGCATTTCATACAAACAGTGCCCTAAGCAATCTGGTGTGGTGGAATGCGGATATTATGTCATGCGATACATGCGTGAGATAATATTATCAGGAACCACATCAATTTTAGATATAGTACGTATTACAAATTCATACAAATTGAAGTTACGTATTCAGTGCTTCGAGTTTATTTCGCCTTACTATATTTATAGATGAAAGGTGCGCCACGTACATACTCACAAGATGACATTGACGTGGTACGAATTGAGTGGGCAGAGTATGTGGGATCGCACATGTTCTTCGCATAGGTTTTGTGGCAGTAATAGTTGTTGGAGTCTGGAGAAGACAGAACTTTTTTTTGTGGATGGAGTACTTATATTTTGTTGCTCAATATAGAATTGAATGCATTTGCGAAATACCTTTTGTGGAGTTGAAGCATGAATTAAATTGGTATGGGTATGATCGTTAAATGTCGTCGTTTTTTTGGAGGTATTGTAGAATTCTGGTGTGTTTGATCTGTTATATAACTCCATCACTAGTTTTATATTAACATTTATATTTTTTGTTTGGAAAAGGTTGGCATGACACATGATATTGTCTATGGTTGGGTAACATCACAAGTGATTTTTTGCCATCGAATCAGAGAAAAAAACTTTCAAAATGATTGTTAGCAAAAAGGTAAAATGGGGGTGATGGAAGTGTTATGGTTTTGTTGGATTTGTATTATGTTGATCTTGTTATTAAACTTTATAATTTTGGTTGACTCTTACTCTTCTATATTTATCTTATTTGTAGTTCGTATTTCAATATTTTGAGAACAATGTTATGTGGAAGAAGTAGGTCGGAGGAAGAAGTTTTGAAGTTGCAGTCTTTTTTGGTGCTTAAGAGGTATATATCACATAACCTACAATTATTCGTTTATTTCAATTAGTTTATATTGTAAAGACCTCAGTTCAAATATTGGCTCACATTACTAGATTTAGGTAGGCTTAATTTCTTCTTATAGTTATTAAAATTCTTTCGAAATAGTTATTGGCATTGATTGACACTGGATTTGTCTATGTTGTGGAAAATTCCCTAATAGTTATTACAATTTGTTGAAAATAGTTATTGGCATTGATTGACGTTGAAAGTGTCTATGTTGTGGATTTGTCTATGTTCACTTGCCCCCCCCTGCTCCTCCTCATCCTCCTCAGCGAAGCAATCAATTCAATTAACCCTTATTCTTTCTAGTAGAGTAGTGTATAAGTTAAGATTGGAGGTTATTCATGTTATTAAGGTTAAAAAGTGAGATTATAATGTGATATAGTATATATTTATGTGGCTATATTGTGATCCTATGCATAATTTTTGTTTGAAAGTGTTCATCGAAGCTTACTTGTATTGAGTCAAATTCTAAAATGAATGTTTTTTTTTTTCATAGGGTTCCTGGACAATGCCATTGGAGCAAGGAAGCCCACCAACCAAGATATTTAAATAGGTGTTGTATATATATTTTTTGGTATTATGCCAACACTTAGTTGTAAGTACTGAATTTGTAAATGATGTACCTAGAGTTTGATTACTAGCTAGCTTCCTTGTATTAACAATTGGAACTATATTATTATATATGAAAGTTACTTTTTATGTTCGTGTACACATTTTGTGTTGAAACTGAAGGAAACACAGGTGTAATAACATGTATGAAACACAGGTGTAATAACGTATATCGTGGTAATGGTTTCTATGATATATGACAAAAGTCATGGTATGAAATTAAATGACCTTAAAAAAATGTCATAGTTAATGTATTATTGACATTTTAAATGTATCATTATTTGTTTTGCGATGACAGAAGTATAATGTCAACGTAACTCTTTATTTGACAGCATTTTGATTTTTTAATGACGGTATAAAATTGTCATAAAAACCGTTTCCATGACTTATAATAAATGTCAATATATATTTATTGTTGACTGTGCCTACAAGTCATGAAACTATCAACGATGACTGATTTCTCATGTGTCATTTATACACTTTAGATGATGGGTGATTAAATGACTAAAAAAAAGAGTCAAGAAATGTGGTAATGACTGTTTTTTAGAGTCATAGAAGCCTATTTTTGTTGTAGTGTATGGTAACCAAATCCAACTAAACTTATAAAAGTACAATACAAAGATTGTGAAAGTAGTGCCACAAACTTGAAAGTTAGACAAATTCATTTCAATATCAACTCAAAAGAAGCGGGGGAAAATTACCTTAATAGATTGCACTGTATGAACAATGATCTTTCAAGGTTCCTCAAAATTCATCAAAAGTTGGTGAGCTTGCAAATATACATCAATTTTTTTTGTATCAGAAAGATATACATCCACTACAACAAATTGTACATTTAATGACTCATGAACAGTGCCAAAAATAAAGGAGAAAGTGAAAAAAGAGTCATTAAATCCAAAATCACGCGTTTTTGGCGGGAAAAAACGGAAATTTTCGGATTTGGCAGAATACATGACTGTTTTTATGTGTCATTGATTTATGACTAAAAAAACAGTCATTAAATGTGAGTACACGAAAAAGGCGTGATTTTGGTGGGAAAATACGCAAAATTTCAATTTTTTCCGAGATAGAGAGCAAGAGATAGAGAGAGTGAGAGAGAAATGGCAAGTGAGGGAGGGAGACATAGAGAATGTTTGAGAGAGAGAGAGAGAGAGAGCAAGAGGGCGTGAAGAGAGCGACAGAGAGATAGTCTTCAAGGGAGAGCGAGAGCGAGAGCGCGAGAGAGCGAAAGCGCGAGAGAGCGAGAGATAACGATTCGATTTATAACTTTTAAACACGATTCGCAGTCGACTCCACAGAAACCCTCCAAAATCGCTCTCTTTCACCTCTCGGTCTCCCTCTCGTCTCGTTCTTCGGTGCCTCCCTCACGCTCAAGAGCAGACGCCCCCGACTGCATCCCTCACTCTTAGTCGAAGATTTCGCCGACACCCTCCCTCTCCTGTCGCTCTCACTTCGCCTCTCGCTCTCCCTTTTGTCTCGCGCTTCGCTGTCTTCCTCACTCTCAATCTCAGAAGTTACCCGACTGCATCCCTCACACTCAGTCCGAGCTTTCGCCGACACCCAGCGACTGCATCCCTCACACTCAGTCCAAGCTTTCCCCAACACCCTCCCTCTTCTTTCGGTCTCCCTCTCGTCTCGCACCTCGTCTCGCACTTCGATCCGACTCTCCTCTCGTGAGTCCATCCTATGTTCTTCATTAAATTTCAAACTGCAAACCTCAATTACTTGCTTTTTTTTTTTCGTTTCTTTGTTGATGGTTTGTTGTTTGTGTTCTTAATTCAGGGCTTGACTAACTTAAGCTTGCTCTTCCATTTAGGTAAGTTTTGTCTTTTCATTCTCACTTCAATGTCACTTCTCTAGTTTTCAAGGAGGGAGTGTTCTTTAGTATATAAAAAAAACAAATGGTTGAAATGAATAGATAGAGAGAAAGTATGAAGATTGGTATCTTAAAATGTGGCCAAGTAGTCATTATTTTTGTATACATACCCTACATTTTAATAAAACCAACAAAAATTGAAAAAGAGAGAGAGTAAAAGAGTGGGTTTGTTGATATGATAGTTAATTGATTTTGATTTTGTAATTAGTGGAATAGTATATATGTCACTTTGTATGCACTCTGTATGACGAGCTAAGGTTGGAACTGTCACGTACGCACCTTTTGTCTTTGTTTTGAGCTGAGAAGCCACGCTTAGGCGTCCTTTTAGAAATTTTGAGATGCAAACTGTCCATGTACCTAATTCTCATTTTTTTTTTACTTGGTTGTGCATATCGAAAGCATGCTACGTAGGTGACTTAACTTGTGTAAATTCTGGAATAGTATGTCTGTCACTTTGCATGCACTCTGTATGACGAGCTAAGGTTGGAACTGTCACTTACGCACTTTTTGTCTTTGTTTTGAGCTGAGAAGCCACGCTTAGGCGTCCTTTTAGAAACTTTGACGTGCAAACTGTCCATGTACTCAATTCTCATTTCTTTTTACTTGGTTGTGCATATCGAAAGCATGCTACATAGGTAACTTAACTTGTTGAATTAGATTGCCATTTATACCTTTCTATGATAGAAATGATCTTGACAAAACTACGAACTAACCACCTTAGATAAACGAATATAGATAGACTTGATAAAAGTTATTGTCTAATATTATGATCTTATCATCAGGTTTTTTTTTCTTTTTTTTGAGGGGAAATTAACAAGTTCTTAATTCCCTAATATTATGTGATGGACGAATCATGGATGGTCAAAAGTAGATTATCTAGAGAATACGAGGTGGGAGTTGAAACTTTCATTGAATTTTGTTTGCGTCATGGCAATGGTTCCAATTCCATTCGATGCCCATGTTTAAAATGTGGAAGTCGTATATCTAAGGATGTTTTGATAGTTAGGGATCATTTACATGTCAATGGAATTGATCAAAGTTATAAATTATGGTTTTGGCATGGGGAAGATTTAGCCACACACAATGTTAACAACAATTCAGATCCTGTGTTAAATGAAAACTATGAGGATCAGTACGATTTGTTTAACGTAATTGATATGGTTCAAACTGCTCATGATCAACTTCCTGGTATGCCAAATATCTTTGACACTATGTTTGACGATGCTAAAAAGCCATTATACCCGGGATGTAAAAGATTTACGAAGTTGTCAGCACTTGCGAGATTGTATAACCTAAAGGTTAGATTTGGGTGGAGTAATTCAAGCTTTTCTGAATTGCTATCTATAATAAGTGAATTATTACCTGAAAAGAATGAGATGCCAATTTCTATGTACGAAGCTAAAAAAACATTAGGTGCCCTGGGTTTGAGTTACCAAAAAATAGATGCATGTCCAAATGATTGTTGCTTATATAGGAATGAGTGTGCAAAAAGCACCCAATGTCCTACATGTAATCTATCGAGATGGAAGGTTCTTAAGAACTCAACAAAAGAGAAAAAAGGAGTGCCTGCTAAATAGTTGTAATACTTTCCAATTGTTCCAAGGTTCATAAGGATGTTCAAGAGCGCTGAACATGCAAAAATTTTGTGTTGGCATGCTTCAGATAGGAAGATAAACGGTATTATGCGACACCCAGCTGATTCTCTATCATGGAGGTTAATAGATCACCTATGGCCAGCTTTTGGTTTAGAACCAAGAAATCTTCGTTTGGGTTTATCCACTGACGGAGTCAACCCATATGGAGATCTAAGTACCAAATACAGTTGTTGGCCAGTTATTATTACAGTGTACAACCTCCCACCATGGTTGTGTATGAGGAGGAAGATTTTAATGTTGTCAATGTTGATTTCAGGGCCAAAACAACCAGGATATGATATTAACGTGTATCTAGCTCCGTTGATTGAGGATTTGAAGCTTTTATGGGAAGTTGGAGTTGGGATCTCATTCAGGTATACACATAGGCCACAAATGGTATTTAGATTTTATTTGCTTTCATTAACAAATAACATTTGGTGTGGATTCGTAGGGTGGATTTGTTGTTGACCATAGATCGAAGAAGAATCTCATGCAAACTGCTGGCATCTCTTTCCGTCAATTCAAATATGCTTTGACTACGAAGTATATAAGGCCATTTAAGGATGATCTGAAGAAATTAAAATGTCCCCCGATTGAGTATTCCCAAATTGAACAAGAACATTGGGATGTGTTTGTCAGTTTTCAACTTAAGGAAGAGTTCCAAGTAAGTATTGTTGTTTGAAACATTCAAACTTTGTATTCACTTACATTGAAGATGCAAATTATCAATATGACATTTTATTATGTAATGTTATTAAGGTGGTCAGTAGTAAGAACCAAGAAAAGAGGAAAAAACATATGTATAATCATCGAATGTCACAGAAGGGGTATGCTAATCTTTTGGAAGAGTTGGTAAGATACTAATTCACTAGTATTTATTTTTTTATACGACCTATGTATTACATTTGAATCCAAATTCATGTGTGATGGTTTGTTATTGGTACAGAAGGAGTCGTTACCAAATGAAGATCTAACTAAGCAATGCGTTTTATGGAAAAGGACTCGGATGGATCGAGATGGAAAAATTCCAGACAAGCAAACACAAGAAGTGGTGGATCGTATAGTAAGTATTTGTTGACTACCTATATTTGTTTGCATTGTGCCTAAATATTGATTTTTTTTTTCAATAGGATGAAATGTTGGTCACTCATAATGTCGAAAGTGACAACACATCTACGGGTGGAGATATCCTATCACAAGCGTTGGGGAGCAAAGATCCTCCAGGAGTGGTCAGAGGATTGGGTAAGTTTATCATGCCCAGTAAATATTTTCATACACCAAAACAAGTGAAGAAGGAAGACAAAGTTACATTTGATGCGGATGAGAAGGCGAGGATGACTGCACATATAAAAGAGTTGGAAGAAGAACTTATAAAACAAAAAAGGATAATCAAATGTTCGAACAAGGATGGTTCTTCAGAAGATACTAAAGAACGAAATGGTGAACCTGTTTCCAACAATGAAAAGGTCAAATGTGGCATCTATTCATCCTATTTAGTGTGTTAGTATAGATGTTAAATATTTGATGTGATTGCCTTTTTTTACAGGTGAAGAAAGGATTATTAGACCAAAATAAGACTTCACAAGGAGGTAAAAAGGATGGTTCTCCAAGTGATATTGAAGAAAGGGGTGAAGCAGAAAAGAAGAATGAGCAAGTTAATGTGTTTCAATTCATCTTCTAAGTAGTTTTTCATAATCTTCACAATAACAATTCATCCGATACTTAAATGTTTTAATCTAGGCGAAGGCAAAATTGTTGAAACACACAAGGAGTTCTCAACATGTTGAAGTGAAAGATGAAAAAAAAAAGGTTTTATGTCTATCTTATAGCTCTTTACTTGGTTGTAATATGCATTGACAATAATATATGTAATCTTGACTTATTTATTCCCTACAGGTGGATGTACGTAAACAACATAACTCAAGCCAATCTGTCGTCCCAAATCCGATTAAGGTAAGTTTTTCACAGTAATTTAGTATATATTCTACATAATATACGTTAGTAAACATTAACAGTTATATGTCAACTTACCCATCGTAAGATGGAACTTCCTGTTTGTTGGCAATCAGATTTAAAAATAACATCGGCGGAGCGAGGACTATATTTGACTATGACGTTAATAGTGATAAAGTGAAGGTTTCACTTGACGTAGTTGTGCATGGCGATTGTTCTGTCCCAATACCAACAAAGGGAGAAGAAAATATGTTATCTCAAGAAGTAGGCTCATACTTGCTATGGCCACGAGATCTTGTAATAATTGGCAATGAAAAGGTAACATTTTCCATCCTTGTTGGTTTTTATTCTATATAAGTAATTTATTCTAATGTTACACCATTTGTTAATAGGAGGAGGGAAAAAATTCAAACAAAAGTTTAGGAATTCTATCAATGACACCCATTCAAAGTTCACCTGTTGCTTTATGCTGTTTAGTCCGTGAACTTGAATATATTGGATCATCAATTCAAATCACTGTACCGATGGAAGTATTTGGAATCCAACGCAAGTGTTGCATTTTGGTTGAGGTCTTACGAGATTTTTGTCATATGCGCCCAATATGCACTCCTTGTCTTGATGCATATATGATGTAAGTAATCTTAATATATCATGGTTTAGTATTAAAATATATATATCGAGTACTGTATAAAGTTTAATTAATATTATAGGTACTTATACAAACTAATGGAGAAATCAAAGACTTTGAGTTTGTATAAGTTTTTAGATGCTGGTTCCATCTCAATGTCAACCAACAAAGAATCTCGAGCTCAATTGTTGTCCTCGAGAATGACAGGATTGGATAATCAACTTCTCATCTTCCCTTACGTATGTTGGATGGTGATGCATTATATAATATTTTGTGCACTGTATAACTTTTTTTATGATTCTTTAAATTTGTAGGAATCATTGGACTTTGATCATTATTGATCATTCAAAAAGTAGCATATTCTGAATGGACCCTTTAAAAAATCGACTCGACCAAGATATCATTAATGTGATAGGCATGTACGTATGTTATAGCTAGCATTTCACAAGTTTAACTAATATGAATAAATAAAGAAACATGTTACATTTAAAGTCATTTGTAGGTCTTTCAAGATTGTTGACCCCAAGAAGAAAAAGCTCAATTGGAAATCAATTAAGGTATGTTATTTCATACATAACATAGTTTATCCAATAAACATGTACAAAATTGACTTAACATGTGTTTTGCATTTTATACAAACAGTGCCCTAAGCAATCGGGTGTGGTCAAATGTGGATATTATGTCATGCGATACATGCGTGAGATAATATTATCAAGAACCACATCAATTTTAGATATAGTATGTATACAAATTCATACAAATTTAAGTTACGTATTTAGTTCTTCAAGTTTATTTCGATTTATTTGTTTATAGATGAAGGGTGCGCCACCTACATACTCACAAGATGACATTGACGTGGTACGAATTGAGTGGGCAGAGTATGTGGGATCGCACATGTTCTTCACATAGGATTTGTGCAAGTAACAGTTGTTGGAGTATGGAGAAAACAAACTTTTTTTTTGTCGATGGAGTACTTATATTTTGTTTCTCAATATAGAATGGAATGCATTTACGAAATACTTTTTGTGGAGTTGAAGCATGAATTAAACTGGTATGGGTATGCTTGTCAAATGTCGTCGTTTTTTTTTTTGGAGGTATTGTAGAATTGTGATGTGTTTGATTTGTTCTATAACTCCATTACTAGTTTTATATTAACGTTGGTCTTTTTTGTTTGGAAAAGGTTGGCATGACACATGATATTGTCTATGGTTGGGTAACATGACAAATGATTTTTTGCCATCGCAACGGAGAAAAAACTTTAAAAAATAATTGTTAGCAAAAAGGTAAAATGGGGGTGTTAGAAATGTATTAATTGTTGGATTTCTAATATGTTGAATTTCTGATTAAACTTTATAATTTTGTTGACTCTTACTCTTTTATATTTATCTTATTTGTAGTTCATATTTCAATATTTTGAGAATAATGTTATGTGGAAGAAGTAGGTCGGAGGAAGAAGTTTTGAAGTTGCAGTATTTTTTGGTGCCTAAGAGGTATATATCATATAACTTAGAATTACATGTTTCTTTGAATTGGTTTATGTTGTTAAGGCCTCAGTTCAAATGATGGCTCACATTACTAGATTTAGGTAGGTTTCTAATAGTTAGTAGAATCCTTTCCAAATAGTTATTGGCATCGATTGACTTTGGAAGTGTCCATGTTGTGGATAGTAACCTAATAGTTATTAGAATCCTTCTAAATAGTTATTGGAAAGGATTGATGTTGGAAGTGTCTATGTTGTGGATAGTAAGACTAATGTGAGTATTTAAATTATACATTTGTTTTGCTCCTACTGTATTATATTTCATTTGTCCCCCTCCCTCCCCTCCTCCTCCTCCTCCTCCTCCTCCTCCTCCTCCTCCTCCTCCTAAACGAAGCAGTTTTACAATTAACTCTTATCCTTTCTAGTACAGTAGTGTATAAGTTAAATTTAGAGGTTATTCATGTTATTAAGGTTGAAAAGTGAGATTATAATGTGATTTTGAGCCTATTTATGTGGCTATATTGTGATTCTATGCCTAATTTTTGTTTAAAAGTGTTCATCGAAGCTTACTTGTATGACTAAAGTGGGGTCTTCAGTATAAATGTACATAACATGTTATTGTCACAGTATAATCAACATATATATAACATGTATATTGTTATTATTGTTAACCTTTATATATTGAGTCAAATTCTGAAATGAATGTTTATTTTTTTTTTTTTTTTAAGGTTCCTGGATAATGTAATTGAAGCAAGGAAACCACCAACCAAGATATTTAAATAGGTATTGTATATAATTTTTTTTGGTGAAATGCTAACAGTTAGTTGTAAATACTGAATTTGTAAATGATGTACCTAGAATTTGATTACTAGTGTTGTTATAAGTTTCCTTGTATTAACGATAGAAACTAATTATTATATATGAAAGTTACTTTTTATGTTTGTGTACATATTTTGTGTTGAAACTGAAGGAAACATAGGTGTAATAATGTGTATCATGGTAATGGTTTCTTTCATATCTGACAAAAGTCATGGGATGTAATTTTATGACAGTAGAATATTATCATCTATTAGACTTTTATGACTACAAATAAGTGACAATGTATGTAATCCAATAACCTTTAAAAAATGTCATAATTAAGGTATTATTGACACGTGAAATGTGTCATTATTTGTTGTTTGATGACAGAATTTTGATGTCAAGATAACACTTTATTTGACAGAAAAAAGTCAACATTTTCATTATTCAATGATTGTAGAAAATTGTCACTAAATACAGTTTCGTGACTTATAATGAATATCAATATATATTATTTGTTGACTGTGTGTAAAAGTCATGAAACTATCATAGATGACTGATTTCTCAAGTGTCATCTATATACTTTAGATGATGGGCGATTAAATGACTAAAAAAAAAGTCAAGAAATGTCGTAATGACTGTTTTTTAGAGTCATAGAAGCCTATTTTTGTTGTAGTGATCAATTTAAAAGTACTACAAATATAACAAACTCTTCTATTCCAAAAACCAAATTCTCATTAAGTGAATTTAACTCTAGTGCACAAGCAGAAAAAAAGAAGTAAATATGGCTTCTTACTATAGCATGATGTATACCAGTATGATATTATTGTGTCAAGAAGTAACTAAAATCATATAAGATTAAGATTTTGGATGAATCACAAGTTATACTAAGGTTGTTAAACGATTTCGAGAAAATGAATGAACTTCTGCTATTTAATGGAATTACCTGAAGACAACCAGAAATCATTCTTGTCCACGACACACCATCTGTATTTCATCAAACAGTTGCCGAGCTTCATCCATTTTCCCCAATCTCGCGTACCCACTAAGCATGATATTCCATGAGTATATATCTCTATTGAGATTCCAATCAAACATATTTAACTTAGCATTGAAAAATATAGAACTGGTGAAATTTAACATTAGCCAGGTTTAACTCACAGTGAAGTTGGGATAGATCGCAGATTGACTAAAAAAAATTTGGATTGACCCAACCCAATCCAACCCAATCCGAAATGCTATACATATTAACAAAAACTATATATGTAATTTCTCTTTGTTAAATATTGATTACTTTGTATTGATTAATTTGTGAATTTTAATAATTTTCTTTTAAAATTGTTACGGTAAATTATTTGTTTAAAGTTTGAAATAAATATCATAGATATTTGGTATTTAACATTTGGATTTTATGAGATTTTAGTTATTAGTCATGTGTTGTAGAGAAATTTACATTTTTTTTAATTAAAAAGAAAAAAAAAAGTTATAACCGACAAACCAACCCAACCTAAATTGTAAAGGTTGAGTTGGAGACTTTATTTGGCTCTTTTGGGTTGCTAACCCAACCAATTAGTTGTGTACAAGAGATGTATGTTATGTTAGGCCTACTACTATAAATAAAATTCCAAACCTCACAGCAAACCAACTCGAACACCCAAAATTTCGACAACCACCACTAAAAACGCAAACTTCAAATTTGCAGCTCCATTCGACGGAGCAATTGCTAGAGAAGGCGCCGGAGAGATGTCGATGAACCTGTGGCGATGAGTCACAACCACAACGATCACCTTCTGCAATGAGGAGTCACAACATCTCTCTTTCTAGCTGATACGAAAACCGGAAATTTCAACCCATTGATTCAGAGATTGAGATTGAGAAGGGGAAGGGGAAGGAGTATTTTTATTTTATTTAAAATAATAATAATTAATTTTATTTAATGACAATTAATAAATGTTATAAATTTGAAATATTAAAGTTCAAAATTTTGCATTTTTTCTCGAAAAAAATGTGCATTTTTCACATTTATGACACTTTTTCACACTCCAATCTCAATTTGGCTATACCATTGTATCATTGAAATCCATATTTGGAGCATTGATATATACAGTAATTATAAGAATGTCTATATATTGTTTGCATTCTTATTTTGCGGAACAGAAAGATGAGGAGAAAACTAAAGGGGCGTTTGGGGAGCCGGATTGTAATCAGGATTACTGGGAATCTGATTACGATGGATTTTGTTGTCTGGAATCAAGATGCATGGGAGTTTGATTACGGTGTTTGGAGTGCAGGGTTGATTGGCTGGGAATGGGAATTCGATTATGGTGTTTGGAGTGCAGGGTTGATTGGCTAGGAATGGGAATTTGATTACGGTGTTTGGAGTGCAGGGTTGATTGGCTGGGAATCTGATTACAGTGTTTGGATTGTAGGGTTGGGTTTGGGTTGGGTTTGACTGTTTTCTTAGTATTATTTTGATTGTTTTTTTTTCTTCATCTATTTTAAGCATCATATATTTTGAACTTTATCTGTTCATACTATAAAAAATTAAACTATCATACTATATTATAATTTTTATTTTTTTAAAAATATTATTTTGATTGTTTTTATTTTTTTAATATTATTTTCATCGTTTTTTTTCTACATCTGTTTTAACCATCCCATATTTTGAACTTTATCTGATCATAGTATATAAAAATTAAACTTTCATACTATATTATCATTTTGATTTTTTCTTTTTAAATATTATTTTGACTGTTTTTTTATAAGATTTTAATATTATTTTATTATTTTAACCTATCATACTATATAATAATGTTGACTTCAAGTATTATTTTGACTGTTTCTTTTTTTACGTCTGTTTCAACTATCATACTATATTAGAATTTAGAGTAAAATAATTTTAATATATAATAAAAGGTCTATGATAGAAAATTAAAGTTTGAAAAAAATTACACAGAAGTCAAATTACAAACAACATCATGGAAATATAAGGTTCATTAATCATAACATAACTTTGGTTGCAAATTGAAGGGATAAATATTCAAACAAATTCAGGGTACAGAAAAAGCAGAGTCATGGTGCTGGATCCCGTGGTCGCCCGAGGACTTGCATGCAATAGTCGTATTTCCACTACGGTGGGAAGTCCACAAAGTGGCTTAACAGCATGAGATCTGCAAGTAATGACCGTGCAACAATCAAGCCATCTTACACCGACAGACTAGGAATGGATTACAGCTCGACGTATAGTTCTCAACTACGACACCTTGTCAGGTTCTCATTCACAACAGGCCACTATGCAATGTCGTCAATAGACTTCGTTAGAAGTTGGAATCCCTCCCAAATCACCTCATTGTACTCCCCAATCGAAGAACTTTGGGACCTCCTACTTCTTGATGGCATGCTACTTCCAGACTCTCTATTGCCGGGGGTAGTTGGAATGTCCTCTAACGTGGACGAGCTGGCAAATGGTGGATCAGGAATATAGAAATTCTCAAAGTTTGGGGATTCAAGTCGTCATAGAACGGAAATGATTTATGACGCAGTTCTTTTGCACTCGGATGACTCTGTTAAAGGTGAAATGTGTTATGTTATGGCGAAGACATGTTTAAAACAAGAAGAAATAAATAAAACAAACAATAAAATTACCTTGACCCACACGTCAAATATATCCGCCTCACAGTCAATACACTTGCGCTCCGCATTCCAACCAAACCCATTACATCCTGGGCCCAACATTGCAGCAATCGCGCTGTACTGTCTCTTCAACGTGCTAACCCTTGACTCCAAATATGGGCTTACCAGTATGGAACACCCCGGTATCCTCTGCTGCATCATCCATAGTATGTTTGTTAGGAATCCAGGTCGGAAAGTTCCGTTATCAGCTTGCCAGTGTCCAGACTGCACACACTGGACCAAACACTCCACGAGGATTCTGTCCTCCTCATCCATCCAAATATGTTTTACGGCTTGTGCGCATGATTCGGATGCTTCCATCTAAAATTAAACTTGTTAGCACAATCAGGCTATAACATGATGGTGTATTGTGGGGAGCAAGCATTAACACATTGAAACTGATATAACAAGAATCAATCCATTCACACTATAAATTGAAATATTCACATATATTACACAAAAAATTACAAAACTTACACATCAGGCATCAACAAAATACTGCATACATAAAAAAAAAAAAAAAAACTACACAGAATTTCCCAAGGGCGTTCTTAGTTTGCATTCCATTTAGCTCACATCTGATTTGCGAGATCATCCCTCCATGCAATAAATGCATCGGATGTCTCCACAAATTCAATATTCTCAGTGTCTATTGGAATTGGTGCCCCCTGACTTCCCTCTTCTTCGTTAAGTAATGAATTTGGGCCCATTTCCCGAATTATTAAAATGTGCAGGAGACAACATACATGTATGGTCTTGCACTGGACATCAATTGGGTAGTATGATTTTCCTTAGAGGATTGCCTATCGACCTTTCAACATCCCTAATGCTCTCTCAATGACGTTCCGGGCAGATGAATGTCTCATATTGAAAATCTACCTAGGGCTTGTTGGCGGGTTCCCTCCACGCCACTCAGTCAAATGGTATCTTTGTCCCCAATAAGGAGCCAAAAATCTCTCAGCGTTTGGATAATCGGC
Source organism: Citrullus colocynthis (assembly GCA_031780015.1). NCBI lineage: Eukaryota > Viridiplantae > Streptophyta > Magnoliopsida > Cucurbitales > Cucurbitaceae > Citrullus > Citrullus colocynthis. Next base: position 274,321 of record QLSR01000189.1, read on the forward strand.
ATCGCATAATTAGTAGTATCCTGTGAAATTGGGCCAAGTTATCACTTGTCGTACTTTTTCATTTGTATGGAAGGGTATATAGATATTTATAAACTAACCTCTTGGGACTTTCAATCTAGTTGGCCTGGACACTACATCTCACAGAATCCTTGAGTCAATAGCTGATCCTTCCTATCAAGCGAAAACGAATATGAACTCACAGCTTTGATGGCATACAGCAAGGATATTCGTTGTGATCTCACCCTTTCTAGTCCTGTAGCGTGGTCGATCAGCTACACTGACATTTACCTTTATGTGGGTTCCGTCAAGTGCACCTAAGCAATTCTGTGATGAAGCGTTGTTTCAATGATAAGTTTAAGGTAATTTTAAAACCCCCAAACAATACCATTAAAACAACAAGATGATTGTACCTGAAATCAGCGCCATCTGTCATCTGTACAGTTCTCAGTGATTGGCTCTAGTTTCCACAACAAAACTTTGTACAGTCTCAATATTGCATTCAGCACAATATTGAAGTGCTTGGACACTGTCTCGCCAGACCTCACAAATTGGCATCGCATCACTCAATTTTTTACATCGTGTGGGACTATGTGCAGGAAGATGGCTACCATTTCCTTAACATATACATACTGTGTTGGCCTTAGCCCACTCGTCGTCCTAAGTAACTGACTCAAAATCGTGAACGTTCTCCTATCCATACAAGTGTTCTCACGACACGTATGATCATCTTCGTAAATCAGACGAAAAAAGTTCAATTGTCGAATTTGATGTCTAATAAGTGGAGATGGTCGCTCCCAATTGTCCTCCAATTGTAGCAAAGTGGCGATAGTATTCACCATTACAACGGTGGCCGACATACAGCAACCAGTATTGCGATTAACTTGTCAGGTTGAATCTCATGTCATCCATTGCTTAACTAAACCAACAATGGACCTGACAAGATAGCAAGCATACTTAAGTATTCCTATCTTTTCGAGGTCCTATCTATTCGATCTTCCTATGTAATCAATCTTTTCTTATATCCCACCCAATTTTTTATTTAGAAAGATATTGATTACAAATGAACAAATGAAGAAGTAAACAAACAAATGGATAAACAAACAAACGCGTAAACAAACAAATGATTATTTCTAACTCTAACAAGGAGGGGATAAAAAAAACTAATTTAATTGCCCCAATGTTATTTAATTTTATAAGTTTATAATCTCGTTTGGAACATGTTATTTAAAATTCGATTTGAAAACTCAATGTAGTTTAGTTACGAAAAGATTTTCTATTCCCATAATCATAAAGAACCATAGTTGATGGGGTAATGTGTTACTTGACTACCATTTCTCATAAATTATATTTTAAAAACTACTTGATGAACTTTTTCTAAAACTAGGACTTAATGATAGTTAGTTACAAACAATTTTTATACCAATTTTCGTGAAATATCAAATGTTGGATTTTAATTATAGAAGATTTCGTTTCATAGATGGTGTAATTACCAATTTTAGTAATGTAGGAAATTGTGTATTTTATTTATAGGAAAGAAAAATTGTTTAAGTCCCAACTTTTGTAAAATAAGAAACATTGGGGTTAAATTATAAAACCACATTGAATTCGAGTTCAATTACCAATTTTTGTAAAGTTAAAAATATTTTTTTTTAATCACAAAACCGGATTGAATTTAAGTTGAAGTACCAATTTTTTGCAAAGTACAAAACCTTGGTTTTCAATTATAAAACCGCATTGAAAAATTATTTGAGTTGAAGTACCAATTTTTGCAAACTTTTGGATTTTAATTATAAAATATGCTTCTTCTTGTTCTTTTATTTTTTCATGATGTAACATTTGTATTTTAATTATAAATTATACTTTATATTTTGAAAGTAAAAATTCACTTTCGTACTAATCTTCGAGATTGGAATTGGTCTTTTTTTTTTTTTTTCCTTCCTTTTGTTTGTTTTTTTTTTTTTTGTTCTTTCTTTTATGCTCTCATGAATTAGGTGAAAGAAAATTGGACTTAAAATTTTTTTGTTGTTCTTGACTGTTTTTTTTTT
>QLSR01000189.1:276582-301543 GCA_031780015.1 Citrullus colocynthis
TTTTTTTTTTTTTTGTTCTTTCTTTTATGCTCTCATGAATTAGGTGAAAGAAAACTTGAGTTAAATTTTTTTTTTGTTATTCTTCACTGTTTTTTATTTTTTTTATTTTTTTTATTTTTTACATCTTGAATACATATAATTAATCTCAGGAAGATGTGTTTTTATATAAAATATAAAGAAAATTGTATAATATATTTCATAAACTGAAATGTATAATTCAAATTCATTGATTAATAATGAAATACGTAAAATACACATTAATTCTTCAAACTGTTTTATTCTTCAAAATGTTTTAAATAGAGGTGCAACCGAATGAATTATACACATGAATTACACAGAAGCATTTCAAACAAAATACAATATACATTTTTCAAACAACAAGTTCTATAAATAACATGTACTTAAAAACAAAAAAGGTATTACAAATGAGTTATGTGTAATGTAGTGACGGACGGACAAGGTAGGTTAGTTAACTGTCAATTACCACCCTACATTGACAAAATATATATATATATATATATATATATATATATTAGTTTAGTAAAGATTATGAACAACAACAAAAATATAGAAAAGACCGAAGCATATGTACGCACTCGTTAAAACCCAACTGTCAATTGGGTTGAAGAAGCAAATGGATAAGGCACATATCAAACAAGAAGTCCATCGTCACATGAAACAAGGAAGTATAACAAATTGAGAACAAAGTTTCATGAAAACGAATTCATAACATGAGAAGAAAGAAAAAAAAATTGCTTCAACGGGACTCACCACTGGACAAGAACAATTTGGAGAGGGAATTCTTCTTCAAACGGTGTGTGATCAAGAATAGAAGGGAATGAGTGTATATATAAGCATGGAATTAATAAGGTTAAACAACCCAACCACTCAAATTAAAATGAGAAACAGTGCAAGCTTTTAATGGAAGTGACACCAATTTAATAAACCAACAACCAACATATAATAATTTAATAATAAAAAAATAATTGTAATCCAACCGAATCGGTTAGAATGGAACCAAATATCCAACTACTCAATTACAATGATTTTTATTTTTAAAAATGGCCTCAGGTGTGGTAAAAAAAAAAAAACAAAAATAAACAATCAATTTTAATTCAAAAATAGAAATAGAACCGATCAACAGATTAAAATCAAAGAAAAAATCTAGCATGCTTCAAACAAATTTTCATTTGAAAAGGTAAGATGAAATTTGTACAGTTGGAAATGGTAATCGAGGAAAGAAAATTATTTGGCTAAAACAGTTTGAAGGAATATTGGAAAAACCATCATCATCGGCCAAAAATGGAATGAATAGAGTATCAAAATGCAAACCCATCCGAACATGACCAAAAAAAATTGGAACCATGGATCTATGAACAAGCAACACAATCAGAAGAGGAAAAAATTGGAACAAGTCTATCAAAAGAGATCCATTCGAACATAAAAAAACCACATATCCACAAACATGCAACAAAATCAGAAGGGGAGAAAACTATACAACACCAAATCTCCGACGAAAAAAAAAATGGAAAACAGATCTACACTTAATCTCGGCCAAATGTCGAAAAAAAAATGAACAAATATATGAACATGCAACACCGAGAATGAGTATGATAAACATGCAACAAGATGACAAGAGGAAAACATCATAGAACAACAAATCTCGGAAGAAGAAAAAAATGGCAAACAGATCTGCACCAAATCTCGACCGAATGTCGGAAAAAACAAAGAATCAAACAAATATATGAACATGCAACACCGGAAGATAAAAAAAAAAAACCTGATCCTGTAAGTTGGGAGGAGCCTTCCCTTACCAAAGCCCAAATCCCGCGTAATAGAACCACCTACCAAGCAATCGATGGCGGTAAGAGCCACCATTTCCGCCGTTAGAGCGGCAAGAGAGAGCTTCGACGTCCCCTGTCATCTACTCTGAAGCATTGATTACCGCTTTAGAGCAAAAAGTGCACGAGGAATCAAAAGGAAATAAAAAGAAGGAGAAAGAATGAATGCGGAAAAAATGGGTTGGTGGAATCGAATGAGGAGAAGAGGCGACAGAAGAGAGAGAGAGGGAGGAAGAAGTTCATCGTGCATAGTCAGCGTGGGAAATCGGCAAAACTGAAGGGTTGGGTGGGAATAGGGTTTGTAATCGGCAAATGAGAGGAGAAACGGAGAGAGATTGGAGAACGAGGAATCGAAGGGAAACGGAGAGAAGGAGAAGGAGTGAATGCGGAAGAAATTGGGTCAGGTATGTGGACTTGAATGAGGAGAGGAGGCGACAGAAGAGAGAGAGAGGGAGGAAGAAATTTATCGTGCATAGTGAGCATGCGAAACCGATGAAACCGAAGGGTTGGGTGGGAATAAGGTTTGTAATCGGCAGATGAAAGGAGTAATGGCAGATAAGAGGAGTAATGGAGAGAGATCGGAGAACGAGAAATCAAAGGGAAACAGAGAGAAGGAGAAGGAGAATGCAGAAGAAAGTTGGTCAACGAAATTGAATGAGGAGAGGAGGCGACAGAAGAGAAAGAGAGGGAGGAAATTTCAGCATCGTGCAGAGTGAGCGTGGGGATCGGCGAAAAACGAAGGGTTTGGGTGGAATTTGGGATCGTAATCGGCAGATGAAAATAGGTGGAATTGGGTTGTATTTAGGGTTGGTTTTGTAATCCAAACCAACCCAAAGCCCATTTCCTAAACACTAGTTTTCAAACCGAACCCATTACAACCCAATCCAACCCCATTCTCCAAACACACCCTAAATTCATAGGAAGCGAAATCTTGCCTAGAATCTTCTTTAATATTAATTTGGTTTGTTTTATCTAATTTTTATTATTTTAATTTTTGTTTAACTCTAATGTATTTAGATTCGAAAACTCATTTCAATAAAATTAATTTAATTTAACAGATTACATAATCTTTCTGGATTTGATTAACTATTCTAAATATTGCAATGTATTTATACCATTTGTTTGGATTGGGAATTTTTGTGAATTAGATGTATTTTTTTTTTAAAAGTAAATGATCAACAAATCACTTTATTTGAGTTGTTTTTATTTATAGAAATCCATGTTAGAGAATCTCACTTTTCCTTTTTCATACCTTGGTTTTCTTTTTATTCATTCATAACTTTAACTTTTAGATTTCTATTTTGTTTCTCAGTTATAGATATATGTTACTTCTCCATGTTACTCCTCTAGACACTGATGTTTATGTCATGTTTTAGAAAGTACAATTTTTTTTTCCTTTGCATTTATAGACATAAAAGATATGTAAACCATTTTGTTTTAGCTTTGAATTTTGGATCCAAAACCTATTGAAACCATTTTCATTAATGTTTAACAAATTATTTGATAGAAATTGGGCATGTTGAATTAATTGATTAACATATTGTTTTCTATGTTTATTTAGTGTGAAGAGAGGCTAGAGATTTAAAGGGCAATGTAAGCGCAATCAATCTCCTCCCCGAAATAACAGTAACCATCTATTGTACATTTATTTATGATACTTTATACAATTTTATGAATTTTTTTATTCATGTTGTGAGTTTTTGTGATATATATTTCTTGTAAGTGCTTAGTTATTGGGTTAATTCAAATTAGGGGATTTAACTTTCAATAACGAGTTCAAATTGCTTTTTCAGATTATAATTGGTGATAAGAATTGGTTGAGAAGAGGGAAAAATCACATAATTAAATAGAGAAAAATTAGAGAGAACATAGAGGAGTGGGAGATAGAGAGAGAGTTGAGAAAATTAGGAAATAATGAAAAATGTAGGGAAAAGTTGAGAAAAATAGGGATTTATTAGGTAAAAATTCATTTAATTTTAATTCAAAATTTAAAAATACAATCATCTATTCGTCTTCCCCTCGATTTCCATAATCTCATTATTTTAGGGGAAGATATATGAGTATTTGAGAAGATAAGAGAAGAAAGAGATATACGAAGTTGGTAAAATGGATTTAATTTTCTTAATTTTATTTTCAATCTTAATATTAAAAACATATCAACCATTCATCTTCAGCATTTCTAAGAATTACATTCTTAGGACTACTATGTAAGTAAGTGAACTCTTATTTTATTTTATTTTTAAATTAACTAAAAAGAATGTAGTTTAATTAACTTTTAGGTGTATTGTTTTAATTACTTTAAGTTCTATTACTCATATTAAAAAGTTGTTACTGTCCTCTCAAATCATATACAACAAAGAAAAAAAATATTTTGAGGGAGGTTTTATAAAAAGTTTTAAAGTAGCAAATAAATATATATATATATTTTTTTTGGATAAGATAATTAAGAAGATTCATTTAAAAAAGAATAAAAATATGGTTTTTTTTCGCAACAAAATATTTACATAAATGTCAAAACTAGAATTTCGTAAAATGAAAATAAAATTTAGTTTGATGTTTTACTTTTAAAAAAAAATAGTTATGAGAATTAAAACAAAGTGAGTAATAATTAGTAATTAAGTGAAAGAAAGGATTGTATTAGATAAAAGACTTTTAGATTTAGGTGTTGTGTTAATTACTTCAACAATCAAACAATTGTGTTTAATGATGCATGTCTTTGATGAAATCTATAAAAAGTCTATTTGTTGATAATCTACACAATTTATTACTTTTAATGATGCATGTCTTTGATGAAATCTATAAAAAAGTCTATTTGTTGATAATGCCAAATTTTGATATATAAGTAACAATTATCTTTTTTCTTCTCTTTATAACTTGAAAACCCCATCATAAACTGAAACGGCCTTTGCTTTTAATTCATCCTGATTTGCTGAAGATCTTCACAGAAGAAAAAGGCTTAAATCTGAACGACTCTGTAGCATTAAATTATGAACCATTTGTCCTCTCCGATTCCTTTTTCATTCCCATTACTTCCGAAGAAATCTCAATGACTCTATAGCAAGTGTTATGTCAATGTTTCGTTTAGACAAATAGCAAAATATTTTTTAAATTGTGAAAATACCTAACAAAATTAAATAATAAAAAAAATAATAAGGAATTGTCAAAACTGACCCCAACTAAAATTAAATACATATCAATTGTGGAGCGACAAAAACATTAAAAAAATCACAAATACATAAACAGTTTAGGAAATTAGGAATTTGGAAAGCGGAAAGCTTTCAACTACCCAACACACACCGTAACCGTGGAAAAAAAAACTCCAAAGAACTCTAATCCCGAACCAAAACAAATTAGGGATTTTGGAAAGTTTCCATTGTCCCCAACACACACAATAACTGTGAGGGAAAAAATCCCTATATTCAGGCAACCTCAACACAAACTCCAAAACAACAAAAGTTTAACAAAAATTCAAAAAAACTACTCACTAAAACAATGTTGGTTTCTTCTGGCAATAACACGACAATGGTAATTAATAAATAACAGCGATAGAGCATGGATCGACGATTTCATTTACGTGTAACACCTTGTGGAAAAGAAATCTTATAAGAAAGTGAATAAGAAACATGTTGGTGTTATCCTCTGAATCTTACGGTAGTCTTGACAGGGACGTTGACATGCAGTAGAGAGATGAATCGGGGGGTTAAGCAAAGGAGATGCCAGCATGAGGCTGAGAGAGATATTGAGGGGAGGGACAATAGTAAAAAAGGAAAAGAAGATGGAGACTAAAAGGGAGGGAGGCTTTTTTTTTTTTTGGTTAATTTATTTTATGTAATTATGTTATTTAGGTTTTTTATTTTATACATATATATATATATCATTTCAGTTAGGGTTAACTTTTAATCATTTTCCCTTTTAAATTCAAAATTTACAAACTCTAAATCTTTTATCAACTTAAATTAAAAAAATTTCAAATATCTTATCAAATAAATTTTAATTAATTATCTTCTCAATTATATCAACTTTGGTTACACATAACAAATTTAAATAGAAACAAAACCCAATAATTTGATATAATTAATTTAAATTCACATTACATTGCATGTGTAAATGTAGATTAGGTAAACTTCTTAGTTTCATATTATTATTACACTTTATGTGTAAATAGTGCAGAAAAGCTTGTTTGCAAAAGATGTAAACAAGAGTCAGAGATTGGTTTAACTATGATAATAGCTTATACAATACTTCTAATAGAAAAAGAAATTACATAGTATATGTAAACTTTTAAAAGGTATAAATTGTGTAAACAATAATATTATAAACTAAAAAAATATAGGAAAAAAACATAAAGAAAATGAAAAATAATCCTATAAGAAGATTGAAATAAATATTTGAGAAGAAAAAATTGAAGAAACAGAGGATAGATTAAAAGAAATATTTGGGAAGAAAAATCCAATTGACAGGATTAACAACCATGTCAACATGTTTTATATAACAATGATATATTGTTACATTATTTGTTAACAAAAGATAGATTTAAATAAATAATGGTAGAGAAAAACCAGCTGGAAGATTCTCCAAAGCTTTAAAAAAATAATTCAAAATTTGATTCCAATCCAACCTAGAACTTATTCCCAAAATAAATTATGAAAGCAAACTTCATAATAAATCTTGAATTAATAGAAAATAATTATTTTCTAAAAAATTGATCCTTACATAAATCTTCATAATTTCATATTACAATTACACTATATGCGTAAATGTAGATTAGTTAAATCTTATAACTTCATATTATTATTACACTTTATGTGCAAATGTATATTAGTTAATTAGTACAGCATACGAAAATTGGTGAAAAGAATTTATGAAGATGCAATATCTTGTTATAATTAGGACTCGTGAAAAATGATAGATAAAACCTCATAAACTTCACATCACAATTACACTTTATGTGTGTAAATTAGTTAAACCTTATAGCTTCATATTATATGTAAATATAGATTAAGTACGTTCCAGGCACCACCAAGGGCAAATTGAGAATATCGAAAAAGCTCATCATATGCAAGACACATATTTTGCTAAAATTCTTATTCAATTTTGTTTTTGCTAGATCTCCCAACTAATTCTAAAATTTTGCTTTATACACCAATGTCCCTTTATATAATGTTAATTAGTTTTGGTTATTTCAAATTTTGCTATATACACCAATGTCCCTTTATATTATGTTAATTAGTTTTGGTTATTTCATATGTACAAGACCATTGGCTAGTATTGGTAGTACTTAAAAGAATTTTTCAATGGTATTGTATTGAGATTGGAAACCTCGATATCAAAACCTCCATTATTTATTCTCCCTATTTCTCATACCCCTCTCTAAATTTTTCAACTAAAATTTTCTTTTGAAAAATTTAGAAGATCATACTTGAGAAAGAAAATAGTGTTCGTATTTTGAAGTCTTTCGCACGTTCAAACTAAGCTCTGTTTTTAGTGTGTAAGGCAGAATAGGTAGGCACTTTACTTTTGACGTTAAAGCATGCCAACTCCACAAGTACAGTTAAAGTAAAAATATAATTAAATGGAATTTCCGCTAATCTCTTTGTCCTTTCTGCAGGAAAGCCGAAAAAACCCGTATCCACGTTATGCGAAGATTCAAAGTTGCCAAAAGCTTATGGCATTATGTTTTCCGTAACATGATGATAGGCGTTAGCCACAATTTTATTTATCAATAATGGAGAAAAATTCAAGAGTTTCCCAATCTTTTCTTAACTCATTTAAGCGAATTCACCGGTACCCCCTCTCACCAGCCTCTACCTCCCTATATACTCAAACTCTCCAAATAACTAACAAATATTCCCTATTCCACCTCACTATCAAACTCAATAACTAACTTATATTTTTACCCCTCTTTTGTACCTTCAAATGTACACTTTTATCCCTGAGGTCCTATCATTACCCGCCCGCCAAAGAGCGACTTTGTCTTCAAGGTGGAAATCAGGAAATTGAGATTTAATCAAGTCCAGTTACTCCCACATTGCATCCTCTAGTAAGCTATTAGCCCACTAAATCAACACCTCCGTTACATTTGCTCCATCCACAGACTGGCGAAGGCCCAACAACACCATTAGGGTAACCGTGACAGACAAATCAGGTGATAAGGAAGGGGGTATTTGAAAAATAGGAAAGTTAGTTCCCACTGCTTTCCGCAACATGGACACATGAAAAACAGGATGAATTCTCGCCTCTGGGGGTAAAGCTAGGCTGTACGCCACTGGTCCCACTTTGGCTATCACCTGAAATGGGCCCACGAACCGGGGGGCGAGTTTGGGATGGGTGTGTTTACCCAAAGTCGATTGTCGGTATGGTCGAAGCTTCAAATAAACCCAATCATTCACTTCATAATGGATGTCTCACCTACTAGATTTAGCTTGTCTGATCAACCTCATGCACTAGGCTTGCCCCGTTCTCATATTGCAACAGTGAGGGAGGGGGTCGGCCATAAACGACCCCAAATGGAGTAAGTCGGGTCGATGTGTGGAATGTCGTATTATAACTATACTCGGCCCATGGAAACCATTTAAACCGTTGCTTGGGCATACCCATTATAAAGCAGCGTAAATATGTCTCAAGCCCCCAATTCACAACCTCTGTCTGCCGATCAGTCTGTGGCTAATAGGTTGTGCTACACTTAAACTTAGTGCCCAACAAATGCATCAGTTCCTTCCAAAACAAGCTTGAAAATATCTTATCCCGATCATAAATGATACTCCTCGGGCACCCATGTAACCAAAATAATCTCCCGAACAAAGACGATAGCCACGGATTTAGCGTTAAATGGGTGTTTAAGAGCGATAAAATGAGCATACTTGGACAAACGATCTACTATGACCTTGACGCACAAAAGATGACGAACAGCAGAAATCTGCACAGAAGCTCTAAGCTTTGCACTCTAAAAACCATCTTTCACCTCCATTTTTGGTCTTTTTCACAGCAAACATTTCGCCACGAATGACCCAGACTTACAGACTCAATTTACAAAATAAATGTCGAAAACAATGGGCCCTTACATTGATCAAATCAACATAAAAAGTTGTAAATCTAAGTGTCAATATTTGTAAACATCTATTATGCAAACCTACATACATTATGTAGAAAACACCCACCTTTTCTCTATTTTTCAATTCAAAACAGAATTAAAAGTACGATTTGGCTTTGATACCAATTGAAGGAATTAAATTTTATGTGGAGTGCGTGAACGCGTGTACTTTTAATTTACGTTTTGAATTTACATAAAATACAAAGAAATTTAAACATATTTTGATTAAGCATGTTTTATTGTGAAGAAATTCAAGAAGAAAAAAATACCTTTGAAGAGTTCTTCAATCTTTTCCAGCTCTTCAATGTTTCTCTACAGCAAATGATCACGAACACCACAACTCTGGTCACCACCATGAGATCTTCCTTAGTATTCTCAATGTGAGAATCATAGTGTGAATTTGCTAGGATTAAACTTGGGAAAGGCAGAATTTTTTTTTTTTTCTTTGAGAGAGAATTGCCAAAAAGGAAGAAGAAAACAATTTGGAGAGATTAATTTTTTTTTCACCTCCTTCTTTGTCTTCCTTGTTGTGAATCATATATATATAGGGAGAGATGTATGTGTGGGAGTTATCAAATAACTCTCGGCTATCTCAAGGCTCCCAAGGGAGTTATTTCTAAATTTGAATTTCATTATATTAATTGAAATCATGTATTATATCTCATATACTATATAAATCATGGTTTATTATATCACATATGATATAACCTATAGTTTAAATTCTTTCATATAACCTATAGTATTAATACGAATCATATTCATATTAATTTTAACGTATAGTTTATATATGAATCACATTCATATAATTAATATTTGAATCACATTCAAATATTTATTTCTCTAAAAAACACTTTATATTTTAATGTATCATATGTTGGGTTTTATGCCCTAAAACTCGTAGATTGCAAATGTAATTATTTGACTGTCATTAAATCATTAATAAAGAGTTATTGATGTGTTACTTTAATAAGCGTTACTGATTGTTTTTGTTTGTTTTGTCTTGATAACCATAAATCCAATAAACTGACATCCTAGGCTGTTTTATGAGTCTTGAACGGTATGTGGAGATATACGGAGATCAATGTTCAAGATACAGTTTAAAGGGTTTATAGTATAGGGATAAGGCTAGGTACCTTATCCTAGTGGCACTATGCATACATTCCACTTTGTATTTGATACAAACGCAATGATCTAACGCGTTCGTGTAGTAGACATGCGAGTGAGGGCATCCTATGCGATGAGTTTGCATAAAACCAAAACCACAAAATAGTAATCACTAGATGTAACTCTGTTCACTAGTTAGGTTTTTATTTCAATAGGATGACCTAGGCAACTTAGTCTTAATCCTGAGTATATTATGAACCCCTGTTCATGAGGGATTGTCCTTTGATTTGTATGGGTGAGAGCGGTCATTTTCCAATTCAATATGCCTACTATCTTGGGGACAATAACAAGTGAAGGAGCTGGGGACATAATTATATAGGATGAAATTCACTCATTCCCATCTTTAGGGTAAGTAGATAAGTGTTCCCTTAAGTGGTGTTTTCGGGACTTGAACAAAGGGTCCTACCCTCGCACTGGCCCGAGAGGGGTTTCTGTTTAATGGTTGAACCATAAACATGTTGTTCATTAGAGAAGCATTGGTACTTAAGGATTTAGAAGTAACCAACGGGTAAAACGATAATTTGACCAAGCTGGTGTTACGAACATTAGTGAAAAATTAATTTGCTGTGATTGGTCTTATCCATGAACACAGAAATATATCTACAGTGAGAAGAGTGCAATTGTGGGTCTTTTGTACAGTGCACCCACAGTTAACAAATATTGATTAATGTGGTTAATGAGTTTAGCCGATTAAGCTGATATCATTGGAGGTTCTGATCTATAGGTCCATTAGGTCCCCTTCCTAGCTCTTAAAGAGTGATAAGGGATTTATGTCTTAAATGAAATTTGAAATATTCAAATTTACTTAGGGAAATAATATAATGTATGACGATACATTATAATATAAAGTTTATTCTGAATTTTATTTTAATTTTGGATATGATACAAAATTGATTTTTTTTAGAGAATTAAATATTTGAAGGAGTTCAAATATTAATATGAATTAGAATCATATTAAAACTATAGTTTAAAATTAATGTGTATTAGATGCACATTAAAACTATAAGTTATGAGAGAATAACAATTGAATATGATTCAAATATAGGTTAAATAAAATATTAGATATTTAATTTGACAATTAATTAATTAAAGAATTAATTTCTTAATTTATTTTAATTAAATTTGATTTAATTAAATTAAATGAATTAAAATTATAGGTTATATAGTAGATGCTCATTTAAATATTATTTAAATGAAATTATTAATTAAATTAGATTTAATTATTTATTAATTATTATTTATTTGTTAAATTAAATAAATAAATAAACTAATTAATTAATTAATTAAAAAGTTAACTACCTTACGTGGGAGTTACGCTTTATGTGGTGTAATCCCACGTCTCCTGCTCTCTCTCCCTAAATAAGCCTGCAAAAGAAACAGAGAAGAATGAGGTTATTCCCTCGATAAAAAAAAAAAAAGAAAAAAAATTATCTCTGGTGCTCTCTCTTTTTTTCCACATATCAAGATCAAGGATCCACAATCCTTATCTCATCTCACAGAGAATATGAGAGGTTCCTGGTGGTCGTGTTCAAAGTCGACAATGAAAGTAAGATTCTATCTCTAACGCATGCTTAACCCTAAAAATTAATATAGTAGGTTTTCTGTATTTTTTTCAATGTATTGATATTTCAAAATCCCAATTTATTTCGAATTTGGTTTTAGTATTGCTTCCGCTGTGTTAGGGATTTCAACCCTTTCATCACATACATTATATTAATTATATTTAATACAATTAAATCCCTTTAATTAATTTGAACAATTCAAATTAATCCAAAAATAATTTGATTCTCATTATTCCTTATTGAACTAACGAGGGGACCTTATGGACCTATAGATTGAAGCTTCAATGATACTAGATTAATTAATTAAACTCTTTAATTAAATTAATCTCTATTCATTAATTGTCAATCACTTCACTAAAAACCAACAACTGCTCTCTTCGCACTATAGATGTATTTTTGTGTCTATTGGAAATAACTAATCAACAATGTGTTGACCCTTCATAAATTGCTCGTAAGTATAGCTGGGTCAAAATTACCGTTTTACCCATATAGTTACATCTATTTTCTTAAGTACCACTGGTTCCTCTAATGAACAATTAATTATAGTCCAACTATAACTAACCCCTCTTGGGTCAAGAAAGGGTGTGGCGCCACATAGTTCAAGCCCCCGGAATTAGCCCTTAAGGGGGAGCAATTTCTCTACTTTCCCTACTATAGGGAAGGAGTGAACTCCTTCTTGTGTAGCTGAGTTCCCAGCTCCACAATCAGACAAATCCCATAATTTGGTAGGCATATTGAATTGGCGAACTGGTCACTCTCACCCATGCAAATCAAAGGATCACCCTTATAGGCAGGAATTCACAACTCATTCAGGATTCAGGTCAAATCAACTACGGTCATCCTGATAAAATGTAAGTCTCTTCTAGTAATGGTGTTATAAAGAGAGAGTTAACATTTCGTGGGTCTGGTCTTATACAAACTCTTTGTATAGAATATCCTCGCTCACATGTCTTTACATGAATGATTAGGACCAGATCATTTGTTGGACCTTACAACACTTGTAACAACTACAAAACGAGCCATATTCATAATGTCACCAGGATAAGGTACCCAACCTTATCCATCTACTACAGACCATTTAGGTTATTACGTTATTTTATTCGATATTTAGTTGCATTAACCCAAAACCAATAAACTAAGATCCAAGGTTGTTACCTGTAACTTAAACATGATCCATCTGTGTATATCCATATACATATTTAAGTTATAGGTAACAACCTTGGATCTTAGTTTATTGGTTTTGGGTTAATGCAACTAAATATCGAATAAAATAACATTTATTTTATTAAATAAATAATCTGTTTATACAAATAAAAGTTACAAACTACAAGACAACGAGATTTAAGACATCAACCCCAACAAATTCATATTCTTTCATTTGATTAGGAGTTACTACTTCTTCTTGGGGACATATTTCAATGCTTGTAGATGGAGATGTGTTCATAATATTCGTCTTGTTTAAATCTCATGTCTTGTAGTCCTTTGTAGTGTCATCATGGAATTGACTGCTTTGAATTTTATTGATCTTCTTCTAAGCCTTTACAATTTATTGAATCTTGTTTTCGCAAAATCCTCTCTTGTAAGAAAATTATAAATTATTGAGCTCATGTGTTGCAGGGATAAATTGACGTATCCACATTTGATGCAATACCATCAAAGGAGCATAGGATATACATCCCCATGGACCTAAGAGAGGGAAATTTTGGAATTCACCACATTTGTACACCATTGGCCTGATGGATGTCTAGGGAGTCTTCCATACCACATCCTCTATTTTCAACTCAAGAAAGAAAGTTTTCCAAACATCTTTTTCTAGAAATGTTGAGCTCTAACCCAATTGCATGAACTCTTGGAGTTTGTTCTATAATTTTGAAAATCTAATTTGAGGACACTTGAACTCTGACGGACACTTCACATGGCTTAGGATCCAAATATACAAGAATAGAGCACAACCAATAAAATTTTATGCTTTTTCTGTTCTGCAATGATTCAATGGTTGGAATGTCAGCCAATATCAGTATGATGGGATCCACTTTTTCCTCCAACTTCAAAAATAATTCAATCACTTACTCTTTGACATACCCTTTTTACTTTCGACAATAAGATTGCTTTGAAGATACCTAAGATTAGAAATGTTAATCCTTTATGCTCCTTTGCAGACCTCTGCTGAAGGGAGAGTAGGTATTCCATGGGCAAACACACACTTTTCCCTTTTGTTTGTATTTTCTTTTCAATATCACTTGAGCGAATTTTAATTAGAAATCTTGACAACACCCTTTTCATTGTAAGTGTCTCGATATAAGAATATACCTGTACTTTCTCTTGTGATGGCGTCTTCAGAAGGGACTGGTACTCTTCAATGGTCGGGGTCATGACTACTGAATTAAATGTGAAGCACCACGGTTGGATCCCAATGTTGAACTAAAGCTTTTAACATTGTGAGGTTAACATCTAACAATTCCTATTGGAGATGTGGTTCCCAAGTTTTCCAACTATTTTCACAGCATAGTTAACTTCAGTGGAGATTTTCATATGTCTGTACAAGAACTAGGTTCCACGAAGGTCACACTACTCAGCCTGCGAATATAATCCTAAAGGCTATGGCCTAGGTAGAAGGCTTGTGAATGTGTGGGAATATATGAAAAATAAATGTATTTAATACAACCTGGGTAGGCAGCTTGTGAACGCGCATGGAATGCATGACAAAGCTAAAGAGAGATAAATGTATTTTAATTATCAGGATATTATAAATCAAAGTATAATAGAGAACAATAACCAAAATAAATGGAAGATAAACTAATAACACCAATTTCATGATCAAAGTAAATTAAAACCAAACTTCACGATTAAATCCATGCATGCACATGATTGTAAGGTTAAATTCTAATATATCATAAAGGAAATAAGGTCCCTAAGTCCTCCCAACTATTTTCACAGCATAATTGACTTAAGTGAAGATTTTCATGCACCTGCACAGGAACCAAGTTCCACGAAGATTACACTTCTCAGCCAACGAATCTAATCCTAAAAGTTACAACTCGATAGGAGGCTTGTGAATGTGTGTGAAATGTATAATAAAATATAAGATGATCATAACTCATGCATTTATAATGATAACGATAAAAAACGAGCAAATAAGTAATAAACAATAATCAAATAAAATGAACCAAAACATAAATGAAAATTACGACTTTATCTAAGAAAATAAATAATACTAAAAGTAGATAAATAAAGAAAAATATATGATGATATAATTAACAAATTTCAAATAGCAAAGAAAGTATTGTGAACAAAAAAAAAGGATAATAGAAAATGAAACATAACGACTTTGACCCTCTATCGTCCCCATTGGAGTCGCCAGCCTTTCACCTCCAAAGACATCCTCAAGGAAAGGCGTCGGCCACTCTGCATCCCGATGATGTGGCGATAGCTTGGCGTATTCCAAGATTTATTATGCAATTCAATTCTTCTAAAGAATAGCTTTTCGATGCAAACGAAGAGGTACCCAGTAAATAAGTGGTCTTGAGGTTGAATGTTGATAAAAATAGTAAATAAGAATGTTAAACAGGGATACAATTATGTTTCAACTAAAAGAGTAGTGTGCCTTAGGCAATGCAGCCACATCATACTAGGAAAATGACTTAACATGAGTAGAAAACAACTCCTATTCGGTTTTGTGTCAAGTTCCTTTAGGAGGTCTAAGCTGCTAATGCCTAATATTTCCATGGTTTGCTGGATCTGAGATTAATTCTAGTTTAGATTCTTTACCCTATGGTGTCCTATATTTCTAAGGCAACGTGACAGTCCTATTTCTAGGCTCTTACTCCCATATTCTTTTGTGAAATCAGTTTATATCTTAACCTTCTAACACTAAGACTCCACTAGTTTGCTAAATTAATTTATCCATAAACTCAACAAAAGAAATGCAAAAGTCAAAGAGGTATGAAGCATAAACATTGTTCAAACCATAAAGTCTTAAGGTATTCACATAACTGACCCCTTAGAGAATTTGACTCACGATTAAGAACAAATGAATAGATTTCATTAGATCATATATCATGATTACAATATAAAAGTCAACAGATGAAAAGAAATAAAGATAGAAAACTGCAAAGAAAAACTAGAAGAAATGTTGGAAAATATAACTCTAAAATGCTTTGGGTCAAATCCTCAAATCCCTAGCCTTTTCCTAGGTTGGTTCCCCTTTCTTGAGGATGAACCTTTTCCCACTGCACACTTTCACGGGATGAGATGACCTAGAGTGATCACGTTGTAGGGGAACTTTCGTCCTTAAGGCTATTGACTTGAGAAATTGAGAAAACACCAAAAGGTATTGACGAAAATGGCAAAATTATGATGAAAAGTGTGGTGGAATCATAAATGGCGAATTGATGCTTGGAATGAAAGGTTTCTCCTCCTTTTATAGGCTGAAATTGGTTAAGAAATGGCCCAAAATTATGGTTTGGGGGTTTACCTAACATTTTAGGCATTGAATAACAGTTTTGATCAAGAAAATAGCAACCAAATTGACTAGGCATGAATTTGAAAAATTATGGCTTTTCTGATGTGGTCACCGTGTGCGCATCAAGACAGATTTCTACAAAACAGTAAAAAAAAAAAAAAAAAAAAAAAAAAAACCTTAGTAAAAGCCTATAAAATCAGTCAAAACAGTAACAACTCACTTTAGACCATTTAACAACATGTATTTACTTATTTTATCTAATTTAGAGCATTTTCGGGGTCAAAATATCACATAAAGTATCTTTTTACTATAAAAAGTAACAGAATAGATGGTAAAAACATGCACTTTTTGACATCTATCACACACCCATAACAGTCTAAAAGTACATGAGGCTTAGCATCATAATCCAATCAAACAATGGTGCATGCTTTCAAGGTATACATTCATCTTATCATAAATAACTTGG
This sequence comes from Citrullus colocynthis, assembly GCA_031780015.1. Lineage (NCBI taxonomy): Eukaryota > Viridiplantae > Streptophyta > Magnoliopsida > Cucurbitales > Cucurbitaceae > Citrullus > Citrullus colocynthis. The sequence continues at coordinate 293,168 of QLSR01000189.1, forward strand.
TTAGGGTGCCAGCTCGTAGGCGAACCAGTAGTAAACCACTTACCTCAAGATTTAAGCCCAATTAAATTAGCAATCCAAATTCTTTTTCGCCTTTGAATTAAATTCTTGAATCAGTCCTTAACACATTAACCAAAATTTAATTTAGCAAGTTGCACAAATTAACCCAATAAGTCCAAACAACTGTACCCAAAGTGTGGTTTGATCCAAAAAAACACTTCCAATCACTCGGACAATACGATCCTAAGACAAACACGAAAATTTAAGGATTAAAAACCTAAAATTACAACATCACTAATGGATCATGTCACACCTCCTCCCAGATTTCCTTCCTAACCTAGGAGTAGGTGCAACCTACACACATACACGTCATCTTATATCATGAAACACAATTTAATACCAGATCAAATGTACAAACTTTTATACTAGTGAAACATTATAAGGTAATCATAAGTTTTACATAAGGTTTCTCAGCTCATAATTTATCATACAAGTGTATTTGTTCAACATACAGTACAAAACCCACACTTGTTATGCCACAAGGATTATATATATGACAAAGCATGTTCTTAGACTGAGTATTTACAACTATCCCAGAGAACTAAAACCAAGTAAGCCCAGACGAGGATCTTCTGTAGGCTAAGCGTCCCAGACACGCTCGCTACCTGAAACAAATAACAATAAAGAAGAAAGCGTGAGCTTAAAGCCTAGTAAGTGACTAAATTATCAATTACAATTTAATCCTTGAGTTAATGCTGATCATAAAACTACTATATATATTGTTAGCACAGATTACTGGGTCACTCATGCCATTTAACAAGATAGCATTAATATCTTTCTAAGAAGCAGCGGTGCAAAGCTCAATGCTATTAACCTCATAATTCAGTTCCTATTATTCATATATTCATATACCTTACATTTCGTCCCTCAGCGTTTCAACTTTCAAGTGCTTTCTCATATTGTCCCTCAGCACTAAGTTTCATTAATAAGTCACTGCTCAAGTGCCTTCACACATGGTCCCTCAGCACTGAGCCATCATGTACTGGTTTCCATATGCCTTCTCACAAGGTCCTTCGGCATTGGAAACTGTCTCAATCAATTTCACTAGTGCCTTCATTCGTGGTCCCTCAGCACTATGTATCGTATATCATATCTCCATAGGCCTTCACACATGGTCCTTCGACCGTGGTTGGCATTTAGATAACACACATACAGGAGTTCATATGTTATCCTTATTATCACTTGCGCAATATTAAAGATAATCCTTGGATAAATTAGAAAGTCACGATTTATCTTAGGCCCTAAGCGGATTATATGCTTTCCCGAGCTCTTCTTGGCCTGTAAAAACACATTTCTCACATTAGGTTTCCTTTGAACTCCTTTTTCATAATCATTAAGTATGCATATTAATAACTAGTGATACTCTATGTCACTAGCGAGACTACCAGCGAAATTCACACTACTGGGTACTGCACTAGCGAAACCGGAGTGAACTAGACTAGCGATATCATTTTAAGGAGCGATACCTGGCGAGACTTCAACGAGAGTTGTGAGACGCAGAGCTCCGTTGCGTTTATCAACGACACTCGTTCCGCTGCTCACTCTCCAGCTCCTTAGCGATACCACTGTCTAGCGACACTTGATATCACAGTTTTCCTTCCTTCCCTTTAAACTCTTCCTTTACCTGGCTAAAAACCATATTACAGCCAAAATAAGAACTTCCCTTCTTCTACAATCTTATAAAGTAGTGAGTTTCCTAGCTTATTTCAAAATTTCAGACCATGACTCGTCTTCGTTTGAGAATTATTCCCAAATAACTTTGGCTGCCTTGATTTGCTTAGCAGTTAGACTCCGCTTACTTCTTCCTAGAGATTAACACATTTTTGCTTGGATTTAGCTTAAACATCCTTCATGGAAGTTACTAAGAATTGACTCAACTTACTAACCTCAAAATTTCAGTTCCATCTTCAACGTCCTCGGTTCACTCTCCTTCAAATACCGATTGGTGTCCAAATCTATCAGTAACAATCAAGCTTCTGGTTCTAGCTTCAAAATCATTATGAAACTGATTTGATTTCTACTTGAATTCGATATAAGCACCTTCTTCTACCTCTCCTCGTTGTTCGTCTACGAAATGAAGTTAATCTGAGTTCAAAAATATGTCCAAAAAGGCTTAATTATTCAATGAACTCCTTTATATGTCAATATAAATCACCGACTTACCAGCTCTAACATCATCCTCCTTCTGGAATTAGCCAACGCAACCTTCCGCGCATGGCTTCGGCAACTCATAGTCTCAACTTACTATGTCACTGATTGCTCAACGCCGAATAGCGGATTACCGCATGGCCCTTTCGGCCACTTTTCTATGTCCGACGCATACCATTCTTCAATGCATAGGCCATCTCAACGCATAGCAATGCCAACTTCTAGCACATAGTAGCCTTCAACGCATACTTCTACTAACGCATATTGCACCCTTCTCCCTTCACATCTATTTCCACGCTGAGCTGCCCTCTTCAATGCATGCTTATCAGCGGCAACTCTTATCAAGCTTAGACATACCCTCAACGCATGGTCACTCATCACATGGCCAACACTTAACCATTTTTACTCTCCCACAACTTGGCCAATTTTCTTTACTCGCCTGCCCCATAATTTCTTCTTACTTACCTTCTCTCAATAACAAGTACGCGGCTTACAGATCAACTGTTCAAACCACGAAATGTCAAAGCCCAAAAGTTAGTTTTAGCTACCAAAAAAAAGTAAAGAGTGTAAGAGAAGAGTTGGAACCCATTCGAAATCCCAAAGTGCTGACGAAGGTGATATTGACAGATTCTAATAGTGGGAAAACACTTCAATACTATAGTTTTTCTCTTCTTTTCTTTCCTTTTACTTTATATGCTTGCAAATTTATATGAGAGTATGTGTTTGAAAACTATGAGTGGCTAAACTCTTTAGTTTTAGGGTGTTGATGATTTATTTATGGATTTAAGTTAATGTTTTAGTCTTTTCATGGACGTTGTTGAATGATATGCTTTCCAATGCTATTGTGCTTTAATCTTTATTGATTGCCTTTAATGAATGTTAGTTGAGATATATGATTGTGAAATTACATGTTTTTAATCGGATCAATAGCATAGAATATTGCATGAGAATAGCTAGATTAATAAATAAATAAAAAGAAAGTTGTCAATGACGTTGTTTAATGCTATGCTTCATAACTTGATTTTAAGAGATTAGTAATCAATTAAGTTGTAAGAGAAAGGGAAATAATCTAGATAATAGTTTCTAGACTTAAACATATGATTTATACATGATTCCATGAAATTCGAAGCATGACTTAGTGAAGTAATTAATGAAATCAACACCACATGTCGATACTCCTATTGCGTGTAGGCACGCCTTGCACCTACCACATGCTGGTGCACCCCAACCATTCATTTTATTTTTTTCTTGCTCGAAGACGAGCAAAATTTATGTTTGGGGTGTTTGATAACTTCCAAAAAGAGCTATCATAGTGCATCTAATCTCGCTCATTTATAATGATTAATAAGTTTAAATGTATATATTTGTAGGATCTCAATAAATTTGGAGCAAGTAAGAGAACCAGAGGATTCAAGCTTCAAAAGAGCGAAGAAACGTAAATAAAATAAAAATAAAAATAAAAAAAATAAAAAAAATAAAAAAAGCCCCAAAGAAGACCTGGCGCTGCGTATTTGCGACACGCTAAAGGCAGAGGGCATCTCACAGGTAGGTGTTGTGGCACTATCATGTGGTACTGCAGCGCGATCATAATTTGAAGCAAAGGATACGCGTGCAGTGCTTTTGCCAGAAGCACCACGCCCAACACGTCCCTATGGTGCCCTCGATGGTGCTGCAGCACCATCGCGATCATCAGTAGGCACATGCACAACACTCTGACCCATAGAGATGCAGTGCTACCCAATTTTCTATATATATTCTCCTTCTTCTTATAGGGTTTTTTCATGGAGAAAAGGGAGAGAGAACGACAACATAGCTTCTTTTCTTCTTCTTCTCTCTTATTAACTTTTAGTTTTTTCTTTTTAGGTTGTAGTCCTATTTTGGAGGATGCTCAATTTATCATCATCGTCGTGTCATGTCGTCTATGTTAGCTCTCCAGCATAGGAGTAGGAAATCCGGTGTACATTTGTGAGAACCAAACTTCCATTTATCAAGACATTGTGATTTCATGCATCCTTGAGCTTGTGGTTTATTCTAATTTGCATTTTTCAATGGATTGACACTCCAAACACCAGTGCACATCTTTAGCTAATAGATTTGAGCTTGAATATTATCCTCATGTTTCGTCTCGCTTTATTCACCCAAGTAACAAGGTTGAATCATGTATGTGTGAGTTATAGTCTATCCATAAATCTTTCATGCATGCTTATCTTGGGTTCAATGAATAAACCGGTTAATTAATTAGGCTATCAAATTAATTAACTATCACAATATAACCTTTAATCTAAATGCAGATGTTTGAGTGTTATTGGATGCTATTGAACCCAGTAGGAAAGAAAGCATTTAGTTTAATTAGGACATTTGTCTTAATTGATAATTAGAGCACTTGCTCAGCTTTTCCAACAAGTTGGCAGTCCGCTATGCGAATGAGTTGGTTGAGTTGTGTAAGTCATTCTGTGCATGCTAGTCAAATGTCTGTTTACTATTGAGATGCAATGATTGAATTACATCGAATTACCACCTATTCCTAAACTAGATAATCCAATCTAAGGTTACATTTACACTTTATCCTTCATTTTCCGCACTTTATCTCTATCCAATCACAATCCCCCATTTATCACTTTAATTAGAAAATTGACCTAGTGAAACAAATCTCGTGCTTCCTTGTAGATCGACTTGGTCTTGCCCCTAATACTACCCATCAGTAGTTGTAGTTGTATATATTACAAAAATTTTCACTTTTTCCAATGCAAAAAAATGTCGAAAAAATCCTATTTTCGTTAGAAAAAGTTATGCTGACAAATTTTTTTGAAGCATATTTCTACTGACGCGATATATTGCGTCAGGAGATACCTTATCCTAATGAAAATGGTTTCGTCAGCATAAGTATACTTATATCGACGCAATATGCTGCGTCGACATATACTTTATCCCGACGAAATATACTTGCATCAGCAAAAACATATTTTTTGAAAAATGGAAAATTTTTAATAGATTTATGTTTTATTTTTGTCAACCTTTTATTCTGCGTCGACACAAGTTATTTACAATTTTATATGTAATTTGTAATAATTAAATAACCAAATTTTTATTTTCTTATTACCTAATTATGTACAAACAAAATTTAATCTTCAAACAAATATAACAAAAATGAACTTATATATTAAAAATAACACTAATGTTCAATACAGTTAGTAAAATTCTAAGAACAAAAACATTATATATAATTAAGTTTGTACATTACTAGTTTCTTAGAAATCCCCTATACAATAAAAGTTTAACATTCCCTAAGCCAAAATAAATGGGATACTAAACCAAAATAACTTCTTACAAATCCCGTATACAAAAAAGTTTAACATTCCCTAAGTCAAAATAAGTGAGATGCTAAACCAAAATAAGTAATCATCTCAAAATCTTCATGCAATCTCCAAAAACAATACTTGAGAATTCAAGCGTATTGAGATGTATGCCCTAAAGCCTTGTAGTTAATAAATAGTTTGAAATAATGGTTGATTATATTATATATGCAGTTATCCATTAGAGAAAAATCCAAGGTTATTTTATGTAACTTAAACATGTATGTGGATGACATACAAATGAATCATGTTTAAGTAATAACCTAAATGGTATGTAGTATAAGGATAAGATTGGGTGCCTTATCTTAGTGACACTACAGATACGACCCACTTTGTAAATGTTACAAATGATTTGATCCAAATCGTTCATGTGGAGACATGTGAATAGGGGTATCATATGCAAAGAGTTTGTATAAGACCGGACAACGAAATGTTTAATCGCTCTTTATAACACCATTGACTGAAGAGATTAACATTTCATAGGATGATCATAGGTGACTTGATCTTAATCCTGAGTGAGTTATGAACTCTTGTCTATGAGGGCAGTCCTTTGATCTTTATGGGTGAGAGTGGCCAACTTCGTTGACTCAATATGCCTACCATTTTAGGGATTTGTCCAAGTAGAGAGCTGGGAACATAACTACACAAGATGGAGTTCATTCCTTCCCGTCTTTAGGGTAAGTAGATGAATTGCTCCCTTAAGTGCTGACTTTGGGTCTTGAACAATAGAACTCCTCCCCCTCACTAGCCTGAGAGGATTTGTTTATGGTAAGACCATAAACAGGTTGTTTGTTAAAGGATCAATGGGACTTAAAGAGTTAGATGTAATTACAAGGGTAAAACAATAATTTGACCCAGCTATAATTACGAGCAATTCATGAAGGATCCACTAACTGTTCATTGGTTATATCTATGGACACAAAAATATGTCTAAAGTGCAAAGAGTGCAGTTGTGGGTCTTTAATGGAGTGACCTACAGTTAATGAATGTTAATTAATTTAATTAAAGAGTTTAATTAATTAATCTCATATCATTCGAGCTTCTAATTTGTAGGTCCATTAGGTTCATTAAATCCTTCTGCTAGCTCACTAAAAGTAAAACAAGAAATATTTAGTTTTGGAAGAATTTGAACTGTTCAAATTATAAGGGTTTTAAGGTAATTGTATATGGTACAATTAATATAACGTATAGAGATAAATTATAATATAAAGTTATTTTTTAATTATATTCAAAATTAAACTATATATATTATGAGAGTATTAATGTTGGAATAGGGTTAAAATATTAAATTAACATTAATAAGATTCATATATTGAGGGAATTATATATTAGTTGTATATGATATAATTAATATAATGTATATAGATATATGCATTATATTATAAAGTTAATTTTGACTTACATTCAAAATTAAACTATTTATAATATGAGAGAATAATATATTTGAATAAGATTCAAATATTAAATAATATGAATGAGATTCATATTAAAACTATAGGTTAAAACATAATATGAATAAGATTCATATTTAGACTATAAGTTATGAGAGAGAAATACATTTGAATATAATTCAAATGTAATATCAATTAAATATATGATATTTAATTAATTTTTATTATTTAATTAGATTAATTAATATTTTATTTAATTAAACTAAATTAAATTTGATTTAATTTAACTTTAGTTAAATTTTAACTCCTAAGAGTAGTTAAAGGATGGTTAAATGGAAGTTAATCATAATCAACTTCCCCTCTCTCCATCATTTTTGTTATTCATTCATAAAAAGTCTTTTTTGGGATGATGGAATCTCAATAGTTCTCTCTCAATCTCTCAACAGTCCCAAGTTACAAAGAAAAAGTTTCTTTGCAAGAACTCTTCCCAATTTTTCAAAAGAGATTCCCACAAATCTTTTCCTTACGGAAGAATAGCGAGGAAGATCTTAGTGGTAGTGTCCTATTCGTGATTGAAGAGATCGTGAAAACACTAAAGAATTGGAGAGGATTGAAGAAATTTTCAAAGGTATTTTCTTTCTCCTTTAGTTTCTTCACAAAAAACATGTTTAATTAAAATATGTTTAAATTTTCTCTGTATTTTCTGTAAATTCAAAATGTAAATTAAAAGTACACATGTTCATACGCTTCGGCACGAAATTCGATTCCTTCAAAACGTACAACCTAAAATAGGAAAATCAAATATTATGAAAGATTTCTTAAAATATATAAAGAAAAAAATGCACAAAAAGAGCTTAACAGTCACACAAAGACTTCAAAAAAATGGTTATAAGGCATCACTCTCCTCCCAACTAACATGTTGCTAATGGTTATAATTTAAACATGAACACCATAAACAACCATTTTACTATCTAAAATGTAATTACAATTGTTATAATTAAGATGTGAACCCCTACCCCATGCTCGTAAATCCACTTAAACATCCTTTGAGGATAAATAAGTAATTCAATAGTCCTAAAAGCATATAACTCATCTCTTGGAATCTATAAATAAGTCAAAAGAAAGTTTCTATAAAAAGTGCACAAGTAAATCATTTACTTTCAAAACAATCAAAATAACAATTAAAATGCGTGAATTCCCACCCCCCCGCCCATGCTACGAATGTGTCGTCAATCCACTTAAACATCTTTTGAGGCTAAATAAGTAGTTCAGAGTCCTAAAAGCATATAACTCATCTCTCGGAACTTATAAATAAGTCAAAAGAAAGTTCCTCTAAAAAGTGCACGAGTAACTTTTTGACTTTCAAAACAATCTCGGTTAGAATGCGTGAATCCCCCCTCCCCCCCCCCCCCCCCCCCCCCCCCCCA
>QLSR01000189.1:301617-347357 GCA_031780015.1 Citrullus colocynthis
CCCCCCCCCCCCCCACCCCACGCTACAAGCGTATTGTAAATCCACTTAAACATCTTTTCATCTCTCAAAATCTATAAATAAGTCAAAAGAAAGTTCCTATAAAAAGTGCAAGCAAATTCAAAAGCTTAAAGCAGAGTATTGTTTATTAATTTCGTTTTGTAAACTAAATAAAAATAAAAATAAAGGAAAAGAAAATTAGAAAATTAAAAACAAAAAGAAAAGAGAAAGAAAGTGGAGGGGAGTCAGTGATTAGTTTTATTGAGGAGGATTAGTGCCGATTGGTTTTCTCTCCATTTTCAAACTCATTTCTATGCTATCTTTCAGTTGCACATCGAGGAGAGGTTAAAGAAGAGTTCTAGAGCAAATTCGTGTAAGGTTTTGGCCGGTTTCATGGTAAAATTGAAGCTGAAACAGAAGCTTCGTTTGTTGTCGCACAGTTTAAACCAGGTTTGATGTTTGATAAATATCGAGCTGAAGAGATTGCGTTTTGGATTGAAATTTTAAGGTTAGTAAGTTAACTCAATTTTTAACAACTTTTATGAAGGATGCCTGAGCTGAAATGGAAAAACAATATGTAAACTTTTAGGTGGAAGTTATTGATATGGAGTTGTTGTGTAATTTGGAGTAGCGTGGAGAAATCTTGGAATATCTGACGAACGAGGAGAAGTTAAGCCACAAAAATTTGAGGTAAGCTAGAAAACATATTTCTCTACAAGTGTGTAGAAGGAAAGAAGTTCTAAATCTGGCTAGAAATATGACTTTTAACAGATAGAAGAGAGAACAAAAAGGAAAGAAGGAAACTCTACTGTCGGGTGTAGCTAGGAAGCTAGTGTCGTTGTGAATTGGAGAGTGAATAGTGAGACAAATCTCGTTGGTGGTGCAGAGGAGCTTTTCGTCTCACAAATCTCGCAGACTCTCGCTAGGTCTCGCTCCTCAGGTAATCTAGCTAGTCTCGCTCATTATGGTATCACTAGTGCCGTGTACCTGTTGTGTAATTTCGCTAGTAATCTCGCTAGTAAGGTAAAATCTCGCTGATGATCTCACTAGTGACATGGAATCTCACTAATTATGATTAGTTTGGGAAAAAGGAGAGTCTCGGTCATGAAACATGATTAGAGTTTAATTATGCACACTTAATGATCATGGAAAGGGAGTTTAAGGAAAGCTTAACGTGAGAAATGTGTATTTACAGGCCAAGAAGAGCTCGGGAAGGCATATAATCCGCTCGAGGCCAAAGGACAAGTTGTGAGTGACACTTTTCTTTCTTTAAAAACGATTTGATTGGAAATGTTTAGTTCGGTTTTCTGATGAAATATGGCATTGTGATGAATTGTTTTGAAAAGCATGATGTTTGATTTTATTGTTCACAAGGCATGTTATACGTTTTCTGTAAGATGTTGAAAAGCATGTTTATGAGATGTTATTGATTGAAAAACTGTCTGATTTTCCATGAAATATTTTCATATGAGACATCTATATAAAATACTGGTTTCTAAAATGTTTTAGAGGAGGCTCAATGCTGAAGGACATTGAGAAGGCATGTGAGTTTCCCCGAGACCCAGTACTGAAGGACTCGGAGAAGGTATTTGGGCAACCCGTGATTTTCCTATGTGCACATAGAGGTTGGTATTGCTGGTGCATTGAGTTTTGCTCTTCATCGAGCCATTATTTCGATGATGCTGGTGTGTTGAGTTTTGCTCCATATCAAGTCGTGGTTTTCGACGTCGGGTGCGTTGAGTCTTGCTTCGCCTCAACTAAGGAAAAATTTTTAAGAACGAACTGATTTCATGTACGACCATTCTGGAATGAATTTATGTGATTTGATCAAGTTGTTGGAAAGTATGATTTTACAGAAATAATGAATCAGATCCATGTTCTACGTATATTGTGTTATAATGATTGTAACATGCCTGTTTTCGAGCAAAAGATAATTTTACAAAACTAGTCACTCACGGGGCTCCTAGCTCACGCTTTCCATGTTTTCTTTTCCACCGAGGTAGCAAGGACGTTCCCGGTGCTTAGCCTACTCCAGCTCGCCTTGCCTAAGCTTCGAGATATCAGGAAATAGATACATTTGAATTGTTGTACGTGTATATAACCTTGTATGGGTGGCATGTAGACCTAGTTACATATTAGTTGGGATGTGAGATGGGTTATTGTACAAATATATTGTGGATATGTTGAAAATTTAATTGTAATAACATAGGTCTTTATGGTTCTGGCTTTGTAAGTGAATATGTATTTTATAGTCTCACAGGTTATTCAGGTACAAATGGGCAGTGAATATCACAAAAAGGGTGATGTTTGCTGTCTTCACATCTCCTCTCGGGTTGGGTAGGGTAACCTGGGAGGGGGTGTGATTTGTGCACAAGTAGCTCTTTGACTTTCAAAACAATCTAAATAAGATTAACTATCCACTCTCTCAAGCTTGACAGTCATGCTTACTACTTGTGTTTGTCAGACAAAGTTATGCAAGCTAAAGATATGCATTGATCAAGATGTAATGTACTCAAGATTGCTAAAAAAAAACTAACTTTTAACATCAAACTCATTTAACATTCAAACATGGTGTAGGGTATTTAATACGGAAATAGATGGAAGATAATAGTCAATCAAACTCATATTAAGAAAATAAGTCATTCTTTCAAATGTCATTAACAAAATATAAGCAAGAAGGAGAGAAATGGGAATAAAACAGAAATGAAGGGTGTCAAGCTGCCACTGGTAACTTCTTGCTTCATGGAGGCTTGAGATGATTGCTATCTGATACATAGATTCCATAGGGTGAGGTTCTCACTCACTAGGAGACGACTCTGAAGGTGCTCAGAATCCTTCTCTCAGAAGAGCTCAAAATGGAGGCTGGTTATGGTGAGGGAGAAATAGTGCAGAGCTTTCACCTTTTGAACTGGTCTCTCTTTTTCTCTCCTCTCTTTCTCAGAAAAGCTTTTGGGCTATTTATAGGCGTCAAAAGGTTGATATCATGATGACCTGACACCTTTGCATTAAATTTCAGCCACGCTGCATAAACTTTTCAGATTTGTCAGCCTATTTGTTCTGCCATGATCTGATAGGTTGTTGCTCTTTTTCATAATGACACATGACAGCTGTTTGAGCATGCGTCTGTTTCTTCATCGACGCATAGTCTCAATGCATAGGCTCGACGCATGGTTTTCCACTTGTTCTCGCAGCAGCTTCGTCTCTTCGTACTTGGTTGTTTGCACTTCTTTTCTTCTTAACCCTGCGTTAGGAACAGAAAAGCTCATCGTTTTTCAGGCATTTTCTTTTGTAAGTAGTGCCAACGCATGGTGATACATTTGCCAACGCATGGTGATACATTTTTCATCATTCAACTACCAAAATCATGCGTTTAACTCCAAAGTTACTCTAATTAAATCAAATAATGACTATAATAACTTGTATTTCTACAAGTTATCATATTCCATTAGCAAAAAATGTGTTCTACTCCATCTAATGTCTGAGACATTGAATTCTGACAATTTTTACATGGGCATCTCATTTTTCCTTCTCCATTTACATGACACTTTTCCACTTCCATAAATTGTGCAACCCCATCAATATACTTTCTTTAGAATCTATCTCTAAGTTTAATTTGATCCTTATTCATATTTAAATAAAATGGACAAATTTAATTCTGCAGGAGTTAGGACAAAAAGCTAGAATAACTTTTTTCCACAAACCTAAGGATACTTTAACATAGAAAAGCTACAAAAAGCTCTTAAAAAGTGTCTAAATAACACTTTAACATTCAAAGAAACTTAAAAAGTATAAATAACACACATATTATCCAAGAAAAATAGATACAACTGAAATTCATCTTGTAACTCCATGTCGACTAGAAGAATTTTTGACATACATTTTTTATTCATAACTATTTTTTCGAAAAAAAAATTCCTCTAGCAAATGTTTGCAAGTCTCTTTAGCAACAATTTGTAAACAATTTATGTTCCAAACAAATATTTTTATGATTAGATGAATAAAAATGGCTAATTGTCACTTTCACTCTCAAACCCAAACTAAAAACTTCACAAATTTCACTTTCACTTTCAAAGTAAAAAGCTCCTAAAAGTGGCTAAGTGTCACTTTGACTCTCAAACCGAAACTAAAAACTTCACAAGTTTCTCTTTCACTTTCAAAGTCAAAGTAAAAAGCTCCTAAAAATGGTTAAGTGTCACTTTGAGTTTCAAATGCAAACTAAAGTGTTCCCATATGCACTTTCACTCTCCAACTCAAACTAAAAAAACTCCTCAAACATGTCTAATTGACAACCTTGACTCTCAAAACACCTTAAAAGTTCCTAAAAAGTGTCTAAGTGCCAATTTGACTCTTAAAACAACCTAAAATGTTCCAAAGTGTAACTTTCAATCTCAAACTCAAAGTAAAAAGATCCTAAAAAAAAGTCTAAATGACACTTTGACTCTCAAAACAACCTAAAAAGTTCCTATTTATCACTTTCGCTCTCCAACCCAAACTAAAAAGCTCCTTAAAAGTGTTTAAGTGAGAATTTGACTCTCAAAGAAACCAAAAAAACTTTATAAAAATCACTTCAACTCTCAAAACCTACTAAAAAGCTTCTAAAGAGTGTCTAAGAGGCACTATCACTCTCAAAACAATCTAAAAATGGTTAAGTGTTGTCACACCCCTCCCAGATACCCTCTTAACCTAGGAGAAAGTGTGAGGACAGCAGACAGCGACTTTCTTACAACATCTACTGTCAACTTGTTCAACCTTTATACATAACCAAACACCTAATAAACAGTTATATATCATAATCAAACATTAATCTCCAACTTAGGATAAGCTATCATACAAATACAGACTTCCATTCAAACTTAAAGATAACATATGATTTCGAGCTCCCACTCTTTAACCCTCTATATGTACAACACATGTCTTATATACAAATATTTACAATGTATACACATACGAGTGGCAAGCCCAGACGAGTTGTTGTGTAGGCTAAGCATTCTGGTTTCGCTCGGTACCTGGAAAACAGAAAAACGAAGGAAAACATGAGCTAGGTTGCCCAGTGAGTGACAAGTTCATAAAATCCTTGCTTAACTCTGTAATATAAGAAAGTCATGCTTAAAAATCAATGATAAATAATGAATAACTCATCTCTAAACTCAGGAAAAACATGCTCGGAAAACAAAATTAAAACCATATGCATTTCATCCTCGAAAACCATAAAAATTCAACACACATTTAGAAGATTTTCCTTAGTTAAGGCAGAGCGAAGCTCAAGGCTACTCAAAGTCGAAAACAACCTTAGTTGGGGTGGAGTAATCTCGACACGCCCAATGTCGAATAATCTTAGCTGTGTGGAGCATTCTCAACACAACACAATTGAATATAACTCTATGTGCACATAGAAATCATATCCTGGATTGCTCGTATACCTTCTCAAGTCCTTCAGTACCAGGTCTCATATATAAGATTTAAGTCACCCATATGTCTTCTCCGTGTTCTTCGGCATTTGGGATTATTTCTATATTCAGACTGCCCATATGCCTTCTCCTAGTCCCTTGACATTAGGGACCATTTCTATATTCAGGCTACCCATATGCTTTCTCTGAGTCCTTTAGCATTGGGAGCCCTTCTAAAAGATAATAAAAAATAACATGCTTTTGGAAATAATATGATAATAATCACGAGTTTATGACATCTCAAAACTTCATAATTTCACCATCAAACTTCATGCTTTCATAATATTGAAAATTAATAAATAGCATGCCTTTCATAAAACTTATTTAACAATTAGCATGTTTTCGAATAATTTCCAATGCAAAACACATAATATTCACACGCTGGAAAACAAATGCTTACTTCAAGCAAATAACCATAGTTACACAATAAAACTCGTGCGAATATACACAGTAAAACATACTTACAATCATAATAGAGCATAATGAAATATTTGTATAAAGTAAAGCTTATTTTGAATAAAATTGTCACTCACTACTTGTCCTGGGCCCTTAATGAATTATAAGTCTTTCCTAGCTCTTCTCGGCCTAAAATGACATAATTTCTTTTGTTAGATTCCTTACAATTCCCATTAAGGTGTAACAAATATGCCTTAAGCATTAATGTAAAGCTCACTAGCGAGACCAACTATTTAACAAAACCAACAACTAATGAGGCTCGGTCAACCAACGAGACCTATACTAGCGAGACTAGCTAAATGAACAAGATATGTACTAGCGAAACTAGGCGATCAATGAGACTTACCTAACCAGCGAGACCAGCAAGACCAGTGAGATTTGTGAGACAAAAATGATCAGAGACACTTAGCGAGACTGGTCTTGCTGCTCCCCCTTCACGCCCTCAGTGTCACTGCTATCTCTAGCGATACTTGTTGCACCAAAGCTTCTGTCTTCAATTCCAACTGCCAAACATAGTACTTCCAGCCTAAATTGAAATTTCCTTCCTCTAACAAACTTGTAGAGAAACGAGTTTACTAGCTTACCTCCAAATTTCAAGGTTTACCTCTCCTTCGTTCGTCAGATAACTCAATTTTACTCTAGTGTGCTCCAGATTACTTGAGAAATCGAACCAGTAATTTCTATCTACAATTCCACCTGTTTTCCTTCACATTCAGCTCAAGTATCCTTCACAAAAGTTGTTAAGAAATGAATTAACTTACTAACCTCAAATTTTCAGCTCTAAACTCGATCTCTACATCTCACTGTCCTCCAAATATCAGACCCTGTGCAGATTGCTTGAATTCCAGAACAGCTTTGGTTCTTCTTCAACCTTCACCAAGCTTTTTCTCAAAATTCCATTCCAATCAACCTTGATCTTCTTCTTCTTCTTTTCATTCTTTTGTTTATATATATATATACACACCCACTAACTTAATAAAATTCCCCTTCTTTTTTTTTCATTTAATACAAAATAATAATAATAATAATAATAATAATAATAATAATAATTATAATTATAATCCTTAATACCTCCGTCATTCCATCTTGGTTTAAATGGTCACATCCCTCTTAAGTTTTTTATATTCTAGTTGACATATCAAAGTAGATTCTAAGCTCGATTTATCTCATAAGGATTTAAAATTCAACTTATCAAAAGTACTTTTGACTTAATCCCCAAGCTAAATAAGAAAATGCAAATAAGTCCTCAACGATATTACGCACTTAAGTTAGGTATTTTAAAATGAAAGTAGGGTCTACAAGTGCTACTTTGACTCTCAAACCCAAACTAAAAAGTTCCCAAGTGTCACTTTCATTCTCCAACTTAAACTAAAAAAATTTCTGAAAATTGTCTACGTGACAACTTTGACTCTCAAAACATCTAAAAGGTTCCTACAAGTGTCTAAGTGATATTAACTCTTAAACCAACAAAAAGTGTTCCGAAGTGTAACTTTTCAATTTGAAACTCAAAGTAAAAAGCTCCTAAAAAGTGTGTAAGTGTCAATTTGACTCTCAAACCCAAACTAAAGGCTATCAATTTAACAATAATAGTGACGCTACACATATATTCAACAATATATTCAACAATGAAAGTGATACTACAAATATTCAACAAGATATTCATTAATAAAATTGCCCACTTATTCATACTAAATTGAGCAAAATAAAAGGTCGATGATTAATAAATGAAAAGGTTAATGAAGAGCCAGTCATAGTTCCCTTTGTGAGGACTTAAATAGAAATAACAATTCTAGTAAAATTAGGAGGTATTGCAAACAGTTAGGACATAATGTGGAAGTTATTTCAAACAATAAAACTATGAAAATGGGGGAAAAGGTTTAAATTAATGTCACTCCATGTATTTCTCCCTACAAGCAATTAGAGATTGATAAATTGATGGTTGCATTCTAATCACAAATTGAAAAATTAATCGCACAAGAATGTATTTAAAAAAGAAAGTATAAAAAAACTGAGATTCATCCCCCTATACCAACAGAGCGTGAAAAAAAAAACAAAAAGAAAAATAAAAGATTCCTAATGTTGATTAACCAAAAGGAGCACATAGAGTTTAATGAGTTTAATGTTAATCAACCAAGAAAAATCAATGTTAATCCACTTAATTGGTACATTTGACAAAGAAGCACTTAAAAAGAGATCAAGGAAAAGGAAAGGAAGGCGGCGCAGAAAAGGAAGAGTGGGAATGGGAGTTACGAGATTTGAATGGTAGCATGGAGAACGTGTGTGTGCGTGTTATGTGTAGCTGTCGAAGCGTGCAACTATGTGCATGGAGAATGGGCCTTGAGTGTGCATTTGTCGGGGTGTGCAACTGTTGATCCTAAACCCTAGGCATTCCAGTGTTGTGGGAAAAGAAGAATTGTGGGTACAGAAAAATGGAGGGGAAAGGGAAAGTGGAGAAAGAAAATTGTGGGAAGGAAAGTGGGAAAAGGAAAAATTTTTTTTTGGGGGGGGAAGATTTTTTTTTTTTTTTTGTTTTTTATACTAACTTTGGCCCACGCATATTCGTGTCGGCATATGTCCGATTTTTCGTCGGCATATACTTGTAGAAAAATACTTATCCATTTTCATTTGGGGCTACGAATTAAATTTTCTTTTGAAAAAAAATGTCGGAACAGGTAAAAATTCCTGTAATGATAAATCGATATTATAAGTGGTCATAAAGACCTTGCAACAGTGTTTTGCTGTTAAAATTATATGTTTGTTTTAGGCTATTGAAATCTCTCATGCGTCTCGAAAATTACCTCTCGTTTTGTATGCAATTTAGAGTCCTTATGGACGCTATCGAACCCAATTGATTTGAATTTTTTAGTTTAATTATGAGTAATTATGATTAATGAATGGGGTCACTTGTTTGATTTACTTAACAACGTGGTCGTGTGCTTGCAAGTTAATTGACCCTTTCATCTTTAGTTTCCTATGATAATGTAAAGAAATTTAGCTAAATCCTATCTCTGAGTCGATCTTGTTAATTCAAATTTTAAATTTATCCAGGTTTGCTTTCGAGCATTTAAATATTGCAATTATTACCTTTTTGAAAACCTCTCCCCCCTCCCCCGCAAATCATATTTAAGAGTTAGTTTAGAGAACTATTGGATTCCCTATCGAGATGAACCAGTCCTATTAGCACTACAAGCTTGTAAAGGCTCGAAAAATCTATTTGAATTGGGTATCGGTAAGCTCAGTTCAAATTGGCGTCGTTGCTAGGGAGTCCTATTAATTCTCTTATTCGATTTCTTAATTCTTAAAAAAAAAATAATAAAAACTTTTTAAAAAATATGTGCCATTTCTTTCTTGTTTTATATGACTGGACTTTAGTTTCTTTACAAATATCGATCAGGCTGAATAAGGACTTAGAAAGGAAAGAAAGAAGGAGTTGGAAGGTCTCATGAACGTGCAACTAAATTTGGCAAAATGCCTTGAGAAGGTAAGCTTTTCATACTTGCACCCATGGAGCCAGTTTTAGAATGAACATTGAGGTAGTTGGCTGAACTTGATATGGAATGATAGTCCTTGTTCATAGTTTATCTTGAGACGACTATGCCTTGAAATGAGAATATCGACTTGTGAGGTGTTTACAAAGAGTATGGAGAGATGCAAACTTGACTGTTAGACTCACTATGCTTTCTAAAGCGCACTTTAAGTGTTAACCACAAGTGTACAGGTCAAGTTATAATATAAGTCGGTAAAGTCTGAATATCGTTCCACTGAGGATTCAATTGTGAAGGTTTAAGTTACATATCTATTCTAGACTTGAATCAATTTTATTTGAGAATTGAAATTGAAGTTGTGATTTAAGAAAATAAACCGAAAAAGGAAAATAAAAAGATAAGAAACACAAGAGTCAAAGAGAGTTCCAGGATAATGAACCCTTGTTTACTTCATCATGCAATATTCTAGGGTTCATGGATTTTATTATAGTTCTTATGCTTAAGTATAGAAGCATAAATCCAAGTTATTTTCTCAAAAACAACATTTTCTCATGCAACTCAATTGATTCCTAATTTCTTGAAACTAATACAAATTACATGGCATTAAGGATAGTCTTTAATAACTTTTATTGTCAATCTAACTATTTTCATGAGAGATTAACAACAATTCTTTGTTATAGATCTAGTTAAACATACAATCTTTCAACCATACATTTAGCCTAACATTCAAATATGGCCATGCAACAAGAATTAAACATAATAACAAAGAAAAGCATAATTATTACAATGAAACCATGAGGAGTCTACAATATCAACATGTGTTCATAAACAATTCATCAAAACCTAAAACTAAAGAGTTTAGCCACTCATAGCTTGAAGCAACATGTTCAAACAATATAAACAAAGAGAGAGTGTAAAGAAAGGGAAACTCTGCTGAAAAGAGGCTCCTGAGTGGGGAAGCACCGTCACAATCTCCATGGCCTTCACGTCGGAACTCGAACGGAACTACGACTCTCTTGAACTCTTTTCTCTCTTCCTTGCAGCTAACTCACTCTTTGAACTTTCTACCAAATTCTCACTCAATTCTCTTATTCTTGTGTCTCTTGATCTATAGATTGGTGATTAAGACTGCTGAAAACCCTTTTATGTATAAAGTTGGCCGCCCAAAAATCTTTCCAAAAATACCAAATCTTCGATTATGGAAAGCTGGCGTCATGGCGCTGGTCATGGTGTCGCAGTGTTGGCCGATATGGAAAGTTGGCGTCGCAGCGCTGGCCATCATGAAAAGCTGCCCTTGGTCACCATGCCACAGCGTCGCAGCGGTGGCACTACACTGAGATGATTTTTGCTCTAGAGAAAAAGCGTCGCGGCAGCGCCGTACAGACGCTGTGGCACTGCCCTTTTTTGGCAGTTTTGGTATTTCCTTCACTTTTTCACTTATTTTGGCTCGATTTTGATTTTTTGGTATTCACTTCTGATTTTGTTTATTTTTACCTGAAAACCAATAGCAAACAAGTGAAATCTAATAAAAACTTTCTTAATTTGAGAGAATAGAAAACACTTTTCGAGCGCTTTTCACCACCACAAACTTAGAGATTTGCTAGTCCCAAGCAAAGAATAGAATCAAATAGAGGGAGTTTAGATGAAGAAGTGTGCAATCGACATATGTCTCAGAGAATAGCATTTAAGAGCTTAAGTAGAAACGTGCAAGCATATCTATAATGTTATAGTCATTCAAGGCCAAATCTTGCTATCTCCCATGTGTGTGTGCAAGCCTCATTCAATTTAAAATGCTAGAATTCAAATTGGTACTTAAGAGAGTTTCCGTACTTTTCCCCCTACTCTAGCTCATGCATCAATCTTCAAGCATCCGTACATTTTACGTAGGTAATATGTCCACTAAGGTGCCATTCAATCATATTTTTTCTCATGAGCCCTAAACTTACATTCTTTTACCTAGGGGCACTAGCTTTCACACATTCACTGTAGCGACTCACACCTAGTCAATTCCCAAGTGTCCTGAAAAGTGCTTGAAAAGTGCTTTCTATTCTCTCAAATTAAGGGGATTTATATTAGATATAACTTGTTTGCTAGTGGTTTCTAGGTCAAAATAAAGAAAATCAGAAATGAAAACCAAAAGATCAAAATCGAGCCAGAAAACAGTGAAAAAGTGAAAGAAACGCCAAAATTGCCAAAACAGGGCAACATCGAGACTCTTTTTCCTAGGAGCAGAAGTCGTCTTAGTGCTGTGGTGCCATTGACTAGCGTCGTGGCGCCAGCTTTCCATAAATGAAGATTTTGTATTCTTGAAAAGAATTTAGGGCGGCTAACTCTATAAATTGGAGGGTTTCCATCAACCTCAGACATTAAGAAATCACGAATTAACATGCCAAAAAGAGCCTCAAATAGTGAGTTGACTGCAAGAAAGAGGAAAAGAATTCAAGAGAGAGTCGTGGTGTCGTTCGAGTTCTGACGTGAAAGCCAAGGAGATTGTAAAGGTGTTTCCTCAATGAAGAGCCTCTTTTCAGTAGAGTTTCTCTTTCTTTACACTCTTTCTTTGTTTATATTGTTTGAACATGTTGCTTCAAGCTATGAACGACTAAACTCTTTAGTTTTAGGGTATTGATGAATTGTTTATGCAGTTATGTTGATATTGTAGACTATTCATGGTTTTGTTGTAATGATTATGTTTTTCATTGTTATTGTGCTTAATTCTTGTTGATTGGCTGTCACACCCCCTCCCGGGTACCCTCTTAACCTAGGAGAAAATGTGAGGATAGTAGACACTGACCCTCTTACGACATCTACTGTCAATCTTATACCTTGACCAACCACCTAATAAGAAAATACATATACAATAATTAAACATCAATCTTTAACTATAGTGCTAACATGACAATACAGATTTACTTTCAACCTTTAATTTACATAAATTCACTAACTTCTACTCTTTAACCCTCTATATGTACATCACAAGTTTAAGATCAAATATTTACAATGCTCAAAATTCCAGACATTGATGGTGGGTCCAGACGAGTTGCTGTGTAGGCTAAGCACCCCAGACTCGCTCGCTACTTGAAAAACAGGAAATAAGGAAAACATAAGTTAGGTTGCCTAGTGAGTGACATATTTAGTAAAAACCTTCCATTAACTCGAAAACTAACCAAAACCGTAATCAATTTATGACAAAAAATAAATAACAACAATTCATTCCCATATCCAAGCAAAACATGCTCAAGTAGCGTTGTCATACCATATATGTTCCTTTCCAAAAAAGAAACATGAAAAATCACTTTATTTCAAAAACACTTTCCTTAGTTGAGGCGGAGTGGAGCTCAACGCTACTCAACATAAAAAATATCCTTAGTTAGGGTGAAGTAATCTCGACACATCCAACGTTGAATATCCTTAGCTGTGTAGACTAATATCAACACAACAACATTTATCATACCTCTATGTGCACATAAATATCATATCCTAGGTTACCCGAATACCTTCTCAAGTCCTTAAGTACCGAGTCCCATATACGAGATTTAGGCCACCCACATGCCTTCTCCGAGTCCTTCAGCATTGGGGGTTATCTCTATACTCAGGTTACCCACATGCCTTCTCCGAGTCTTTGAGCATTGGGAGCCTTTTCAAAAGCATAATTCAAAAGCAACATGCTTTGAAAATAACATAATAAAAATTCACGAGTTTATAACATTTCAGACTTTCGCAAATTCCTTAACAATCATCATGCTTCCATAAAATCATAGAGCAATAAATAGCATGCCTTTTATAAAACTCGGTTAACAACTAATATGCTTCGAAT
This sequence comes from Citrullus colocynthis, assembly GCA_031780015.1. Lineage (NCBI taxonomy): Eukaryota > Viridiplantae > Streptophyta > Magnoliopsida > Cucurbitales > Cucurbitaceae > Citrullus > Citrullus colocynthis. The sequence goes on from QLSR01000189.1 coordinate 314,817, forward strand.
ATTTCCAATGCAAAACCATAATATACATTTACATGGAAATACATGTTTCCTTTAAGCAAATAGTCATCATAGCACATTTGAAACCCATGAAAAGCATAAACATAAGAACATGTTTCCAAGCAACGGTGAATAGCATGAAAACTTTGTATAAAGTATGCTTATTTTGAATAAAAATTGTCACTCACTACTTGTCCCGGGCCCTTAAAGGATTATACGCCCTTCCTAGCTCCTCTCAGCCTGACATGATTTAATTTCCTTTGTTAGATTCCTTAGAATTCTCGTTGAAGTGTAGCAAATATGTCTTAAGCATTAAGATAAAGCTCACTAGCGAGACTAACTACTAACAAAATTATAGAACTAATGAGACTTGTCCAAACCAGAGAAATTTGCTCTAGCTAGACTAGTGAGACTAAGCAAAAATCAACGAGATATGCACTAGCGAGACTAAGCAAAAATCAACGAGACTTACTTGACCAGCGAAGCTAGTGAGAGTAGCGACACCTGCGAGACTAGCGAGATTTGTGAGACAAAAACCGATTAGCGACACTTAGCGAGACTGATCTCGCTACTTACCCTCACGCCTTCAGTGTCGCTGATTTTCCAGCAAAACCTGTCTCACTCTGCTACTATCTTCGCTTCTGTCATCACTTTTATCTATTAAATGTTGCATTTCCAGCCCGAATTAGAACTTCTTTCCTTCTACAAACTTGTAAAAAAATGTGTTTTCTAGCTTACCTCAAAATTTCAGAACTTAACTCCTCATCATTCGTCTGATAATCCAAATTTACTTCGCCGTGCTTCAGATCACTCAAAATCCGTATCAGTCACTTCCACCTAAAATTAAACCTGGTTCTCTTTATATTCAGCTCAACCATCCTTCACAAAAGTTGTTAAGAATTGAGTTAATTATTAACCTCAAAATTTCAGCTTCAAACTCAGTCTCTTCAACTCGTTATTCACCAAACACCAGACTTTGCTCAGACTGCGCGACACAAGAGAAGCCTTCAGTTTTATCTTCAATTGCACCACGATTCTGACTAGAGTTCTTCACCAATTTGCCCTAAACACCTTCTTGTGTCTTACTCTCCACTACTTCCATTATTATATTTTTATTTATTGTTATTTTTTTCTTTTTTTTCTTTTCCTTTCTTCTCTCTTCTCTTTTTCTTTTATTTTTCTATTTAAACCTTCATTATTAATATTTATGCAAGAGTTGAAACAACCAAATTCCATTATAATTCATTTCTTCACTTCGGTTTGACCGATGACACTCTTTTAAGTTTTGTGTATGTTCTGATGATTATGTCAAAATAGATTCAATGTTCGGTTTAGGATTCAACTTACCAAGGATGTGCTCGGCCTTTCTTCACTTCTCCCTTCGGTCTACACAAAGTAAAACGAATAAATCTACAACGATACTACATACTTAAGTTTAGTACCTACAAGTGAAAGTAGGGTTTACATTGGCCATCTTTGAATGTTAGGTTAGATGTATGGTTGAGAGATTGTATGTCTAACTAAATCTATAATAATGAATTGTTGTTAATCTATCATGATAATAGTTAGGTTAACGATTAAAGTTGCTAAAGACTATTCTTAATGTCATGTAATTTGTATTGATTTCAAGAGATTAGTAATCAATTGAGTTGCATGAGAAAAGGTTGTTTCTGAGAGAAAATAACTTGGAATTAAGTTTCTAGACTTAAGCATATGAATTACAATAAAATCCATGAACCCTAGAATATTGCATGATGAAGTAAACAAGGATTTATTACCCTAGAACTCTGTTTGACTCTTGTGTTTATTATTTTATTGCTTTCCTTATTTTGTTTTATTTCCTAAATCACAACTTCAATTCCAATCCTCAAATAAAAATTGATTTAATTCTAAAATAGCTAAGTAACTTAAACCTTCACAATTGGATCCTCAGTGGAACGATATTTAGATTTCACTGTCTTATGTTATAACTTGACCCATACACTTGGGGTTAACACTTAAAGTGCGCATCACGTCCTTATTGATCACAGCAAAAGTAGCTTTTTTTACCCTCATCCATGCATTCTCATTACAAGTTCAACATTTAAAAAGATAGGCATATAAAGCTCATATATTTTTGTGACACTTTTTCTTTTCTCAAAGGCATGTATACTCTTTTCTTTTTCCTTAGTCTGAGATTACAAACTATCATGCATTTCTACTCTCTAACTGGTGGAGCCTTTCGGAGTGACAACCAAATACACCCAACTTAATCCTTTTTTTCAGTTAAACATTCTAAATTAAAATGGCTACGTGCTCAAGAATATGGGAGATTTTAAGAGGGACTTAAATGAATTTAACTTAAGATAGTGCTACTCTATTTCCACAATAAGTCATCTATCATGCAAATTCGAATCTCATCATGGGCAATCAACATCAAAGCACACAACCATAAAAAACACTCCATTATCTTTAAAAACTCCAAAATTTTCAAAATTTTTCAAAATTTCAATATCATGCATATGATCACTAAGAACTCACAAACATGCATAGCAGGATAAGAAAATACACAAAAGTACGAGTAACACCTCCCACCCCAAACTTAGAATCATGCATTGTCCCCAATACATAAGAACATCTAACAAGAAAGAACAAGCTTGGGAGCAAGCGGGGAAGCGACAAAACAGGCTTGGTGTAAGGAGTACTTTGTGTGATGAACCAAGATCCTGAAAAGTATGAAAGCATATGAGTGACTCAAAGATTTATTGAAAATAAAACTAAAAAGAAAAATAGAGAAAGCAATAAAATTGGGTTGCCTCTTAATAAGCCCTTGGTTTAAGGTCTCTTAGCTAGACCGAACCAATGGATCATTCAATGAAAGCAAAGTTCTCAATTCGACATTCTTCATCGCTGATGTAAAGCTTCAAACATTGACCATTTACTTTGAAGATTATCCCATCATCGCTTTACAATTCCACGGCTCCACGTGGGGACACCTTGACAATGACAAAGGGTCCCGACCATCGTGTCCTAAGCTTACTTGGAAACAAATGTAGACATGAGTTGAAAAGTAATACTCGTTGTCCAAGAAGAAAGGTCTGTGGGATGATCTTCTTGTCATGCCATCTACAGTGTGCTCCTTGTAGGGTTTGGCATTCTCATAAGCTTAAGCGTGGAACTCCTCCATCTCATTAAGTTCTAAGAAGTGTTTCTCACTGGCCTTCTCAAAATCCATGTTCAACTTCTTGATGGCTCAATAAGCTCTAAGCTCGAGCTCTACCGGTAAGTGACAAGCCTTTCCAAACACCAACCTATACGATGAAGTACTAATTGGGGTTTTTTAAAGCTGTACAATAGGCCCACAGTGCATCATCGAGCTTAAAGGTCGAATCCTTCCTATTGGTCTTGACGGTCTTTTCCAAAACCTACTTGATTTTCCTATTAGATAACTCAGCAAGACCATTAGTTTGAGGATGATAAGTTGTAGAAATTTTATGATTAACATTATATTTTTGCATCATGGATTCAAACAATTTATTGCAAAAGTGAGAACCATCATCACTAATAATAGCTCTAGGTGTACTAAAACGTGTGAAGATGTTTTTATGCAAGAATTTTAAAACCGTGCGAGCATCATTGGTCCTAATAGCTATGGCTTCAACCCACTTAGATACATAGTCTACTGTAACTAGAATATATAGGTAGCCACCAGAAGACATAGGAAAATGCCCCATAAAGTCAATATCCTAGACATCAAAGAGCTCCACTTCCAAGATAGATTTCATTGGAAGCTCATGTTGTCTAGAAATATTGCCAGTACGTTGGCACCTATTACATGATTTAATAAAGGTATAATAGACTTTAAAAAGAGAAGGTCAATAAAAACCTGACTGAAGTACCTTAGATGCAGTTCTAGTGGGTCCAAAGTGACCTCTATAAGGGGAGGCATGGCATGAATTTAAGATACTTACCACTTCTTCTTGAGGTACACACTTCCTTATCATACTATCAACACAAACCTTGAAGAGAAGTAGGCCCTCCCAATGGTAAGACTTAACATTGTGCAGAAATCTTTTCTTTTGTTGAGAGTTCATGTCAGGTGGCAAATGACCTCCTGCAAGATAGTTAACTATGTCAGCAAACCAAGGCAAACTATCTTTTATCTGATACAGTTGTTCATCAGGGAACATTGTTGTTGACAGATAAAATAAGTCCCCAGCAACGGCACCAAAAACTTGTTGTGCAATAGAATTGTAGTTCAAAGACTTCCTACTATGTTTATCTATTATTAAGCTTCCTATGCGTTTAACATACTATGCATTGAACATGCTTAATGTTATGCGTTTATGATCTGTCAAGTTTCCTATTCTTAACCCAAGTATAAGCAAAGAAATAGGTTTACTCAGTGAGTCCGAGGTCGAACACAGGGACTATGCTGATTCTATATTAATTGGATTAGTAGAGTTGGAGTGGTAACAGAAAGATTTGAGAAGGATGTGTCTAACTAAAGAAAGCGATAACATGTACACTAGATTAAAATGTGGTAAATGGTAAGGTATGCGACACAGCAAAGTCAGCTAAATGGATTAAATGAATGGATAAAAATAGGGTTCGGGTTGGTTAACATCTAAAATAAGAAACCCATGGTGATAGTCTATTCATACTTGCGACTCTTCTCCTAGTTGTCAGCCGCTATGATATGTCTATACCGCATAGGAAAGTGTTACGTACCAAGGTTATTCCTATGTTTAGGTAACACTTCTTAGTCTTGTCAATTGAGTTCCACAATCACTTACCCTCTCGAGTAGTCTGATTAGTACTACTTATATCGATTAGCTAGATAGACATAAGCATCGGATTAAGATTACAATTGACAAGATGCAATAGTTACACTATGGTTCTTATTTAGATGCTAACGCAACCCGTGACCCTTGAAAGATTAGCTACTCATGGATTCAAAATAATAAGCGGAAAGTGTAGAGAAATGGATAAACATGGAAGAATTTTAGATTTATGAACGGAATACAATTTTAGACAGCTGAATGTCTTGACACAAATCTAAAATCAAAGCTAGAAAAAGATAGAAAGTAGGAAAGGTGTCAATGTCTTGAGTCGCTGAAATGGAAGCATGAGGTTCTGCTATGAAGTGGTCAGGCGAAGGGAATATTCTTCTCTCTCGAGCTATTCGTCTCCGGTTGTCTTCTGGAGAGAACTCTGCTGTCACTTAGGAATTCTTCTGAAAATCAACAACCACTTTTTGCTTGCAGGTCTGCCCTTTTATAGAGGTTGCGTTCGTAATCAGTGGCAAATCTGCGTGATTGGAGGAAATTGATGTCGTGCGTTTATCTCGCCTAATTGCGTAATTCTTGGTTCAGTTTAGATCCACCACTTTAGCCATAAATCATGCATGTCAATCTTCCGACAATCTCTCAAGATTCTAATCTGATTTTCCGCTGCCTTGCGTTTCTAGTTGTTATGCGTCCATGGAGAATTTAAGTTCATGCGTTCACTCATGTCGACACATTCATATGTTCTTACGCGTCATCCTGCGTTGAGCGGATGTCAACGCGTCACAGGTTCCAACGCATAGTCCTGCGCTAAGAATCTGCAGGTTGTTCGCGTTCCTGCGTTAAAACATGTGTTTTAGGCTCAAAAAGCTATAAAATAATTATCTTCATAAATTTACAAGAGTAGAACGCATAGGAAGATTTATTAATAGAATTCAACATAAACTACCGCATGATTCTCTATTTAATATCTATTTTTCTAAGAGAAAGGCTGTAATAACTTGTATTTCTACAAGTTATCACTCCCCCAAATTTAGAGAAATGCTTGTCCTCAAGCATAACTTCTATCTAAGAAACTTCAATCAACCCAAACATTTTCTCAACGCGTTGACTAGTCTCTCAGAATGCTATACTCAATCAGCTACCCGTCAGTTATATTACTTTTCTAGCTCTATATTCTTTTCTTTGGAACGAGTCTAATTTGTATGCAGCAAGCTTTCTTTTCAAAATTCTTTACTCATTATTCACAAAAATTTTGTTTCTTCTTTTAACATTGAGTCTGAAAAGATAAAGATATAAAGTTCCTTTTTCTTTCATTTGTTTTATTGTTTATAAGTAACCATGCGTCGAGTAGGGTTACCCACCTTCGTTCTGATATACCAACTATGGGGTGCATGAAGACAGCCAACTACGAGCAAGTGTCCTTCTCGACTAAACTCTTTTCTAAGTTCAGTTTCTTCACTAGACATTGGAGTTTGTTATTTATCGATGCGTCGCTGATTATGATTACCCACCTTCGTTTTGACATACTAACTATGGGGTGCATGAAGGCAGCCAACTACGAGCAGGTGTCGTTCTCAACTAAACTCTTAACAAGATAAGTGTATTAGTCTTGTCAGCGGAGTTTTGCGTTGAACAAATTTTTTTTCTTTTTTTTTTTATAAGTTCCTCATATTTTTATCTTTGACAGTTCAAACCTCTTCCACCCCCAAACTTGAGAGTAGCAAGGTCCTCATTACTTAAATTGTAAACAAAGATTATGTTGAAAAATTTTGTAAAAGAGGTTTGAATTAGCAGCTTGCATGCATGCAAAGTAGGTTTGCGTTTCTAAAGAATAGTTTGCAAACGCATTGAAAGTGATCTAACTTAAGAGTGTACAAAAAGTGTAAGCATGATTATCATCATAGTGACTAACTTGTCAACGCAAAGATAAAAGTTGGGAATAATTAAATGTACTCAAAATGAATTTACAATAAGGGAAAACGCAAAGAGGTAATTAGAAATTCAATGCGGTGAAGAAATTTTCATTCTATTAATTTCTTTTTCCGCAAACACATACAGTTGGAGATGAAGATAATTGCAAGGAAAGCTATAAAGAAGATACAACTCCAACTACACCCCTAAATTTTAACTATCCGACTTGTCTTCATCAGGTTTGCGTTTCTGCTCAAGTGCAGGGCGGTGGCATTGGGAAGACAAGCATATGTTGTAGGCGTTCAGGAATGTTAGGGGGCGGGACTTTCGGTCGAATCGAAAATAGTTGATGAATATAATTCAATATAAAGTGAAACTGCTCTGTCGGCCCGTGTGCTAACATATTCATTGAATGCATCATTGGACGCAAGATTGATTGTTGTAGGTATGTTTGCATTGTCTCCCAGTCGAGGTCGAGTTGGGCTTCTTGAGGTTGAGGCTGCGGTTGTGGTTGAGGACGATTTGGCTAGGGGCGAGAAGTTGATGGATTTTCATCAAACGCACGGGATGATGGACGCATAGTAGTCGCGCCAAAATCCCTGTAGTGTGAGTCATCAACTCTTATTAAGGAGATTGGGGAGATGGGTTTTGTGGAAGGTTGAGGTTGAGAAGGTTTTGGGCGATGCGTTTTAGGAGGAGGTGGAGATAGCTTTGGGTGTTGCGTCTCAGGAGGAGGTGGAGGAGGCGTTGGCTCTCTTGCGATTAATGGGAGTGGAGGTGAAGGACTTGAGGAAGGGGAAGGTCTAATGGTGGCATCAGGACTCGCCACAGTATTGCGTTTCAGTTTGGATGACTTCCCCTTCTTTTGCGTTTGCAGCTTTGGAGGCAACATTTTACGTAACGGAGTGGGTTGATGAGGACTTTTGGTAACTTTAGTAGGCTCTGGAAAATGTTGCGATCCTCTCATCAACCGACACAGAGTCTTATGGGCGATTACCCCACTGACTTCGATCATCTTCTTTGCGTCTAACACTTCTGTCTACCCTTTGATGGCGCCATTGCCGCATAGGTTCATGATAAGTGAGGGGAAAAAGAGTTGGCCTCTTGGTTTGTTGAAGACCCCTCTTATCTGCGCCGCAATTATGCGTCCGACATCAAGGGGGATGCGATGCATAATGCAATAAGCTGTCATCACCCGATCCCTTGACACTGTTTTGTCATGCGTCGTGGGGATTAGCCGCTTCTTCACCAAGTATACCCATAGGTTGGCCTCTGGCCATAGGCTGTTAGCAGGCAATGTTTTAATGCCCGTGGGTGGTACGTCCCACTTTGCCCGGGGCTTTGCCGATTCTCGGACTGCGTTTTCCATTAACTCGGGTGGAGTTGATTCTATTATTTTGTTTCCTTCCGCATCCGAGTTGTCCCTCAACTTATAGATTGCGTTTATTTCCCTTGCGTTGAATGGGACTTCATTTTCTTCAACCACTACCACGTCCTCCTCTTCATCAATGCGTCTGTTATAAAAGCTGTGGACTAAGTCAGGTTGGATCCAAGGAGTGGTGGAACATAAATTTCTCCAACAGTGGCGGTCGATGATTTCAATGATATACGGCTGCAAGGGCTTGTTCAGGGAAAAATCCCACCTCCATCAATAAATCAGGGAACGCCTTGCGTCTCCCTTTTCCTTCCTTCTTCCTTGGTGACGCATCTGCCATATTCTCTTTCCCTTTGGCCTTAGCAGGGATTTTATCCACTGTCCTTTTCCTGCTCTTGGCCACTTTAGTTGGAGCGTCAGTCACTTTCTCCTTCCCTTTGCGTTTGTCTTGGTGAATGCCTGGAAGTTTGGTGACCGACTCCTCTTTTTCTTTCTTTTTCTTCTTTCTCAAGGTGCTGACACCTTGCTCCTCTAACGCATCCTCCCCAATGCGTTTCTTCCTTGTAGGCAAGTGGTGCCTACTTTTCTTCTTATTTTTTCTTCTTGCCCTCCCTCTCTTCTTGGGCACTTATTTTCGTAGCCAGCTCCCTATCTTCTTTTTCTTGGAGCTCTTTTTCAAATTCTTCGACTGCCTTTTCTATTCTTTCTTCTTCCCATTTCCTCCTCCAATGCCATATCGGCTTCGTCAATTTGAGGATCAGGAAGGCCTTGCGTTTCCCATTCTTCTTGGGACCACACTTCCCTGCCCACCTTTTTGCTGGACAATGTGTCCTTAGAAATTTTCTCAAATCCTTTTCTTAAGGCCCTGAGCTCTTTCCTCAACTTGGCCCTTTTCTTCTTCATCTTTTCTGCCAGCCGATCGAAGGATGTTGCCGCAATCGGGGACTCAAGATCGTCTCCTTGCTCTGCCTTTTTCGGCTCTTTATCCTCGACAGTTTCTTGTGATACTCTTCTTTTCTTTCTTGTCAGGGGTACCACTTCCTCTTCCTTAGGCCTCTTTCTTTTGGCCTCTTTTGTCACCATATACTGCTTGATTGGTCCATCATTGGAGTCCAGGGTCATCTCCTCAGGACTGATAGACGCAAGGACTGACCTTGCATTTTGAATGGCTCGCCTACGACCGCCTTGTTGTAGGTGGCGTCTCCTTCCTTATTTCCCCCAGTCTTTTCACCCTCTCGAGTCTCTTTTAGCTGGCTCGGACCTCTTTTATCAGCGAGGGTGACTCTCGTCTTGCGTCTGATACGCATGCTTCAAACGGGTCTTGTAGGCCACTCAGAATATGTACGACCCATTCGTCCAGGGAACGTGCAGAGTTCACTTCCTCTTCTTCCACAACCACATCCTCTTCTACCCTTCCTCCCACTTCATCAGTCCCTCTTGTGCTGGGGTGTCATGATGAAGGCAAAGGATGGTTGACCTCCCGTCATCCTCCCTCGCCTTTGCGTCTCTTTCCTCTTGGGCAATCCTCTCGAGGATGTCACCGAAGACATTTCGCTCGTCTTTGCGGCAGACTTCACTGCTTCCATATAGTGTGCTAGATTTTTCACGAATCGTTCTAGGACCCGGCTGCTCGGCTTTGGAGTTTTCCGTGCTTAGACGTTGGTTTCCGGCATTGAAGTTTGCGGGTAGAAAACTCCCTCACATTCTTCATTCTGCGCATTGAAATGCAGGACTTGACTCTGCTTTTGGGTTTCGGAGTAGGCGCCGGGTCGATTTGGCTCAAGGGTGGGATGTTTAGGATTTCTACACAATCGTCTGAGTCAAGGTCGACTACTGGTGGACTGACTGGTGGTCAGACGAATGGTCGGAAAAATGGGGTTACAGGCGGTCTTTGGACACTAGCCCTGATTCGTGACGTTGAGAAAGTTGGGACAAATGGTGGGCTGGGGTTTGGAGGTCTAGGGTGGACCAGAAAAGCGAAAGGCCTCACAAGTCGAATAGGTCGGAATAGTGGTGGAGAGAAAAATGGAGCTCAATGGTTGGGAAATACCTTAGGGACTGGTCGTGGTTCGGATGAGGAAGAAGATGGGGTCAAGTACTGGGTATTGTAGGAAGATATTGGGGAAACGTCGCCGACGAATTGTTCTTGGTTTTGGGAGTCTGATTGGCTAGACATAGACAAAGGTGTGAAGAACTCAAATCGTCGGAGGTTTAAGAGATGAAGGGTTCTAAAAATAGAAAATGGAAAATCAAATCGCGTTGATGAAGGGCTAATTAAGCCATTGGTAATAAATGCAGATACTCGATATTCGAAATCCCACTGATTTAGGCAAATTTATTGAGCCGCACATCCATCAAGTGTGATGGGCGACTAATGACGCAAATAAGCACTCAAGTGCTTTTGGGAAAATGCATCGGCTCAAAAGACGTATGCATTCCCTGAATTGCTCTTTCTTAAACGCATAAATTCTATTGATAAATGCACAACTGATGAACGCAGGGTTCTCAGTTGACTTATGCATTGGACGCAATGTGAATGGCAGAGTATGCGGTGAAATCAAATAGTTCACATTGAAGCTCGATGCATAATTTCATGCTTATTTAATTTACACTACTCCTAAAACTGAATTTAAAGAAAGAAAAATAAATAGTAAAAACAAATTACAAATAAAAGAAAGAAAGCAAGAGTAAAAGAAAGCGTCCCTGGAAAATTAGGCGTTCAGCAATGTAGAGACCTTTCAACGCAAGCTAAGTCATTACACTTGCGTAGTTCATTGGAGCCTTTATCGCGTTTAGGGTTGAACGCAGAGGAGGCAATGAATTGCAGTATGACCTCCCTCAAATGCGTGTACTTGGGTTGCGTTGATCTGGTTTCTAGCTCATGCGTTGAAGGCTCTTCTAATAATGGCTCGATCTTTACCGTGGATCTGTTGCTCTTGTCTGATTTCTCAAATATACGATCAGAGAGTAATTTAATTTCATCCTTTTCACCATCTTCACCGTCATTGAGGATTTCATCTTTCAACACTGCGTTCGTAGGTCTTGTCTTCTCATTGGTATTTGCGTTTATCTGACAAGATTGGAAATGATCAGGATCTTTCAATGCGTTAACCACATTAAATTTTACCTGTTGATCACCCACGCAATTCGTTGATATTCCTTCTTAGACATCAATCAGGACGAGTCCAGGAGTGGTATCTTTATATGTGGAAGCAGGTTCTGTCTGCGTTGCTTTTTCTCTCTGCTCTATGTTTTCCTCTTCTTGTGATTCGGTGGATGATGATGGTTGATTGACATTATATATAGTATTCTCCATCGGTTGATTAGTTGTTGGAGCATTTACGGGTTGCAAGTTTCCTTGCGTCCCCTGATCTTGCACAACTGTGGGATTAGTTTTCCCACGTATCAATGTCACATCTTGACATTGTTCTTCTAAGTTCCCGCTTGGAACTTCGGTTGTACTTAGCAATGCTCCTTGCATTCCATTCTTGAGCTCATCTGCAATTTGACCCAATTGAACTTCTAAATTTCTGATTACAGTGGCTTGATTCTGGAGCCTCGCTTCATTTTTATAAATGAATTCTCGTAAAAGAGATTCCATGGAAGACGATGAGGATGATGCGTCCACCCACTCATTAGTATTCCTTGAAATTCTGTTGAGAATATCTATGGCATGCGAGTAGGTCATATCCAATAATCCTTATGCTTATGCAGACAATTTCTCACTAGCCGTTTGAATCAGGTCAAAGCTACGATTGGTCCTTCTTCGATTATGCCTTGTCCTTCGTCTGAAGGTCCTCTCAATCTCAGGGTAATTATCAAGTCCTGGATTGCTCCCGTCACTCAGATACTGTTTGGAGCTTCTGGCAGAGGAGAAACTCACAATACTTCTTTGACTGAGGAATTCCTACAACAAAAATAATTAAAAAAAATGAATCAATGCAAAACTCCCCGGCAACGGCGCCAAAAACTTGTTGTGCAACAAAATTGTAATTAAAAGACTTGTTGTTGCGTCTATCTATTATTAAGTTTCCTATGCGTTTAACATACTATGCGTTGACCATGCTTAATGTAATGCGTTTATGATCTGTCAAGTTTTCCTATTCTTAACCCAAGTATAAGCAAAGAAATAGGTTTACTTGGTGAGTCCGAGGTCGAACACAGGGACTATGCTGATTCTATAATTAATTGGATTATTAGAGTTGAAGTGGTAACCAAAAATATTTGAGAAGGATGCGTCTAACTAAAGAAAGCGATAACATGTACACTAGATTAAAATGTGGTAAATGGTAAGGTATGCGACACAGCAAAGTCAGCTAAATGGATTAAATGAATGGATAAAAGCAGGGTTCGGGTTGGTTAACATCTAAAATCAGAAATGCATGGTGATAGTCTATTCATACTTGCGACTCTTCTCTCGGTTGTCAGACGTTATGCGTTATATGTCTATACAATATAGGAGAGTGTTACGTACCAAGGTTATTCCTATGTCTAGGTAACATTTCTTAGCCTTGTCAATTGAGTTCCACAATCACTTACCCTCTCGAGCAGTCTGATTATTACTACTTATATCGATTAGCTAGATGGACATAAGCATCAGATTAAGATTACAATTGACAAGATGCAATAGTTACACTATGGTTCTTATTTAGATGATAACGCAACCCGTGACCCTTAAAAGATTAGCTACTCATGGATTCAAAGTAATAAGCGGAAAGTGTAGAGAAATGGATAAACATGGAAGAATTTTAGATTAATGAACAAAATACAATTTTAGACAACTCAATGTCTTGACACAAATCTAAAATCAAAACTAGAAAAAGATTGAAAGCAGGAAAGGCGTCCATGTCTTGAGTCGCCGAAATGGAAGCGTGAGGTAGGCGGAGGGAAGACTCTTCTCTCTCGAGCTATTCGTCTCGGGTTGTCTTTTGGAGAGAACTCTGTTGTCACTTAGGAATTCTTTCGAGAATCAACAACCACTTTTTGCTTATTTTATAGAGGCTACGTTCGTAATCAGTGGCAAATCTGCGTGATTGGAGGAAATTGATGTCATGCGTTTATATCGCCTAATTGCGTAATTCTCGGTTCAATTTAGATTCACCACTTTAGCCACAGATCATGCATGTCAATCTTCCGACAATCTCTCAAGATTCTGATCTGATTTTCTGCTGCCTCACGTTTCTTGTTGTTATGCATCCATGGAGAATTTAGGTTCATGCGTTCACTCATGTCGACGCATCAATATGTTCTTATGCATCATCCTGCGTTGAGCGGATGTCAACGCGTCATAGGTTCCAATGCATAGTCCTGCGCTAAGAATCTACAGGTTGCTCGGTTTCTGCGTTAAAACATGCGTTTTAGGCTAAAAAAGCTATAAAATAATTGTCTTCATCAATTTACAAGAGTAGAACACATAGGAAGATTTATTAATAGAATTCAACATAAACTACCGCATGATTCTCTATTGAGAAAGGCTGTAATAACTTGTATTTCTACAAGTTATCAAACATCTCAACAAAGGGGGGACATGAGTTAGCATCCCCATTCTCAATCCTAGACAGGTGATCTGCAACCACATTTTCACATCCTTTTTTGTCTTTGATTTCTATGTCAAGTTCCTGCAACAATAAAATCCACCTTATTAGCCTAGGTTTGGAATCTTTCTTATCAAACAAATACTTCAAAGCAGCATGGTCAGTATGCATTAATATTTTAGAGCCAAGCAAGTATGATTTAAGTTTATCAAGTGCAAACACAACAGCTAGCAGTTCTTTTTCAGTAGTGGCGTATTTATGTTGAGTACTATCAAGAGTTCTACTAGCATAATAAATTGCCCTAAACATATTATCTATACATTGGCCTAAAACAGCTCTTAAAGCATAGTCACTAGCATCACATATGATTTCAAAAGACTGATTCCATTCAGGTACAACAATAATAGGTGTAGAAATCAATCTTTTTTTCAAAGTATTAAAAGCTAGTAGACATGCATCATCAAACACAAATTTAGCTTCCTTTTCTAACAAGTTACTTAAGGTTAGCAATTTTAGAAAAAATCTTTAATAAATCTCGTGTAAAACCCTTTGCAAAACACGAGCAAGATTAGCAAGAAAAGAATCAAATGAAGACTTAAATACAGAAAAATCATCCATGAAAACCTCCATTATGTCTTCAATGAGCCCCTGAAAAATAGACATCATACAACATTGAGAAGTAGCGGGGGCATTACAAAAACCAAATGGCATACTCCTAAAAGCAAAGGTCCCATAGGGACATATGGATGTGGTATTTTCTTGATCTTCAGAAGCAATGACAATTTGATTATAACCTGAATATCCATCTAGGAAGCAATAATGAAAGTAACCTACAAGTCTGTCAAGTATTTAGATACAAAAGGAAGAGGAAAATGATCTTTTCTAGTAGCCTTATTCAACTTCCTATAATCAATGCACACCCACCCTCCTGTCATAGTTCCAATGGCTATCATTTCATCTTTTTCATTCTTAACCAAGTCATACCACTTTTCTTGGGTACCACTTGAACAGGACTTACCCATGAACTGTCACATATAGTGTAAATGATTCTTGCATTAAAAAACTTGAGCATTTCTTTCTTAACTACCTCTATCATGGCAGGGTTAAGTTTCCTTTGGTGCTCAACTGATGGGTTAAAGGTATCTTCCATCAAGATTCTGTGCATACAGACAGATGGACTAATACCTTTAAGATCCTCAATGGACCAATGAATGGCGGACTTATGCTCCCTTAACACCCTCCACAATTTTTCTTCTTCCACAGAATTGAATTCAAAAGATATGATAACAAGAAAAGAAGATAAATCATCTAGGAATGCATATTTCAAGTGAGGAGGGAACACCTTTAATTCAAACACAGGTTTCTCAATATCATTTATAACATACAAAGGAGCTAAAGGCATAGGTTTATACATTTTAGTGCATATTGGCATGCTATCTAACCACTTAGCATACAAAGTAATTTCATCAAAGATAGTATCCACATTCTCCAAATCTATCATGCTTTGTTCTAAATGAGCATTTGCCAACATAACCTTTACATGCTTAGAAATAGTATGATCAATTATGTCTATAGCATGGCAAGTACTACCCTCATCATGATGACTCAAGGACTAATAAATATTACCATTCTCATCATTTACCCTTAGAATCAACTTCCCTTGTTGGACATCTATGATAGCCTTCCCAGTTGCTAGGAATGGCCGCCCAAGTATGATAGGAAACTCAAAGTCCTCCTCCATGTCCAATACTACAAAATTTGTAGGGAAGATAAATTTGTCAACTTTAATTAATACATCTTCAACAATACCTCTAGGATAGGCTAAAGATGTATCAGGAAGTTGCAAGGTGATGGTGGTAGGTTGCACCTCTCCAATGTTAAGCTTTCTATAAATAGATACATGCATCAAATTAATAGAAGCACCAAGATCACAAAGAGCTCTAGTAACATTTAAAGAACCAATAGTGCAAGGTATAGTAGAACTCCCTGGATCTTTCAATTTCTATGGTAGCTTCTTTTGCAACACAGCACTACATTCCTCAGTCGTGCTAATCATCTCATATTGCCCAAACTTCTTCTTTTTAGATAAGACATCTTTCATGAATTTAGCATAGTTGGGCATTTGCTCTAAAGCCTCTGCAAATGGGATGTCAATGTGAAGCTTTTTAAACAACTCTAGAAATTTAGCAAATTGGGAGTCTATTTCTTTCTTTTTAAAACGTTGAGGATATGGCAAGGTATTAGATACAAAAGGTAAAGGGTTAGATGACTTACTTGAAGATGTCGACTCCTTTACCTTTTCTTCTTTTTCTAAGACCTCCTTTGGTTCATCTTCGAAGATAGGTTCTTGGATGGTCTCATCTACCTCTTGCTCATCATCCTCATAATTGATCAAGGGAGCGGACAACTTTTTCCCACTCCTTAAAGTCACAGCCTTGCACTCCTCCTTTGGATTTCTCCCGGGGCAACTAGGAAACTTACCTTTTTGCATTGTTTGGAGGGACGTAGTAATTTGGCTAATTTGAACCTCGATGTTGTGAATGGCCTTACCATGACTTTGTACGGTGCTTTCCAATGCGATGGTCCTTCCTCTTGGCTCTTTTATGAACTCCACCATCAAGTCTTCTAAGTTGGACTTCTTCTCGGTGTGTGATGGACCTACATTGGAAAAACATGGAGGACCTTGCAAAACATTTCTATTGTTAGCATAAGAAAAGTTTTCATGGTTCCTCAAGTTAGGATGGTATGAGTTGGAAGTTGTTGTTGTTGGTGGCTATTATAATGTCCTTTATTAACATAATTCGCCGTGTCATTGTCTCCTTGTTCCAACTCCTTTTGAGTAGACATCTCTGATGCTAAGGCGGCAAGGGAGGCTATGGATGGTGGACTTGCTTGAGCTTGGCCTTCTGTAGTCAATTTAGAAAGAGCATTAGTAAGGGAAGCCATTTGAGCTTTGAGAGAATTTACCTCATCCATCTCATACAATTCGACGGCTTTTGGGATGATTGGGGAGGATCGTTCACATGGCCAATTATAAGATGTAGTGGCCAAGTCCTTTAGTATGGTATATGCCTATTGAGCATTCTTGGAGAAGATTGACCCTGGTATCAAATGAAAGGGAGTTATGTTTTGAAATCTTGAGGTAAGCTAGGAAATACACTTCTTTACAAGTTTATAGAAGGGAAGAAGTTCTAAATTTGGCTGGAAATACGATTTGTAACAGATAGAAGTGGGAATAAGAGGGAAGGCAGAAGCTGTGGAAGATAAGTATCACTGGACTGCAAGTAACGCTAAGAGTTTAAGTGTGAGAAGCGAGATGGTTAGCGCAGGTGCCGCTAGAAGCCTTGCGTCTCACAATTCTCGCTGGGTATCGCTGGGTCTCGCTGATCAGGTGAGTGCCACTAATCTTGCTCACCCTAGTATCGCTAGTGTCGTGTAGTGTAGTCCAGTCTCGCTAGTGGTCTCACTAGTAGAGTTGAATCTTGCTCATTAAAGTTTATTTATCAAATGTGAATGGTTAAAGTTTGTTGGTTATGGAAAGGAAGTTTAGGAAAGCATAACTCGAGAAATGTGTATTTTTTAGGCCAAGAAGAGCTAGGAAAGAAGTATAATCCGCTCAGGGCCTAAAACAAGTAGTGAGTGACACTTTTCTTCTTAAAAATGTTTTCATTGAGATGATGTAGCTCGGATATTTTATGATGATTTGAAAGCATGATATTATGATTGAAACTTATGAGTTTCATGTGCATAGCATGAATTTGTGAAAAGCATGCTGTTTATTGATTAATGAAGTTATGAAAAGCATGCTGATGATAATATATGATTTTATGAAAGGTTTGAGAAATGTGAAACTTATGAATTTATAATATGATGTTTTCAAAACATGTTGAGTATTTGTAAAATCTTTGAAATGGCACCCAAAGCCCAAGGACTCGGAGAAGGCCAATGGGTAGCTTGAGTATAGAAATGGGGCCCCAATGCTTAAGGACTTAGAGAATGCATATGGGCAGCTCGGGAAAGGCAAATGGTAACCTAGATATAGACATGGGACCCCAATGCTCAAGGACTCAGAGAAGGCATATGGGCAGCCTGAATTATGATACCTAAGTGTATATTGAGGAACATACGACGCTGATGTGTTAAGATTACTCCACACAGCTAAGGGTAATCAACATTGAGTAGCATTGATCTCCGCTCCGCCTCAACTAAGGAAAATGAATTGAAATCAATGAATCTTTCTTTAGTATCTTTTCTTGAAATGAGCAAGATTTGTATGACTATGATTTATATTGAGATTTTATACGCTTTGAGTTTAAATGCTTTTACTATGATGGTTTTCGAGCCAAACAAGTTTTACGATACTAGTCACTCATGGGGCAAAATAGCTCACGTTTTTCTTATTTTCTGTTTTTTCAAGTAGCGAGCGAGTTCGGGGTGCTTAGCCTACGCAAGATTCGTCTGGGTCTACCAACGGTCTTTAGTATTCTGAAAAATTGTAAATATTCGAACTAGTTCAAGTGTTGTACATATAGAGGGTGTTAAGGGAATTATTGTGTAATCATGCTTTCACATGACTTAATGAAAAGGATGTGCGTTTGCCAGGTTGACTATGGTATATATTGAAGTAGTTTATTGTTATAACTATTTATTAGGAAATTGCAGAGTTTATGGTTGACAGTGGATGTTTCAAGAGGGTTGGTATCTGCTGTCGTCACACTTCTTCCTGGGTTGTGAGGGTACCTGGGAGGAGGTGTGACATTGAGCCTTGCTGCACCTCAACTAAGAAAATTTAAAAACAAAATAAGGTTGATGAGTTTGAAAACTGTATTTATATAAAAGACCTGGCCTGTTTTATTTCAAGGCTTAACATGAGTTTTATGCTAAAGTTATGTTTTCTCTAATATTGAGCATGATTTGCTTCGTGAGTTGTGTTTAAAATACTAAGTCACTCACTGGGCATCCAGCTCATATTTTCCATGTTTTCTTTCCCACCCAGGTAACAAGGAAGTTCTCGGTGCTTAGCCTACTCAAGCCCGCCCTACTTAAGCTTCGAGTTATCAGAAAATACTTTGCATTTCAGTTGTTGTATGTGTAAATAACTTTGTGTATGTGTCATGTAGAGTTAGCTAGTAGTTGGGATGTGAAACTAGTTATTGTATGTCATCTAAGTATATTTGTGAACAAGTTTGGAGTACCTGGTTATGTAAATATAAGTTCTCATGTTATTGAATTTATGGGTGTGGTCGATCTTAATGTCTATATTATTGGAATAAGTGATATGGGCAGTTATGTAAGTCAGGTTTCAACAGGTTATTCAGGTACAGTTGGACAATGAAACCTCACAAGAGGGGTGATGGTTGCTGTCCTCACATCTTCTCTCAGGTTATGGAGAGTAATCTGGGAGGGGGGTGACAATTGGTGCCACAACGCTGTTGGATGGTGCCACCGCACTGACCATCATGAAAAGCTACCCTCAGTCGTCATGCTGTAGCATCGCGGCGGTGGCATTGTGCTAGACGACTTCTGTTGGATGGTGCTGCGGCGCTACCCTATTTTTGGCAGTTTTGGCGTTTCCTTCACTATTTTACTGTATTTTGGCTCGATTTTGATCTTTTGGTTTTCACTTCTGATTTTCTTTATTTTGACCTGAAAACCACTAGCAAACAAGTGAAATCTAATATAAATTCCCTTAATTTGAGAGAATAGAAAACACTTTTCATGTACTTTTCGCTTTCATATGCTATAGTAATAATCAAAATGTTGTGAACTTAGGAGTTTCCCTCTAAGCAAGAACCTAATATACCCATCTTTCGAAGTGTTATAGGACATCAACTCAGTTGGACATCATCTGTGCTAAGTAAAGGCTTTCACTACCATTCTTCTCTCGACTTCTCAGTGACTATTATAATATAGACGAATGATTTAAATAACTCACACTTACTTTTAGTATTTTTACACACTTACTTTTTCCAAAGATTCATATACTATTATTCCTACTCAATTGGCTAGATGGAGATAAATAATTTAAATAAAAGCTTTTAAAGTAAAAAGTTGCAACATAAGTTCAAGAAAGAATTTGATTAGTACCGATAGCTATTATAGCATAGGAATTCTAGTCAAGCGTTACGCTAGAAACTTTAGCCAACATTACACATGATAACATACTCTTCTACTAGTAAGTGAGGATAGAAGATAAGAGAATAGAACTGCAAGTATTTCTTCCTCAGTGCTAATGCTTCCCAGTTAGGAACTCCTTTTGAAGGGTCTGATTTCTCCAGTTCTCACCCACAGTTCTTCAGAAATTTGGCTTCTCCTTTTCTAGATTTCAGAAATATCAGTTTGGGGAGCACTCCACGCGCCTAAGGGACATACAAACCAGAGACTGGGGCTGACAGTCAGTAAATGGCACACAACCTTCCCAGCGTACAAGACTTCAGACGCGCATTGGCTTTTCCAGGTGACCTCCTATACATCACGGCACAAGACATCCCATGGTACTAAAGACTTCCCAGCATGCTAGGGACTTCCCATCATGTTGTGAATTTATCATTCCTGCAATACTTTCTTAAAACTCACTACAACAGTTCACCATTATGCATTTTCAATGATATAATAGTTGGTCGTTTTATACCCTAAAGCTTGTAGTTTTATAATAAACTATTTATTTATATTTAAAGTTTTCATTTTATTTTGGGTTTATTTGTAAATAACAAAAACCCAATATTGTAAAATGCAAGATAATTATACGTAAACTTGAACCGCATATGGTTGACATACAAGTGAATCAGGTTTAAGTAATAACCCAAAAAAAATTTGTAGTATATGGATAAGATTGGGTGCCTAATCCTTGTGGCAATATGGATAAGACCCACTTTGTAACTGTTAACAAATTGCTTAATCAAAATCATTCATGTAGAGATATGTGAATGTGGGTAAATTAATATGAAGAGTTTGTATAAGACTGGACCATAAAATATTTAATCTCTCTTTGTAAATCCGTTAATTGAAGAGATTAATATTTCACAGGATTATCATATGTGACTCGATCTTAATCTGAGTGAGTTATGAACTTCTGCGTCCGAGGGCTTGTCCTTTGATTGCATGGGTGAGAATGACCTAAGTGGCTAACTCAACATGCCTACCATTGGGAGACTTGACCAAATAGGGAGGTGGGAATGTAATTTCACTAGATGAAATTCATTCCTTCCAATATAGGAAACGTAGATGAGCAATTTCTTTAAGTGTTGACTCCAAGACTTTAACAATTGGGCCTCAACCTCTCATTGGCCCAAGAGGAACTTGGTTTATGGTTGAACCATAATCTCGTTAGAGGATCAGTGGTACTTAAGGAGATAAAGGTAATTACAAAGCTAAAACAAAGGTTTGACCTAGTTATAATCTCGAACAACTTGTGAATGATCAACTTGCATTAATGGTTATATTCATCGACACAACAAGTCCTATAATGTGTAAAAGTATAATTATAGGTCTATAGTGGTTTGTCCTAAGTTGATAAATGAAAATTAATTAATTAAAGAATTTAGTTAATTAATCTTGTATCATTGGAGCTAATTATAATCTATTGGTCCATGAGATCCCCTTGCTAGCTCATAACAAGATCAGTAGGGATCAAAGGTATTGAGAGAATATTTTGAAATATTCAAATTTAGGTTAATTAAGGAAACATATATTTACTGTGTTAGATACAATTAATATAAGCATTAATGTATATAGACACATTATTATTATATAGTTAATTTGAATGAGATTTAAATTAAAACCATATATTATGGGAGAATTAATGTATTTAAATATGATTTAAATACATTAACTATTTAGTTTGAACTAGATTTAAATTAAAAATATATAATATGGGAGAACATATGTATTTGAGTAATGTTTAGGACTTTTCTCAAATATAACAAAATGAGTCAAACTATTTACAAATATAGAAAAATTTCACAGTTTATCAACGATAAACCGTGATAGAATTCTATCGCTTGATTGAAGTCTATCCAGTCTATCGTGGATAGATAGTGAAAATTTTCTATATTTGTAAATAGATATTTTTTTATAATAATTTTCCTATGATTTAATTCATTAACCATTTAATTTGAATAAGATCCAAATTAAAATTATAGGATTTTAAGAATATTAATGCATTTGAATATGATTCAAATAATTAATTATTTTAATATAAGATATTAAAAATAATTAATTATGTGACATCCAAATTTTTAGATAATTTTTAATTTAATTATCTTGAATTATTTGGGTTATATTTTAAACTTTAGGCTAAGAATTGAATTAATAAGATAATTCAATTTACAACCTAACCGATAGAAAATTTAAAGTTTTGGATTTATTTTGAGTAAGAGTTTAGAAGTTACAATTTAATTTGTGGAATTTAAAATTCAGGTGATAAGTTGGGTTTTTACCAAATTTGAATTTAGGAAATTTTGGAAAGTTGAAATATTAGAGGGTGTTTAAGATAGGATTGTAATGTAATATAATCCAAAACCAATATTTGAATTGAGCGTTTTGGATTTGATTTATAATACAAAAGTCATAAGATTTTAACAGTTTTCAACGCAATCCTATTTCCACCATTTTCACCCTTCACAATCTCATTTTTGTATCATCCTTGATTCTTCATGCATCCCAATATACCTCTTCTTTCCTAATAATTTTATTACATTTCAACACTCCAACCTATCAGGGAGAAGGAATGTATATAAAATTTAAGTAGCCTCGTAAAACGTGCAAAATAAAGAAATAATAAACCTTTTTCCTTCTTCTCCGGTCAGGCTCCTTCTCTCTCTCTCTCCAATCGTAGCATCACGCCGGTTTGAAGCTTCAGCTACCACCGACCAGCACCATACCTACGCCACTATGCCTGCAGACTCCCGACCGCCATCCACGTGTCCCAGTGCTTGTTTTCGCCACCGATTCACGCAATTTGGTGCGCCATTTGTGGTTCCTATGCAGCCGTTAAGCGCCGATCTTCAAGCACATCAATGGTAGCAGCTTGCAGATCGTCTATGTTGCCATCGGCCGTCGACCCGCCGCTTGCTCACTGGAAGTCCATTCGCCGCCGCCGACCTTACTGTTTTGGGGCAATTTCTTTGTGTTTCGGGCAATTTTGGCTTCGTTTTCTTAATACCCATTAGTTTTTTTACCTCAATTTGTTTGTACCCATTTATTTTTGGGCTTTAGGTGGGAGGATTTGAGTATTTTGTGTGGCTGTCCAACCAGGGTCGTGTTCAATTGGCGAGGTATCGGTAAGTTTTTATTAGGTTTTGTTTAACCCTTGACGCCCATTATGTTGGGTTTGAATTTGATGTTTGCCCATGATATGTGAAGTTCAGATTTGAGTTTTTAAGTGTTTATGCTGTCCGGCGGGTGTTGGAGTTCCTTTTTGATAGATTTTAGTAAGTTTTAAGGATTTTAGATCCTTTGAGAATGCTCATTTGTTGCTGGAAATTGGATTTTAGAATTTTAATTTTGGGTTATGTGCAGATTAGTATCCCATGCTAAGCTTTGGAAGTAGTTTTGGAACAAGCAAGTAGTTAGGGGTGAATTCAAGAATTTTAGGGAGCTTGATTTGCTTGTTACTTGGACTTAATATTAAGATAAGTGATCTTATTATTAGAATTGCTCTTGAGCCAAATAACATAGGTAATATGATGATGTTTGTTATGTTACATAGTTATAGAAGTTTTATGAGGATGATAAAATGTTATCATGACATGTTATATTGAATGTATCTACTAGATTGCTTTAGTGCCAAAGACGTCAAATCCAGGATATATATATGTTGTTTCTCTAAGATCATCTGAAAGTTTCGCATGATTAAAGATGATGTATAAGCATGATAGAACTATATGATAAGCACCATGATTTATGATCTTGATGATATTGATGTTATGTTAAATGTTGTGTTGTGTAGGTGATGGTTTACTCTCCTAACACATATATGTTACAGTTCCGTGGCACTAGACTTGTGTTAGGACGGGTTAAATCGTTTTCTTGACACCTCCTATAATTCTGACTAAATTTCACATGATTTACAACCATGTTTGCATTTATTGGACACAAATGCATAGCTTGACCCTGGTAGTATGGTTACTTACTAATTTTTTTATACTCATCATTTATTATGTTATGTGTTTTAGGTAAGGACAAGGACAAACTCGCGAATGACGAGAGGAATCCGTAGTTGTACCATTGAATTTGTTAAATGCTTCCACTAATGTTTTCATGTTTTATTTAAAGAAAGTTTTAATGTGTGAGGCTAGGCTTCTAGTATTTCCCCCATTAACGCTTTATGCAAATTTTTCGATTTTGTTTTTTGATTTAATTAAGATTTTATTTTATTTGAACTTTGTTTTTGTTAAAATTATTTACTTTATAAAATAATTTGATCTTTTTCTTTTTTTCTTTTTTTCTTTTTTTTTTTTTTTTTTTTTTCTAATTTTTTTTTTTTATTTTTTTTTTTTTTTTTTTATTTTATTTTTTTTTTTTTTTAAAATTTTTTTTTTTTTAAAATAATTTTTTCTTTTCTTTTTTTTTTTTTTTTTTTTTTCTAATTTTTTTTTTTTATTTTTTTTTTTTTTTTTTTATTTTATTTTTTTTTTTTTTTAAAATTTTTTTTTTTTTAAAATAATTTTTTCTTTTCTTTTTTTTTTTTTTTTTTTTTTCTAATTTTTTTTTTTTATTTTTTTTTTTTTTTTTTTATTTTATTTTTTTTTTTTTTTAAAATTTTTTTTTTTTTAAAATAATTTTTTCTTTTCTTTTTTTTTTTTTTTTTTTTTTTACCAAAGTTTACTTTCAAATTTATGCATGCATAAGGTAATGACCCTATTAGTAGTCTTTGAAGGTTGGATTGTTATAAATTAATTATAATTAGGTTTTAGCCTAATAAGTAAAGGGATCAAACACTTCGACTGTAAACCCTACTTTCATTTGTAAGTACTAAACTTAAGTACACAGTATCGTTGTGGACTTATTTGCTTTCTCTCATGTAGATCGAAGGAAGAAGTGAAGGGAAGCTGGGAATATTTTTGGTAAGTTGAATTTTAAGTCAGGGATAAACCAAACTTGGAACCTACTTTGATAGAACAACATTTGAACCAAAGTGGAAGGTTATTGTAACTACTTGTGTTACTACTATTATTGATGTATGGAAGTAGATGGGGAAAAACATTACATATTAGTTTGTGGATAAATAAAAAAAATATAAATATATATAAAACACATTGAGTTTAAGTCAAGGGTTATTGAAATTTAAAGAAAAAAGAGGAAGAAAGAAAGTGGAGGGAAAAAAAGGAAAAAAAAAAAAAAAGGAAAAGGAAAATAAAAGAGAGAAAAAAAAAATAAAAGAAAAATATGGTAAAAAAAAAAAAAAAGAAAGGGGAGGGAAAAAAAGAAAAAAAGAAAAAAAAAAAGGGGGGGAAAAAAAGGAAAAAAAAAAAAAAAAGGAAATGGAAATTAATTGTCGGTTATAGTGTTTATCAAGTTAACCGAATGTACAGCCGATATTTCTCATCTTCCAAATCTCAAACCGACTTAACCTTTTAGCTTGGCATCTAGGGGAGTAAGAAGAAGACAACTAGGGTTGATTGGTGTGGAATTCTAGAAGAAATCGTAGTGAAATTGAAGCTGAAACCAAGACTAGTTTGGTGTTTGCACAATTTGAGCAAGGTTTGGTATTTGGAGGATAGCGAGCTACAAAGATCGAGTTTAGGGCTAAAACTTTAAGGTTAGTGAGTTAGTTCATTTTTTAACAACTTTTGTGAAGGATGGTTGAGCTGAATGTGAAGAGAAACAGGTTTAATTATAGATGAAAGTGACTGATGTAGATTTCTTGAGTGATCTAGAGTAGGGTAAAGTAAAATTAGAATATCTAACGAACGAAGGGGAGATAGACCTTGAAATTTGGAGGTACGTTAGAAATCTTATTTCTCTACAAGTTTGTACGTTAGAAATCTTATTTCTCTACAAGATAGAAGCTGCGGGAGACGAGTTTCAGGAGAAAAAGCAACGACACTAAAGGCGTAAGGTGAGCAGCAAGACGAGTCTCGTTGTCGTCGCTGGTTGCTTTTTGTCTCACAACTCTTGCTAGGTCTCGCTGTCTCGCTATTCACAGTCTTGCTGGTACAGTTTCGTTGGTTCCATGGTTTTGTTAATCTAGTCTTGCTGATGGCCTGAATCTCGCCAGTTAGTGAATTTTGCTATAAAGTTTGGTCTCAGTAGGGACATGTGCATCAATATTTAAGGCCTATTTGCTATTCCAATGGGAATTCTAAGGAATCTAACAAAGGAAACTAAACTATTTTAGGCTGAAAGGAGCTAGGGAAGGCGTAAAATCCATTAAGGGCCCAGAACAAGTAGTGAGTGACAATTTTACTTAAAATAAGCTTACTTTAAACAATGTTTTGGTGATATATGATTGTGTTTAGGAACATATTTATATGTTTATGTTTTTCATGAGTTTTAAATGTGAGATGATGAGTACTTGCTTGAAGAAAGCATGTGTTTCCATGTAAATACATATGATGGTTTTGCATTGAAATTATTTGCAGCATGCTAGTTATCACTGAGTTTTACGAAAGACATGCTATTTGTTAATCTATGATTTTATGGAAGCGTGATGATTGTTAATGAACTTGTAAAGGTTTGAGATGTTTAAACTCGTGAGTATATATTGTGTTATTTTTAAAGCATGTTGCTTTTGAATATTATTTTTGAAAAAAAGGCTCCCAATGTTGAAGGACTCGGAGAAGACATTTAGGTAGCCAAGATATAGAAATGGTTCTCAATGCTGAAGGACTCGGAGAAGGCATGTGGGTGGCCTAAATCTCGTATATGGGACCCGATACTAAAGGACTCGAGAAGGTATACGGGCAACCCAGGATATGATATCTACGTGCACAAAAAGGTATGATTGAACTGTTGTGTTGAGATTACTCCACACAGCTAAGGATATTCGACGTTGGGTGTGTCGAGATTACTCCGCCCAACTAAGGATATTTTCGATGTTGAGTAGTGTTGAGCTCTGCTCCACTTCAACTAAGGAAAATGTTTCTGGAATGTGTTGTATTTTCATGGTTTTTTGGAAATGGAATGTATATAGTTTAATAATGTTATTTGAGCATGATTTGCCTGGACATGGAAATGTATTATTTACTGTTTATCTTGTCTGGGCCTACCACTAGTGTCTCTAAACTTTGAACAATGTAATTATTTGTATATTAAACATGTGTTGTACATATAGAGGGTTAAGGAGTGGGAGTTACTGAACTCATGTAGCTTTAAAGTTTGAATGTAAGGCAGTATTTGTATGATAGCATAACCCTGGTAACAGATTGATGCTCTAACATGGTATATATCTACTTAATAGGTGGTTGGTCAAGGTATAAGGTTGACAGTAGATGTCGTAAGAGGGTCGGTGTTTGCTGTCCTCACACTTTCTCCTAGGTTAAGAGGGTACCCGGGAGGGGGTGTAACAAGTTGGTATTAGAGCATAAGATTTTGGGAAAGGGAGATTGTATATTGTAAGTTTACAGTATGAGAGTTGTAATACAGTAGGATTGCGAGGAATTATAGTTAGCGGACAAACGAGGTAGGCAAGCAGACGCCGGAAGTTCGCAAGCTACCAAAGGCTTAAGAAAGTTTGAAGGAGAATTCTGATAACCTTATATTTATTTGAATAACTTAATAATTAGTTGATAATGTCAAAATAGTATGAGGTAGATACCAAAAGAAGAGTAGGGATCGGGAGAATCTAAAACTTTACGAGCCATAGCATTTATGAGAACCATAGATATTACAAATGCTAAAGGTTGGATATTGGTTTAGAAAGATGTTTGATGTAGTTATTAACTAGGGTTCGCCATTACTGACAGTACTAAATATATGTGAGCTCAGCAGGGCCACGTGTTCTTTGATGACATTGAACATATGCGAGCTCAGCAAGGCCGCATGTTCTTTAATGACATTGAACATGTGTGAGGTATGCTAGGTCGTATCTTTAGTCTACTACGGTATGACTACAGGATAAACGTTATATTAAGTTTTCGGTGTTGTAAAGAGAAACAAGTTTTGAGGTTAGAAAAATTATGTTTGTTATGAACTATGAGGGAAAGATTTACTAAGATGTAAAGTATATTATGATGGTTATAATCGATGGGTTAGTTATGTGCAAGTGGTATGAGTAAGAATAGCAGAAAAGGAACCGTACTCCAGTAATTAGTTTGAATCTCATTCAAATTAAATTATTTATTTATTTAAACCTCATTAAAATAAATTAATTCTCCATATTATATAGTCATCATTTGAATCTCATTTAATTAATATTTTCCCTAAAAGATTTTGAGCATTTCAAATTTTCTTTCAACATATATGATCTTTAGTTGTCTATGGTGAACTAGTAAGAAGATCTGATAGACCTACATATTATAAGCCGCAATAATCTAAGATTAATTAATTAACCTTTCTTTATTAACTATAGGGAAAACTACTATAAACTCATATTTGAACTTTTTTGCACTGTAGGACAAGTTTTATCCATGGATATAATCAATATAAGCAAATCGATCATTCATGAGTTGTTCGTAAATACAACTTGGTCAAATGACCATTTTACCCCTATAATTACTTTTTCTTAATAACCATTGATTCCGTAATAAACAATTTGTTTATGGTCCAACCAAAACCAAGTTACTCTCGGGCCAATGAGACGATGGGGCGCCTTTTTAAGTCTCGAAGTCAACACTTAAGGGAGCTACTCATCTACTTACCCTATCCGGGAAGAAGTAAATTCCATCTTGTGAAGTTATATTCTCAGCTTTCTGATTGCGCCACTTTATGTGTTAACCGCAAGTGTATGGGTCAAATTATAATATAAGACACTAAAGTGTAAATATTGATCCAATTTTGAAGGTTTATGTTACTTAGCTATTATAGAATCGAATCAATTTTATTTGAGGATTGGAATTGAAGTTGTGAATTATGGAAAATAAAAACTAAATAAGGAAAGCAATAAAGTAAAAAACACAAGAGTCAAAGAGAGTTCTAGGGTAATGAATCCTTGCTTATTTCATCATGCAATTTTCTAGGGTTCATGGATTTTATTGTAATTCATATACCTATTTTATTGTAAAAGGTAGTCAATTTTTCTTCAAGATTACTAAATCTCCAATTTGGAATTCCACAACTCGTTTGTGCTCATCTACTTTGGACTTATAAGCGGAGTTGGCTGCTTCTAGGTGTTGTTGAACTTCTTCGTGAATTATTTTTATTTGATCAGCCATAATGGTAGCCTTGGCACTAAGATCAATAGAGATGGGTAGTTTAGCAAGATCTAACGTTAATCTAGAAACATGAGTATATACAACTTCAAATGGCACCTCCCTGTTGAGCGATTAGTCATATTGTTGAATGCAAACTCGGCTTGAGCAAGGGAAAGGTCCCATTTGCGAGGTTTATCTCCACTAGACATCTTAAAAGACTGTCGAGTGTGGGGTTTGTAACCTCTATTTGTCCATCAGTTTGAGGATGGTTTGTTGTGCTATATAGGAGCTTTGTTCCAAATTTCTTCCATAATGATCACCAAAAATGACTCATGAATTTGACATCCCTGTCTGATACTATGCATTTAGGTATACCATGGAGACGGACAATTTCCCTAAAAAAAGATTGGCAACATTTAAAGCATCAATAGTTTTTTTTGCAAGCTAAAAAATGTGCCATTTTGCTAAAGCAGTCAACAACCACTAAAATGGAATCAAAGCCTCTTTAGGTCCTAGGTAAACCAAGGATAAAATCCATAGAGAGATCCTCCTAAATTGTCACACCCTCTCCCAGATTACCCTCTTTAACCCGGAAGAAGATGTGAGGATAGTAAACTTCATCCCTCTTGTGAAGCTCACTGCCTACCTATACCTAACTAGCTTGCTGAAACCATGATTTAGCATAATCACCCACAGTGTATAGCCCTAAATCATAAAACATTTAAATCCACCAGACTAATGATAATAGCAACATGATGATACATATTTACTTCAACAAAAACTCCAGCACGATTACAACCAAACTTAGACCTCATATACTGTGTCCACTCTTACTTCCTAACATCTAACGAGTTATGTCTACATGCCACATATACAAAGTTATTTACACATACAACAGCTGTGATGGAAAGTATTCTTTGATAGCTTGGAACTTCAGCAGGATGAGGCTTGGGTAGGCTAAGCACCGGGAACTCTTTCGCTACTTGGATGGAATAAAAATCATGGAAAACGTGAGCTGAATGCCCAGTGAGGGACATAGCATTGGACCCACAATTTTAAAGATAAATCATGCTAGCATGAGAGGAAAGATAGTTTATATCATAAAAATCATGCTTAAGCAACGTAGAAAATATAAGCAAAGCCTTTCGATTAAATACAATTTATAAACTCATCAAACATTTCTTAGCTTTCAAAAATACCCTTAGTTGAGGCTAAGCAAGCTCAACACGCTCAACGTCGAAAACAAACCTTAGTTGGGGCACAGTAATCTCAACACACGCAACGTTGAAAAGTCTTAGCTGATGTAGAGTAATCTCAACACAATAGCATCATACCTCACTATGTGCACATAGGAACTATCTGGGCTGCCCAAGGACCTTCTCCATGTTCTTTAGTACTGGGTCCCTAGGATACTCAAATGTCTTCTCAACGTCCTTCAGCATTGAGTTTCTTCATGTCACAAGGTTGTCCATATGCCTTCTCAACGTCCTTCAGCATTAGGTCCCTTAGAAAAACATTTTAGAAAACAGGTGTGCTTGTACAAATAGTCATCATAAATCATTTCATGGAAAATCAAATCAGTTTTCAATAGTAAGCATCAATTTAACATGCTTCATAAAATGCGGGGAAAAAGGTAGATTATGTCTTTCATGTCATAAAATCAAGTATAAATAGTAATCATGCTAAACATTTAGCAAATCATCATAAATTCACATTTCATAAGAAATCATGACTAAATGTTATAAATAGAATCCTTTTAAAGAAAACAAGTGTCACTCACAATCTGGACTTGTCCCTTGAAGCTTATAGACTTTTTCAACCTCAACTTGACCTGAAATATCAATTACGAGCCATTAGATCATCTTCTTAAAATCTTCACAAACATTATTAAACTAAATTCCATCCACATTGTCCATATCAAGCTTAATTTCCACATTTTTCATCATTTCTAACCCTTTAGGGACCATTTTGCAAAATTCTCAAAATTTTCAAAAATATCCAAAAATCAGCTTAAAATTCATATTTCCCCATTTTAAGGTCAATTATTCAAGAACATCTCAATTAGAGTCCCAAAATGTCCAAAATTATCCAAAATGGTCGTGGGCACCCTTGGTGGGCAGTAAGTGGCCGAAGGGTGTAGCAGGGGCATGGTGGCAGGGGCGTGGGTTGTTGGGCATGGGCAGGGTGTGGCATTGGGCGTCTGGGTTGGGCGTCGACAGTAATGGCATGTGGAGGGGCGTGGGCGCCACACAGGGTGAAAACCACTTTTAAGGTCAATTTTAGAAAAAATGGAGGCTCCTCCTAGTTGGTCTAGTAAATCAGAGAGATGAGGTATTGGGAACCTATATTTTATAGTTATTTTGTTAATGACTTGAAAAGTGCTTTCTATTCTCTCAAATTAAGGGTTTTTATATTAGATTTCACTTGTTTGCTAATGATTTTCAGGTTAAAATGAGGAAAACTAGAAGAGAAGACCAAAAGATCAAAATTGAGCCAAAATACAGTGAAAAGGAGATGAAAAACACAAAATCTGCCAAAACAGGGCAGCGCTGCGGCGCTATTTCCCGAGAGGTCGTCTGCTACAACACAGCAACAGCGCCGCAACACCAGTTTCCTTAAATGAATTATTATGTATTTTTAGAAAGTTTTTGGGCAGCCAACTCTATAAATTGGGGGCTTTCTAGCAGCTTTAATCATCAATTTACCATCAATCTAAGCACAAAATAACACACCAAAAGAGCCTCGAAGAGTGAGTTAGTTGCAAAGAAGAGGAAAAAGTTCGAG
The DNA here is from genome assembly GCA_031780015.1 of Citrullus colocynthis. NCBI lineage: Eukaryota > Viridiplantae > Streptophyta > Magnoliopsida > Cucurbitales > Cucurbitaceae > Citrullus > Citrullus colocynthis. The sequence goes on from QLSR01000189.1 coordinate 346,480, forward strand.
AGAGTCGTGGTACCGTTCGAGTTCTGACATGAGAGCCAAGGAGATTATGACGGTACTACCTCAATCAAGAACCTCTTTTCAGTAGAGTTTTCCTTTCTTTACACTCTTTCTTTGTTTATATTGTTTAAACATGTTGCTTCAAGCTATTAGTGGCGAAACTCTTTAGTATTAGGGTTTTGATGAATTGTTTATGAATTCATGTTGATATTGTAGACTTTCATGGATTTGTTGGAATAATTATGTTTTTCATTGTTATTGTGTTTAATTCTTGTGGATTGGCCATCTTCACATGTTAGGTTAGATGTATGATTGAGAGATTGTATGTTTAACTAGATCTATAAAAATGAATTGTTGTTAATCTATAACGAGAGTAGTTAGGTTAACAATAAAAGTTGCATAAAGACTAATCTCAATGCCATGTAATTTATATTGGTTTCAAGAGTAATCAATTGAGTTGCATGAGAAAGGATTGTTTTCTAGAGAAAATAACTTGGAATTAAGTTTTTAAACTTTGGCATATGAATTTCAATAAAATCCATGAACCTTAGAATATTGCATGATGAAATAAACAAGGATTGATTACCCTAGAACTCTCTTTGACTCTTGTTGTTCTTACTTTATTGCTTTCCTTATTTAGTTTTTATTTTCCATAATTCACAACTTTAATTCCAATCCTCAAATAAAATTGATTCGATTCTATAATAGCTAAGTAACATGAACCTTCACAATTGGATCTTCATTGGAACGATATTCGGACTTTACCATCTTATATTATAACTTGACCCGTACACTTGCGATTAACACATATAGTGGTGCAATCATGGCTCTACTATCCACACAAAGCCTCCAAGATCCATCTTTTTTTTTTTTTTTTTTTT